>WPDH01000004.1:600000-822350 GCA_019137255.1 Corinectria fuckeliana | reverse complement strand
TAAATAATAAATAATAATAAAGATCTATATAGCTGCTAATAGCTGCTAACAGCTGTTAAGTGTTAGGTCTATACTAGCCTCTAGCTACTAATAACTATATTGCTAGCTAACCTACTAACAGCTGGCTAACCTACTAGCAGCTAGTTTTACCTACTTAAAATCCTAGGCTCTTAGCTGTAATTATAAAGCAACCTAGACACGCTTAGCTAGTATAATTCTAACACTTAACCGCTCTGCTCCTATAGCAGACTAGATGCTTAATATTTAGTTAACTATTTCTCCCTTTTTTACTCCTTTTTTCCTTTTTCCCCTTTTTTCTTTTCTCTTTTTCCTCTTCTCTCTTTTTAATTTTTTTCTAGCCCCCTAGGAAATAAGATAACTCTAGTCTTAGCAAAAGGACTATTTACTTATATGTAGTAATAGTATAAGAGGCCTAACCTAGGCCTGCTATATAAAGGATATAAGTTTTTATTTAATTTTATAGTTTTTCCTATATCTATATAGAATAAAAGTATTATCTACCTTTTAGGTTTATAAAGTATAAATAAATAAATAAATAAATATTATTATTATTATTATTATTATTATTATTATTATTATTATTATTATTATTATTATTATTATTATTATTATTATTATTATTATTATTATTATTATTATTATTATTATTATTATTATTATAGTTATTATTCTTAGCTATATAAAGTTAGCTACTATAGTAATAAGACTGTAATAAAGCTATAGTGCTAACAGCTAGGAAATAAACATATTAATAAATCCTAAAAAGAACATATATTAGCAATATATTTAAGACCTAAAGCTAATATAAGCCTAATAAAAAGCCTAAGAGGAAGCTACTTATAAAGGTGTTAAAAAGAGAAAAAAGAAAGAAAAATATTACAGTCTAAAAGACTAAATAATAAACAATAATAAAAATCTATATAGCTGCTAATAGCTGCTAATAGCTATTAAGTGTTAGGTTTATACTAGCCTCTAGCTACTAATAATTATACTACTAGCTAACTTACTAATAGCTAGCTAACTTACTAGCAGCTAGTTTTACCCACTTAAAATTCTAAGCTTTTAGCTATAACTGTAAAGTAACTTAAATATATCTAGCTAGTATAATCTTAATACTTAACTGCTTTACTCTTATAGTAGACTAGGTGCTTAACTTTTAGTTAACTATTTCTCTCTTTTTTACCTTTTTTTTCTTTTTTCTCTTTTTTTCTTATCTTTTTTTCTCTTTCTCTCTCTTTAATTTTTTCCTAGCCCTCTAGAAAATAAGATAACTTTAGTCTTAATAAAAAAACTATTTACTTATATATAGTAATAGTATAAGAGGCTTAACTTAAGTCTGCTATATAAAGAATATAAGTTTTTATCTAATTTTATAGTTTTTCTTATATTTATATAAAATAAAAGCACTATTTACCTTTTAGGTTTATAAAGTATAAATAAATAAATATATTTTTTATTTCTTATTTGTGTTTTAGTAAGAGGGGTTCTTATTACTATATTATCTCTCTTATAATTAAAAATCTCTTTTTACTATATCTTAAATATTTTATATATCTTACTACCTTAAGAATAGCTGTTTTACTATTTTTACTCTTATATTTTATTTAACCTGCTTATTCTTAGCCTTATTCTAATTAAGATAACTTATTATCTTCTTTTTAGTCTAGTCTCTAATACTACTTTCTGTCTTATAATAACTTCTTATTTACTTAAAGTTAAAATACTAGTTATATTCTACTTTATTATAGTATAAAAGTAGCCTTATTACCCTCTAGTATTACTAGTTAGTCTTTAAGGCTTCTTAAGGTAATATAGTAAACTAAGCCTCTTATGTTTTTTTATATTACTAAAAGATAGTATAAGAGTTATTAGCTTATAATATAAGTACTATAATAGTTACTAGTCTAGCTACTATAAAAGATAGTATATAAGTTATTATATATATTATTATATATATTATTATATAAGTTATAGTCTTAAATACTATAAATAATCTAGTTAGGGATAATAGGGATAGTAAGTAAGTTATAAAGTAAGTAGTTATATATATTATTATAGTAATTTAAGTAGAAGCTTATAGTAAATACTTATAATATAAGAGGTATACTTTAGACCTTATTATATAATTCTACTTATAATATCTTAAACATATTAGTAGTATCTTTAGTTATACTACTTTTTTAATATGTTTAAATATAAAAAGCTTATATTATATACTTATTAGTAGTAATATTAAAGTAGCTGCTAAGTGATTAAACTACTTATAAGGCTTAATAATAAGCTAAGAGGTCTCTAATTATTAAAAATACTAATATAAATAAAAATAATATAGCTAAAAGGTGTAAGAGTTAGCTAATTAAGGTGAGATAGAAAGCTCTAAGGTAGGTATCTATATATTATAAGACTTTAACTTAGTAAGCAGTTATAAACTACTCGCTAAGATCACTAAGTAATCCTACTTAGTAGCCTTTATGCTCTTAGTATGCTCTACCTAGCCTAGTACTAGTTCCTCTTAGGGCTAGTCCTCTAAGCTGTAAGCTTATCTTCTTATAATTACTCTCTTCTCTAGCTATCTAGTCTCTAGATATATAAGTCTATTCTTAGTTATTATAATTAATATTATTTTATTATTACTATACTATTATCACTTAGGACCTTAGTTATTATAGTAATATAGTAGTTAGTTAGTATCTACTCTATAGCTATTATATAGCTGTTAGCTATAAGGCTTTATATTAATAGTAAGCCTATTAGTTAGCAGTCTGTTAGTAGCTGTTAAGCTACAAACTGCGCTAGTATACTTATTTATTTTTCTTTTTCTTTCTCTTACTTATACTAACTTCTTTATAATATCTTTTATTATTTAGTTCTCTCTCTCTAAACCTCTATAAGTTACTTTATCTTACTGCTTCTTTCTGTTACTTATAATACTTAAACTATTAAAAGTATTATTATTAGTCTGCTTATCTTACTATTACTAATTTATTACCTAGATGTTTCTTATTTATATAAGAGATATTCTCTATTAGTTTAATAGAAACACTCTTTTTAACTAGATATTTATTAAGAATATCTCTTACTTTTTTTATCTAATATAAAAAGCTAACTAGTTTAGTCTACTATATATTTATAGTTCTCTTAAAGCTTGTTATATCTGTTATAAGTAATCTAAGTAGAAGTATACTACTATAAGTTTATTAAGTTCTTACTGCTTTTTATATATTATTAATATCTTCTAAGATTCCCTTAGAGCTCTATAGTGTTATAGTAATCTTCTAGAATAAGTTAATTATATATCACTTTTATAATAACCTTAAGAAGTGTTTCTTTAGTTGCTAAGCAACCTTTTATAAGCCTTTATCTAGCGTGTTATACTAGTGTATTTAGCATACTACTAATAAGGCTATATCTGCTTTTTAAACTCTTACTAACAGCCTGTCTAGTATTACTAGCACTAGTGCTAAGAAGTCTAGCTAGTTAACTAAGAAAGTGCTTAGTTTCTTATTCTAGTTAATTAAGGCTTAGACTGCTATTAACACCCTAAGGTTTTACTAGAATGCTAGCCTCTTAGAGGATATTTCTCTAACTAAATTAGATTATTATATTAAGACTGCCTAGCCTTTTTATCTTTATAATAATAGTGCTACTCTTACTGTTTATATAGTGGTTTTTTAACTACTTTACACATTTATCACTCTTATTACTAATATTAAAAAGAAAACACTCTAGGCTTTCTTTATATCTATTAAGTATACTACTATCTTTATTATTATTAAGGCTTATAACTATAGTGCTTAAGCCTTAGTATGCTAAGTTAGCTTTCTAAACTAAGAACCTCTTTACTATAAGGCTATTAGTAGCCCTTCTTATAATATTAAGTCTAAGTTTAGTAGTTTTAATATTAAGTCTTCCACTCTGTCTACTACTATCTTACCTATTACTTACTTACACCCTGCTTTTATTTTTATCTCTAATCTTAATAAGACTTCTACTAAGCCTATTATCACTTTGCTTGTTACTTACACTTATGTTATCTCTCTCTTAGCTTTTTTATCTCCTATTATTTAGTCTCCTAATAGTGTTTAGATCCTAGATAACTTAGAGAGCTTTTAGCTCCCTAATAACCTAGCTTTTAAGCTAGACTTTAGCGCTTAGGCCCCTTCTTTAGGGTTAGACCTATTAGCTATCTCTTCCCCTATCGCCTAAGCTTTAATAACTTCTTATTATTTTGCTAGTCGCCTAAATATTATTAACCCCCCTTCTGCCTTAGCTTTTACTACCTGTAAGCATACTTATAAGACTAAAATCCCTAAGATACCTGCCTAAGTTATTAATTCTAGTAGTAAGTCACTCTCGCCCTTTACTCACCCTCTTAAGCGGGCTAAGTATACACCTCTAAAGACTTATTTTTTAAAGTCTAGTAAGTTAGGTATTTCTAATATTATATTCTTACCTTCTGCTCTTTATAGCGTCTTAGCAAAGAAGTCCTAAAAGTAATCTCTATTATAGTTTATATTCTCTATAAGACCTTTCTAGCTTTAGGTGTCTAGTTAGCAGCTGTTAGTTTTTTAATTAGTAGTAACCTTAGTAGTGCTTAGCAGTCTATTCTTCTAGTAGTGTCTAGCTACTTAGGTGTTACTAGTAATTTATATTCTTATTATGTCTTTAGTATTATAGTTTATCTATTTATTATCTTATTTCTTATATGTTTACTTTCTCTGCTTATAATACTACTATACTAACTTTATTATATTCTCTAAGTGGGCTATTAGCTCCTAAGTGTTATATTCTACTAGCTATCCTACCTATTTAACTTAGTAAAATATTTATCTTATATCTTTCTTATAGTTAACTACTTTTTTAACCTTCTACTTATTATCCTCTTCTTTTAGTTTAGGTAGTTTTAGTAGTTCTTTTACGCCTAGTTAGCACTCTTTAAACTATAGTTCTAAGAGTTTAACTAGAAAAATATTATATATTTACTAGTATTATTCTAGAAGGTATACTTAGTATGCTTATTTGCTAATTCTTTCTACTATTACTACCTTAATAAATTTTAGTATTAGCTTCTTATATTTAAATTAGAAGTTTCTTATTAACAGCCTAATAGTTTGCTTAACCTTATATTCTTATAGGTTATATCACTTATTATAGTATTTAGCCTGTCTTTTTATAGCTTTTTGCTATTATCTCTTTATCTTAGTGTATACTTAGTGAAGTATCTTAATATGCTCTTACACTTCTTATATATTTAACTTAAGGTGTTTTAAGGTATATTTTATAACTCTTAGGTGGTATTTATAAAAGGCTTATATAAAAGAAACCCTAATAGTATAGTAAGTACTATTATTATAGGTAAAAGCTGCTTTTAGGAGCTAGGCTACCTATTAGTATAAGGTGTTATTAGTATATACTTAAAGGTATTTCCTAATAGCTTAGTTAGTCCTCTCTATCTATTTATCTATTTATAGATAGTATATAGTAGATAGCTACTAACAGGTTACTTATTCTTTTATTAGGTCTTTTTAAAACTTACTTATAAATAGCTTATTTTTATTACTAATAATCCCTTTAGGTAAACTATATCTACACTTAATATATTTATATAGAAGCTGTATTATTTCTACTATGTTAAGTGTCTTCTTTATAAGGATAAAAAGTATATACTTTGTTATATAGTATATAATTACTAGTATAGTATTATATTTCTTACTATCAGCTTAGGCGCTTTTTAGTAGTCTTATAATAAAGTTAATACTAATTTCTTAAAAAGAGTAGGCAGGTATTAGTAGGGATTATAGCTCTCTATAAGGCTTATATCTTAGTGTATAAGCACCCTAGTAATATTAGCATCTTAAGGTGTAGTCTTTTATATTATCTAAGATTTAGTTCTAATAGAATTTACATATAATAAGGTCTAAGGTTTTTACTACTCTTATATATCTTAAGTAAGAGTTGTTATAGTATTAGCAGAGGATTTCCCTTCTTATTATATATTCTTTTAAGATAACTAGTCTTTCTTTAAAGAATAGTATTTCTTACTTATTATAGTAGTAAGCTCCTCTTATAGTATTATAAACCTTTGCTAACTGCTGTTAGTAAAATTAATCTCTCTCTTATAATTCTTATACTAGCTCTTTTAGTTTGCTTAAGAGCTGATTAAGAAAGGCTATCTCTCTCTTTATAAGCCTTTTTATAACTAGGCGGGGAATATATTAGTTTAAGATAACTATTATAATTACTAAAGGTATCTCTTATAAACTCAGCTTAGCTAGTAGTTACTATCTAGTTACTAAGTCTTTAGGCGGTTTACCTTTAGCTTGCCTAGCCTAAGTGGTAACAGCTAGGATAGTAATAGGCTTGTCTTTAAGACTAGCTTATATAGCTTAAATAAATATATTAACTGTCCTATTTTTTATGCTCTTAGGGACCTGTGTGATTACTTAATAAAAGTCTTCTAGTAACTTCCCTACTAACTTAAGTTTTACTGCTAAAGTTAAAAGTATATCTATATATAAGATCTCTCTTACTATATAATTTAGCTTTTATAACAGGCTGTCTACTAGGTTTATCTTACCTAGCTAGTACTTAATATTAAAGTTAAAAAGTACTAATTTATATACCTATTTAGCAAGCCTTTCTTAAAGGTCTCTTACTAATATTTTTATAACACTTATAAGAGCTATATAGTCTATTAATAGTATAAACTTGTTTTTAAGCCCTAAAAGGTAGTAGCTCTAGTGTTTTAAGCTCTTAATAATAGCTAATAGCTCTTACTAGCTAGTAGCCTAATATTACTCCTCCTTTAAGAGTTTCCTAAACTAGTATACTACTAAGTGCTATTAATTCTTAAACAGTTAGGAAAGAATACCTAATATAGCTATACTAGATATATCTGTTTTAACTCTTAACTTATATTTTAGGTCTTAGTATTAGAGAACAGTCACTAAGTAGAATACTCTTTTTAGCTTTTAGAATACTACTTTTTTTTTATCTGTCTAAGTAAACTCTCTAGTTTTACACTTATTTTAACTGCCTTTTAGTATTACTATAAGAGGTCTTATAATCTTTAAGTATTTACAAATAAACTTTTAGTAGAAATTATAAAACCCTAAGAATACCTATATATCTTTAAAGCTTAATAGGGTTAGCTACTTATTAACTATATAAACTCTGCTTAGCTTTATTTTAATACCTTCTTAGGTTACTATATAGCTTAAGAACTTAACTTTTTGCTAGTAAAAAGTGCACTTTAATAGCTTTATATATAGCTAGAAGCTCTATAATCTTTTTAGCACCTTCTGTATATCCTTTATGTATTAATCTTAAGTTGTTAAGTAAATTAGAATATTATCTAAATATATAACATAAACTATATCTAGTATACTAGCTAGTGCTTAGTAAATATACACTTAAAATATTATAAGTGTGTTTATTAGTCTAAATAGTATAATATTATACTTAAAGTGCTTATAGTAAGTTCTAAAGGTAGTCTTCTAGTGATCCTCTAGCTTAATCTAGATCTAATAGTACACATCTTATAGATTAATCTTTAAGATCTATTATATACCTATAAGGCAGTCTAGTAAGTCTCTAATTAGGGGCAGCAAGTAATAGTTCTTAATAGTAATCTTATTTAGATCTTAATAATCTATATAGAGCTGTAAGATCCTGTTTTTTTTTAGTATAAACAGGATTAGAGACCTAGCCTTACTAACTAAGAGGCTAATATGCTTACTTGTGATATTCTTAGTGATATACTTATAAAGAACCTTCTGCTGCTTTCTGTTATAAGAGTATAAGAGTCTATAAGGTAGTATCTTACCTTCCTTTAGTTTAATTATATACTTTACACCCTCTAAGATTAGAATCTCCTTTACTACAGATTTACTAAACACTCCTCTAAACTCTCTAAGTTCTAATAGTAAGATTCCTAACCTTATATCTACTTCTTTATCTAAAACGGCTATTAGCTGCTTATCTAGTGATAATATACTATATATATATATAATATAAGCAGGTTCTCCCTCTCTTACTAGCTCCTCTGTAAAAGTTATAATATCTATAAGAGTAATAAGCTTATAGCTCTATAAGTATATATAAGTATTAATAAGAATTTCTTTCTTTTCTATAGAATCTAAGAATAAAAGTAGGTTACTAGCCCCTTTAGGGTGCTATACTTTTATAAATAGTTATCTAACCTTTTATAAGTATCTCTAGGAGTTAATCAGAAAGAATATTAACTAGTAGACCTGCCTAGTAAGTATAGTTACTCTGTTAAAACTAGATAGGCTTAGTGCCTTCTAATTCTTAGTTACCTTAAGGCCTAACCTCCTAATTAGTCTTATACTAATAAGGTTAACTTAGGTATAAGTGTTTATATCTATATAGACTACTTCTTTAGTATGTGCTTATAAAGTGATTACTCTTTCTTAAATAATATGCCTAATTAGTATTATCTTTAGTATTAGCGCTAGGGTTTTAGTAGTATTTTTAGTGCCTACTTATTTCCTAAGAAGTTTAGTTCTTCTACTTATATACCTACAAATTATACCTTTACTAAAGGTAGGCTTAGCATCTAGTTAGTGTTAATACTAAGGTTTCTTCTAGCTGCCTAACAATCTCTTACTAAATACCTAGTCTTATTATAATTATAATATTATACCTTTAGTTAGTTAGTTAATCCTTTACTATATATAAGGCGGTTTACTAGTAAGTTAGCTAGGGGTAGGTTCTTAGATAGTTAGAGGTATATATAATTCCCTGTGTTATTTTATATTCCTCTAGAGTTTTAGCTTTTAGCTTATCTTATATTAGTAGTCTTTTTAGACCCCTTTTAGGTATAGTTACTAGGTTTATATTTTTACCCTTCACTTTACAACTTATAGTTATATTAGATATATAACTATAGCCTCTCTGTCTTATTAGCTATATCTCACACCTGTAGAAGATTAACCTTCTAATAGTTTATTTCTCTTTTTAGCTGGTTTTTAAGCCTGTAATAATATTAGTAAGCTAGGTCTGCCTAGTCTTTAAGGTTTAGAGTGCTTATAGAGGTATATAAGGTAGTCTATAAGTTAAAATAGTCTATTAGCAACTAGTTGTTATACTATTAGATCTCTATTAATTTATCTTATAATTACCTCTCTTATAAGCTTATATTAATATATCTCTTATAAATAAAGTTAAGATAGTCTTACTAGGTTAGGTTAATAAGGTTTCTCTTATAGTTATACTATTTAGTTTGTCTAGCTATATAGAGCTTAGTTATAGACTATTTAATTTTTTATATGTTAGTATAGTTAGGTTAGAGGCTGTTTTCTAACTCTATAGTATAAATCTAGTTATTAACCTCTACCTTTATAGTGTTCTTAGGTAGTACTATATAGTTATAAGTAAAGGGTTTTTTCTAATCTTACTTAGGGTTACTTATAGGGTATTAGACTAGTTAGTATATTAGCTCTATTTATACTGCTTACTATTTAGCTAGGATCTTTAAGAAATTCTATATATCTAAGCTGTATACTAATATTAGGGTTTGCTACTCTTGTGTTACTAGTTAATCACTAAGAATCTGCCTATATAACCTAGGTAGTAACTCTACTAATAAGTTATAGTTACTTTTAGACCTCTTATATTAGGTTTTCTAGCTCTTCTTCTTAATATCTTTTAGCTCTAGTTTATATATTAGTTTTACTAACTTAATTATTTCTAGTATAATTTGTTCTATTTATAGTAGTTTTATTACCTAGTGTGTGCTACTTATAATATAACCTAGTGTTAGTATATAACTTATTTAAGCTGGGGTTTATTAGAGGTTTATTATTATTTTTCTATTTATGCTAATTACCTAGGTAGGTAAAGAAGTTAAAGAATTATAAGAGTTAGCTAATTAGGGTAAGATAGAAAGCTTTAAGGTAAGTATCTATATATTATAAGACTTTAACTTAGTAAGTAGTTATAGACTACTTGCTAAGATCACTAAGTAATCCTACTTAGTGGCTTTTATGCTCTTAGTATACTCTACCTAGCCTAGTACTAGTTTCTCTTAGGGTTAGTCTCTTAGGCTGTAAGCTTATCTTCTTATAAAAGGGTAGACTTTACACTAGTAAAAGCTAAGAGGTATAAGTATATAGTAAACTAAGAGTCTTAGTAAAAACTCTTATATATAAAAGATAATCTTTTAATAGCTATTTCTACTAAGTCTTAACCTTTTATAAAGCCTTATATAAGACCTAACTATAAATATTACTATATAATACCTTAGATAGCTTAAGAGGTATACTAATTTATTATCTAGCTTAGTTAGCTTTAAGTTTAGAAAGCTAGTTTAATAAAATAAGCTTAATAATCCTTTAAGCCTTAAAGAGATTAACTTATAAGGTTTTTAAGTAACTCTTAATAAGCTAATAAATACTTTTAGCTCTTAATATAATATATTACTTAAAGTGTAAATATTAGTAAACTTACACTTTTATAAATCTTTTTTTATAAAGATCTAGCTAGGTTTTTATAATATAGCTTACTTTATTAAGATAAGTAAAAATATACTACTTTTTAAACTTCTTAAGCCTCTTATTATAAATATTCTTAGTTATTAAAGTAATAATCTTATATTATAGACTATAAAATACTTTTTACTTTTTATACTCTTAAGAATTACTTTTATTTTAAGTAAATATAAGTATATAATAAGACACACTTGTGAATATTAATAGTTACCTCTACTATGCCTTAGTTATTCACCTAAAATCAATTCTAACCTAATTAATATTATCTATAGACCTTCTTTACCTTATTTCCGCTCTCGTATTATCACTATAACATGTGTGATATATATACTAGGCGAAATAGAGGGAATTAAGGTTATATACTATCTCTTTCCTCTCCGCGAGGAAAATTTTTCATAGTGAAACCTATACCTACTATAGACTAAGCCTGGTATAAGAACGACTAGTAATTAATTTAAAGACCTTATTATTAAGACTAAACTTAAACTTAAAGTAATTATCCTAAAAGCTACTTTTCTCTTAGTTTAGAGATTAGTAGCAGTCCTAGCTAATATTACTACAAGCTATGCCTAATATATAAGTAATAAGATCCTAATCTTACTAACCCTTATAGAAATAATTATAATTACTATTAAAAAAGCAGTATTAACTGCCTTTTAGAAAACACCTACTAAGGCCTTAACCTAGGCCTAAATCGCTTATAATAAGAGGATGTTTTAGTCCCCTATAGCACCTCTATCTAAGGTAATCCCCTCTCGCCTTAGTAGGGAGATTATTATTAGGTCGCTAAGTATAGCTCTTAATATCACGTCTTATATACTATTAGATACTATAATAGCTATTAACTATACCCTCCTAAGGGGCTATCTCTTACCTATAGTAGCCTTATATTACCTCCTTAGCGGAGATATTATAGTCCTCTTTTACAGACTTATTATAGATCTCCTAAAGGATAATACTTAGATTCTTACTGTCTTTAGTATAAGTATGTATTAGGTCCTAAGGCAGTTTATAGTAGTTACTAAAGGGGTCTTAACTAGCTGTATAAGAGGCTTACTTAAGGACCTAGCAGTAGATATCTAACAAGCAAATAGTATTAAGGTGTATATTATAAAACTATTATAAAGCTACTATACGGCTAGACCTTATTAGTTACTAGTCATATTATTAACTAAACTAACAGATATAAATAAACTTTACAACTAAGATATAATTATAGCCGTAGAGGTATATTAGACTAAGCCCTATTTAGGGGAGATTTAACCTAGGTAGTACTTTAAGTGCTTCTGCTTTAGATATATTATATGATACTATTAGGAACAGGCTAGGTGCGGCTGCTATAAGGGAGCCCACTATGCGAGAGATATAGTTTGCCCTGCCTCTACTAGTGATATCCTCTTAGTGTGTTATAACTGTAATAGGCTGCACCTAGTGTGAGCTTATATGTGCTATATGGTGTAGAAGGAGTGGGAGTAAGTAAGAAATACCTATTTAGAGAGACCTATATGGTTTAGTGTTCTAAACGAGTAGTATAGCTATATAGCATGCTTACTATAGAGTACAGCAGCACTAATACTAACACTAACTATAGTACTAAACAACCTAGCCTAAAGGGGGCCTAAGCGGCCTCTAAAGCGGCCTCAGGCTAGACTAGACCTAGGTCTAGTCCTAGTAGTATTTAGGCCTATTAACTAATTTAGAGAGTAAATACTCTTAAAAGTAAGAGAAGGAATACTAATACTAGGCAGCAATAAGAATAACACCTAGGAGGATAAAGATTAGTAGCGAGAGCGACTTAGACCTGCCTTAGGATTAAATAAGTTTTAACACACAATTTAGGCTAAGCTTTATAAGGATTTATTATTATAGGTATGTAACTAGCTTTTCTTGTAAAGCAGACCTGCTTAAAACTTATACTGCTGTATATATGTACTATGCCTGATTTGCTTCCCCCTCAGGTGAGAGTAGTAAGGGGTTTTTTATCTTATAGCTTACTATTAGGTTTTTCCCCTCTATTATAGATTAGTCTAAGCTACTTAGAAGAAGGTCTAAATAGCTCTAGAGTTAAAATAGTATATAAATAAAAAAAAATAAAAAAAATAAAAAAAAAAAAAAAGTATATAATAACTTAAAATAGCTTTATTAATATGCTAAAAGTATAATATTAAGACTAACTTAGAAAAGTAAAAAGAAGAGAAAATAATATTTATATAAATAAGATAATAATCTATAAGTATTATAAATAGAAAAGCTACTTTATAAAGCTTATATAGATACTATAACCACTTAAGAGCCTAAATAAAGTTATTCTCTTTTTTACTACTAAGAAATATAAATATAATATAAAAGGATTACTTATAAGTATTAATACTAACTATATTAAAAAGAGGTATCTTATACTTATTAGTCTTATATATATAGTCTAATATAAGCACTTCTAAATATAATTTAAGATATTCTAATAACTATAAATATATAAATAATATTACTATAACTTTACTACTCTTATTAAGATAAATTTAACTCTAAAAGCTATTACTCTTAAGCTAATTAGTAAAAGTATATATATTATTTTAGCCTTTAATAAGCTCTTACTTACTTTATATAATATAATTATAAATATCTTACTATATAGTAAGTATATCTAAGGTTATATATAAATAAGATCTAATCTCTTTTAGTATAATACTAATATTAGTAAGTTAGTAAACTATTAATTTATTTAAGAATACTAGTTAATAATATATTAGATATACTATCTTATTAAAGCTTAGTTTATAATTATATTAATTAAAACTAGCTCTAAGATAATATATTAGACTTTATATAGTCTTATATAAGCTTTCTTTTACTATAATAAAAAAGAGATATCTTATATAATATATTATAGTTTTTTATTATTATTTCCTAAAGATAGAAAGAGTATAACTAGCTTTATAGTTATAGTTAAAAATAATACTAGTTCTTCTACTAAGAGTCTTCTAAGAGTATTTAATAATAAAGGTATAGCCTTATAGTGCTACCTAAGTGTTAATTATAGTAGCTACTTCCTCTTATAAGTAGAAGTAGCCTTTAAGAGAGAGAATATTATTAGAGAAGTAATAAGAAATATTAATTAGGTTTATTATAGTAAAAGAAGAGTAGAGAAAGTTAAATTAATACTATAAAAGCTACTAATTGTTAAATTAAGAGGCTAACTTATAGTAAATAACCCTCTTTTAATAATACTACGTATCTGATTTACTTACATAACGGATCTTATTCGCACAGCCGGCTGTGCGGCTAATCACGTGATATTAAACGCACAGCCGGCTGTGCACCTATGAGTCGCCGCTGCGACACTCTAGATTACTAAGTTGCACCGTCGTTCAAGTTCGGAAGGAGCGCTTGCCGCTCTCGCTAACAATGCCCCAGGCATCAATACTCGCCCCAACATGAGCAATCACGAGCACATACACAAGCTCACCAGACGAAGCGAGCGCTTCGCAGAATGTGTTTCGTTTCATCTGTAACGAGACTCGAGGCTGGCAACTCTCACCCCCTTAGAGTTTGAGCAGTGCTGTGACACTGGACTGGCTACAAACCACGACCATGGCTACACAGAGTCAGCTTCACTCGACTCCGTCATCCTCAAACGAACACTCGGGACAAATTTCTCAGCCCTCGGCTCACTCTGAAGCTTCGCACGATATTCAGCTGCGTTACAAGCTGGCCGCGACGACCTTCAAGACTCTCTGTACTATCACCAAGTCCCCCACCCGCCATGACATCCTCAGGAAAGCCTGTCTCGCAGCCGAGTTCCGTTCGTTTCCAATCAAAAATGCCGAAAGGGCGTTCCTCCGCGAAGTCAATAACCACACCGCAATCCCCTACCCAGTCAAAGAGAATCTGACTCAGCCATGGCACAAGGTCTTTCTAGTCATCCAAGTAGATCTCTCGCTCACCGAATGGCCCAACAGGCTCTCGGCAACCGCACGCAAAGAGCTTATTCAGGAATCCAAGCGCATATCCGACATTCTTGACCGATCTCTGAGGTGTCTAGTGGACATCTTAGGGGAAAGAAACCACGGAAGGGGTGTGACTACCGCCCTTGATGTCTTGAGAAGTGTCAAGGCCGGGGTGTGGGAGGGTAGCGAGAATCAATTGCTGCAAGTTGAGGGTATCGGCCCCAAGAAGATGAACCTCTTGGTCCAGGCGGCCGTTAAAAACATTCAACAACTCTCCAAGTTGGAGTTCTACCACATTGAGCGGTTACTGAGTCGAAACCCCCCGTTTGGCCAGAAGATGCTGCACCAGCTTGCAGGATTCCCAATGTTGACTCTCAGCTTTGAGGTCCTCGAACAATACCACCCATCACTTGGCACCGGATCTACCAATGGCAGCGCAACCAGACTCCCGATCGAGGAATTGGTGCCTTCGGGACCTGTTCCGACCTGGATCGTTCGCGTCGTAGTTGGGTTTGCAAACAAGCAAATCCCGAGCTGGAAAAAACGCAGTCCCTGGGTCACGCTAGTGGTTGAAGGCTACGAGGGTAGGCTTGTATGGTTCTGGAGGGGAAGTGTCAAGAGGCTGGTGGGAGGTAAGGAAATGCTCATTGGGCTGAGTGCTGCCAAGGGCGAAGTGCTCAATATTTCCTTTGCGTGTGAGGAAATCGTTGGGACAATAGTGCGGGAGACTGTCCAAGTGTGAGCGGGGATAAGCTTAAAATATCCAAGTCAAAGCCCAAGCAGAAGAGTAGAGTGCTGATGTAACTAGTTTCGCAATCGCGATTTTGCTCCGATGTCAATACCCGAGCACATGTCTAATTTGCTCCTTCTGGTAACAAAAATAATGTGGCACCTGGAACAATTTGTCCAAGCAAACCAGCCTTGACTACACGAAGACCCGAGACACGAAGACACCACACCAAAGCACTACGCCAACTCATTCGGTTGTCGTAAGGTTGGCAAGGCAAATTTGGACCATCCGCTGAGCGGGTTGATACAAATAAGATTGGACTGACTTGATCGGCCGCCCGAGTCGAGGAGCAATTGTGAGCTCCGGAGCTATACTGTGTTAGCAATGGTTGCTGTGAGGACGGCCAGACGTGCTCTGGTTCAGCTTCGGGCTGCTCCAAGGGCAACGACGATTCTAGCTCATCATTCCCCTTCACCAATACCTTCGCCGACACTCTCACCGACAGTGTTACCACTGCTTCCTTCTGGTCGGCATGACGACTCCAGCGACTCCAGCGATGATGCCGGCGAGGAATGTTCCCAACCAAGGTCCTTTTACCAAACAGTGATTGTCCCTGGAGAAGGTGCGAGTGTAATTCAGCAGAAGCACAGTTTGGTAGTGTGTGCTTTGTGAGTGTATGTATACACGGGCATTGAACTGTAAGTGGCGAGAAGGCAAGGTTGGGTTTACAACGAATTTGTAACCCGGGAGACGATGCTGCCAACGGTTGTAGGCGGTGACACTTTCGGGTGTGGAATCGAATGCCACGGATACGCGACATAGCTCAGCGGTTTGGTCAACGCATTCTGATGATCGACCGTAAAACCCTCGAGGTCTTTCACTTTGTCTACTCGATTGCCCACTCTGCCAACACGGCACTCGTTGGCTACCTAGCTTGTCTTTTCCTGGGTAGGCATGCGATGCGAGACGTCTATGTGGGCCTGTAACTCTTGACTCTTATATTACTCTGCCTTGACATGCGCGTAGCTCCTCACATTGGCTAATTCAAACTTGGTCAAACGAGGAAGTCGAGGGAACACTTGAGGAGTTGGGGCGGCGGGAGTAAGACTCGCTGCCATCACTATGACCAAATGTCGACTGTCAACGTAGCCCGGCAAGATGAGCACCAGACCGTAGCTTTGAAACAGACGGGAGACACTCATGGTATGATGTTCCTTTTCTCCTCTTCTCTTTGTATTTTGCTACTGGCTTAGCTTAAGGGTTTGGTTCCCTGACGGATTAGGCGGCGTTCTTGTTTTGTTTAGTTTCCCGTTCTGCTTTGGGAGAAATCGACCATATAATACACGTTTCGCTTCCATGCTCCCCCCCCCTAGCCCCTTTGCTCTAAGAATCTGACAAGATGACCAAGAGATCCCTATAAGTACAACCACTGAACGCCGATTTTGTAGTAGAGTGCTGTTCTGTGTTGCGTGGAATATGTGTGCGCAACTGAATGAGTGGGTGTGTGGATGAGAGTGCCTATCTCATATGCAGGGTGTGAACGTTGTCGCGTTTCGGTTCGGTAATTGGCTGACACGTCTATTTCTTGGTAGCTTGCTCGAAGCCCTCGAGGACCGTATCCTTCAAATCTTTCGATGGGGCGGTGTCCTCGGAGGAGGAATGACTCCTGTTGGGATCCGCGAGGGCCTTGGCCATTGTGCGAGCTTGCGTCTCGCCGACCTTTCCGTAGATGCTGAGACCAGTAGCGATCATGCCGCCAATATCACCAACGTTTCCGGGGACGACAATGGCGGTGCTCTCGCGAGCAAGCTTGCCGAAGGCATCGACGTACTTCTCGGCCACGCTCAGACTGACAGCCGCCTGGGCGCCAGCCTCACCCTTGATGATACTGCGGGAAACGGCGTCGATGCCCTGGGCGGTAGCACTGGCCTTGAGCCGGATGGCCTCGGCCTCACCGTCGGCCTCGTTGATGCGCTCGGCGCGCATGGCCTCGGAAGCGAGGATGACGCTCTGCTTCTTACCCTCGGCGATGTTGATAGCGCTCTGGCGCTGACCCTCGGACTCGAGAATCTCGGCTCGCTTGGAGCGCTCGGCGGTGACCTGGCGATGCATGGCTTCGACGACGGGGCCGGGCGCGTGGATGTCGCGGATCTCGTACCGCAGGCAGGTTACGCCCCAGGCCTCGGCGGCGTCGTTGATGGCGGCCGTGATGTTGGTGTTGAGGGCGGCGCGCTCCTTGAGGACGTGGTCGAGGGACAGCTGGCCGATTTCGGATCGCATCGTCGTCTGGGCGAGCTGAGAGATGGCGTACTCGGCATCCTCTACTCCGTAGCTGTGAAACAGACACATGCAAGTCAGCAATGGACGATTCTCGTCGTTGGCCGACACCACTCACCTAGCCTTGTACGCATCGAAGACACGGGTGAACAGAACGCCGTCGAGATCGAGGGTGACGTTGTCGGCGGTGATGGCGCTCTGGCTGGGGATCTCAATGGCCGACTCCTTCAGGCTCTTGACGTAGGCGATGCGGTCGATGAAGGGCGCGAGGATGGCGAGGCCCGGCTCGAGGATGCGGTTGAACTTGCCCATGCGCTCGACGATCCACGCCGTCTGCTGCGGCACGAAGCGCACGACCGTGTTGGCCGGCAGCCGGGGCTTGGAGAAGTACGACGTCACGACGGGCGGGCCGAAGCCGGCGGGGAAGAGGGCGCGGGCTGAGGTGGACAGCGGCCGGCCGGCGGCGACGGCGGCGGCGGTTGCGAAGAGGAGGCGCGACTGCGGCGCGTGGAGGGCCGCCCTCGTCAGGGATGTGGCCGCCATGGTTTTGTTGCGTCGTGGGGTGAGGGTGAGAGACGGGAGGTTCGCGATGCCTGATGCCAGGTGACGTCTCCGGGCTAGAGGAAAGGAAAAACCAACTCGGGAAGCTTCGCGAAAGCTGGGGGAGCTTCGGGGCCGAGATTTACCCGTTCGCTGGAGGCATAAATCCCGGTGACGCCATCTCTGAAACCAAGCGTGGCGTCAGCCTTATGTGGCTGGTGTTCAAAGGCAATGTGGCTGTGCTCCTGTGAGTCGCCTCGCTGCTATCGGGCATCCCCCCCCCCCTCCCAAACTAAACTGCCCCGCGTTGTCTCTGAACATCGCCAAACCGCCATCCCAGCATCCAACCTCATCTACCCGTCACTCACCGACAGCTGACAAACCCGCACGCCCGCCCATCCGCCGTTTCTTTTGTTTCCCACCCTTCCTCTTCCCCTCCCCCTCGTCCACAAATATACAGGGAAAGCCTTCTTTCGGGGAAAAAAAAGGGACCGTGAAATATAAGCCATGGCCAAGGTCCCGCGCAACTTCCGCCTGTTGGAGGAGCTCGAGAAGGGCGAGAAGGGTCTCGGCGCCGAGGCCTGCAGCTACGGTCTCGAGGATCCTGAGGATCTACTCATGACTAAGTGGAACGGCACCATTCTTGGGCCTCCCCATGTAAGCTCGTTCTCTGCCCGTCGTTCTCAAGAAGGCCCCCAGCTACTATGACCGTTGATGGTCTCATCCCCCACATGGTGTTGGGAGGATATTGAGGCCGCAATCCTCAAATAACTCTTCACGGTCAATCTTTGTATTCTAGCGGAAACAACGGGCTCTCCTCCCAGCTCGAAACCATAGCCGCTCGTACTGCCACCCTCGAAGCCAAAGGCTAACCACAGCGGCGCCTCGCAAACAAACAGTCCGTATACGAAAACCGCATCTACAGCGTCCAGATCTTCTGCGGCCCCGATTATCCCGACAAGCCCCCGACCGTCAAGTTCAACACCAAGATCATCCTGCCGTGCGTCGACGACAAGGGGCACGTCCTCGCCAGCGTCCTGCCCTGCCTGCACGAGTGGAAGCGCCAGAACACCATCGAGACTATCCTGATTGAGCTGCGAAGGTGCGTTCCGACGGGGTGGGGAAACAAGCTGATGAAGAAGATTGCGGCTGTGCAGATACGGGACATGCTGACGTGCGAAAACAACCGCCATAGATACATGGCTGCTCCTCAACACAAGAAGATTCCCCAGCCTGCCGAGGGCGAGGAGTACTAAGCCCCGAACCCCCCCGACCTCACGGAACTGGCTAGACGATAGCAACCGCATACAACCTAGTGAACTCATCTTACGAAGGGGGGCAAATACACGGATGAGGACCGTCACGAGTGGACAAAGATTAACGAACCACCTTCGATTTCCTCGCCCGCCTCTCGAGGTTCCCCCAAGATTCCTACTTCGTGCGATTACATCGCGTGAAATTACAATATGATACACGTTCGACCTTCCAACCCGTATTCCACTTAGCTGATATAAACGAGTTTGCGTCTCCCCTGTTCCGTTCTTCTTTCCGGTTTCGTCACATTCATCAAGTCCACGATTCCACCGCTGTAACTGATTCATCCCTCCCGCCTTTGTAATTTCTAGCTGGTAAATGTGTCAGAGATAAAGCCAGCCCCAGCATATCATCAATGAAGAAGAACAACGCCACCGATCCATCGGGTATTTCCATGGTATGCGGAAGTCTTGCCATCAGATTCCCTCGTACCCGCGGCGGTGTTCGCGAACAACCAACCATCTCAGATGCAGCCCAGAAACTCGTGCCGGTATCCCAAAAAGAAAAGTATGGTTCATGTCGACAAAGGAAAAATGTATGTGGTTTGTGTGTGTGCTCGTCGTGTGATCGCGGTATCCAGAAACGCTCAGATCTAAGAGCAAATCGTATCAAAAGGCAGATATTAAAAAGAGAATGGTAAAAACGCCTCTTATGCTCCATCCGTTATGGTATTAAGTCCCTCTGTCGGTGGTCGTTTAATCCTCATAACCCCATCGCGCGGGGCCAAAGGCGCTCAGGCGCGCCGTCTTCTTATTTACCGTCCCCCGGCGTTGCATCGCAGACATCGCATCAGGGGAAATAGGGCTGTCGGGACGCGGCACGCCGAGTGCGGCAGCACAGTCAGGGGACAGGTTTATGACCTGCTTGTGGTTAGCAGCCTCCGCGCGGCGCTTGCTGGAGTGGCTTGACTGTGACGAGTAAAGCATGGCGCCGGGGACATCGCCAGCATCTTCGGCCTCCTCAGTCTCAAAGGCCATGAAATCGCTTAGGTCAGGGCTCGGCTCTGCCTCCTCGACGATGCCGTTTTCGCTTTTGTGGGGGTGGTCGAGGTACAGAAGGATGCGCTCTTGCTGGTTGGTGCGGGAGATTTCCTGCTGGGCCTTGAGGAGGGCCTTCTTGGACGAGGGGAGGGCCGGGCCGGCTGGGGGGAGGCCATCGACGACGTTCGTGGCCGGTAGTTGTCCATGAGATGAGGCGTGGCGGAGATCAATAACCGTGGTGCCGTTCGCCGCGACGGCGGTCTTGTCCTTGCACATCGGGGGCGCTGGGAAGTCCAGGTCGAAGCTTGATTCGGTGGGGGTGCTCTCGGTGATAGTGGCCTCGGAAGGCTTAGATTGATGTCCCTTTGGAACGCGTGTGTCATCGCCAGCGCCGTCCTCATTGATCTCGGAGAGGATAGTCTCGCGCATGGCCTGTCGCTTGTGACGGAGCGCGGCCAGCAGCATCTCCTCCTGGCGGGTGACGGCCATGATTCGGTTATGGCTGCTGTGGCCGTCGATGGAAGAGTGAGCGGAGCGGATGAAAAAGTCAACCGAGCTGGGGCTCAGGGGTGGTGTTGGCTGGTCTGCCGCGTTGGTCATGGAATCTGGGTGCAGCCTTGTTCGCACATCAGCCGTCTCTAGCTCGTCTTCGGGCTCCAGAGACTGTTCCCGTTCCTGAACCTTTTCATGCTTTTTCTCCTGCTTGAACCCAGACTTCTCCTCCTCCTCCTCCTCCTCCTCCCTGAAGGGGCCCTGGGCGGGGTTTAAGGTGATGGCTCGGGCTTGTTGCAGCCCAAAGCCGAATTTGCTCTGCCAGGTCATTGTGGTGTTGACCGATGAGTTGGAGGCGTAAGAGTGTTGTGAGGGAGAGCGGGGTGCCGTGCCCTCCTGGATGGTGTTGGCCGAGCTCCCCGAGAGAGAGCTTGATCGTGGGGTAACAGCTGGGGTCTTGATGTGATGGCCGTTGGGGATGGTTAGAAAGTTGCTAGAGGGCGTCGTGCTTGAGCGCTTGCTGAACCGCTTGTTATCCGCGCTGGAGCTTGTTCGGGATGTCGCCGGGCGGTGATCATAGGTAGAACCGGCGTCTGAGAGCGGGTAATCGGGAACGGACGCGGGGCCCTTGAACGAAGACTCCACGTACAGGTCATCCTCTGAGTCTGAAGAAAGCGACAGTACGCTCTTTTCCTGGAGATCTGACTCCTGGAAGCTCCGGTCAGTACGCTTCGACGCTTTCGAAGTACGGGTGTGGCGGCTGGACACGCTGGCAGCGCAATCGATCGGAGAAGATGCTTCGGGTTTGGTGATGGGGGAGCCTCCGGGGGTTTGGGGAAGGATGCGTTTGGCGTATTGCGAGATGATGGCCTCGTCGCGGTGCGGTGGGTAAATGTGCTGTGCGGGCTTGCCAATGGGCGCATAGTGCGGTTCTGAGGGCTGGGCTTCTGGCCGCTTCGGCTTCTCCTTGCCTTCGTCTTTCGGGGGGTTCATCTGCTCATTCATGACTTGGTGGAAAGACATCTGCTCGTAGTGCTCATACAAGTTAGGCAAGCCTTCGAGGTTGTGTACTCGGCGGGTACTGTCGGTAGTGGTTGGCCGGGTGGGCTCCGACTTCATTGACCGCAAGCTCTCCTTGGTCGGTCTCTTGGTTAGTCTGCCGCGGGAAGGTGGCGACGCGGGAGGCGAGAACAAGGACGGCGACTTGACGAACTGCTCTGAACCGAGAATGGGGCCTTCCCAGGGCTGTTGGACTGGGCTGTCGTTCTTTTTGGGCTTCCGCGACATGAGCTGAGACAGATCCAGCTTGGCGGGCTTCTTCTTCTTGGGCTTTGCATCAGACTGGGTGTTGCCCATGTCGAGCATCCGGTGCGCCTTGGACGGCATAGGAGGGATGCCCTTGGCCATTGCCGAGTTGGACGTTTGCTGGGAGATGGCCAGGGGTTGCTTCGACTTGTCGTACCACGACACGAGCGTGGACGTGGACTGTCTCTTCCGCAGCACGCTGACCATGTCGGAGGCGAGGTCGTCGTACTCGTCGTAGTCTTCGTCGTCGCGGAGCGCGTGGCCGCCGAGGTGGTGGCGCGGGACGATGTCCGACTCGTCTCCCCATTCCCGGTCCAGCTTAGGGACTCTGGGCGCGCCGCGGATGGACGAAGCGCGGCTGGCGGCGGCGACCGACCGCTCGGTGGCAGCGAGGCTGACCTTGGAGCTGGAGAAGTCGCTGTCGATGCTGAGGGCGTTGGCTCCGAGGATCTTCTGGGCCTTGCTCATGGCGGCGGGGGCCGTGACCGTCACCTTGGGCGCCTGCTTTTTGCGGCTGCCGAAGGAGAACTTGCCCATTTCTTTTGGCGGGTGGTGCCTGTCCAGGCCCGGGTCTTCTATAATTCCCTAATTCCCCTTGCCTGCGTTTTCCGCGTCCGACTCTCAAAAGTCCAGGCCTCGTGAGATTCCCCTTCGGAGGGCTACTGTCAGCAAAAAGGCGAGCGTGAGGCGGAGAACGACATGTGCTGTTGCGGGACGCGGTGGTGTACCCCTCTTCGTTTAGATGGGATCAGTCAGGACTCCCGGATGGAAAGGGTTTGCTGTGGGCCGAGGGCGTCCAAGGCTGGAAAGACGAATACAAGATGGGTAATCAATTCTATAGGCGGGCCATGCCGGAAGCGGGCGTCGAGTGTTGAGGAGGGCGGGCAAGTAGTGGTTGGTGTCGTCTTTAAGCTGATGGGTGACGGATGAGGTGGGAGAGAGCCCGGCGGCTTGGTTGAATGCCCGGAACTAAACTTTCACGGGGGGTTTTCTTTTTTTTCTTTTTCTTCGTAGAGTCGTTTGGGGGCGATGGCCAGGGCCACGAGGGAGGGAAAGGCAAAACACCGAGCCAGGGCCAGCGGAGGAGGAGGCTGGAGTGACGGGCAGAGGCAGTTAAAGGGAAAACGGGATAGGTAAGTTACGGGGATGGAGGCTTTCCCGTAGAAAGAAAGCCAGGGAAGCGGCCGACCAGGCCCCCCCGGCTTCACTTGAACCCGCACTATGGATGTAAGGTACGATATCACAGCGCACATGAACGGGCTGGCTCAGCGGGCTAGCTCCCTACCTACTACGTAGTAGGTACCTAGCACTCACTCACTACCTGGACTAACACCCGACCTACCTAACAGGAATCCCGTCTTCTCGCCCACCCCCCTCCCCGTCGAGTGCGTGTTCCGGCGGCCGTGGGTTTGTGCTAGGTAATCATCCTGGTCGCAATCTGCCAATCCTGCCGAGCGATCAGGCTAGCAATTGAGCTACCCACCTACACGCGAGAAGGGAGCAAATGAGATCTAGCCGAGAGCCCTCCCCCCCCCCTCCCCGTACGCTGGCCAGCTGGCTGGGATCGACTGAGGAGTGCGGCGAAGGGGGAGCGGATGTGACCTCAGGCCGCCTTGAGCCGTGTCATGATGCGGGATGAGGCCTTCTATGTATTCTAGATAATCTAATCTAGTCTATGCGCTGGGACGTGGGCTTCCATCTTGGGGAGCTTCCATTCCATTCCGCAGTTGTGTACAACACAACCCCGGTCCAAGTTCTAGGGTCTTACGGGTGACGGTAATAAACGCCAAAAGAAAAAAAAAACATACGAAATAATTTGGCCTGTTGCTTCCTTTCTTTGTTCTTGGACCGAAAGTCAATTTGCCTGAATGAAGTGGAATACTTACACCAAGCATCCTTCATCAACCAAAAATCAGCCGGACATGGCAAGCTTCGCTGGGGAACCGGCACCCGCCGCTTGTCTGGCGCGAGGCCGAGAGCGGCTCGTACGAAGTAATTACTGTGTACATCATAGCAGTAGCCTCGTCGGTCATGGTTCCAAGGCGGAGGGGAGAGAGTCATGGAACTCGAATAGGGATGGCCCGGGCTTTGACCATTCGTCGGCCGCATCCGCCATCGCGCGCCTGAGTTTGTGTCATTCCGTAATTTGCCTGCCTCGGAGCCAGCTGCTACCGTTCAGAGTAGCCCACGAACTACCAGCGTAGTACGGATAGATCAGCTTCGCACGAGAGCAACAACGTCCAACCCCCCCCCCCGTGCGTGGCGGCATTCACTAATGAAGACGCCATTATGTATCGTTGAGGGAGGTAGTATCCGTGCCTTGCAGGAGAATATTCGATTCATGCCTGCCTAGGTGGTACTACCACAACGTAGTATCTATATACATACATGGTAGCAATTCGATCTGTTGTTCGGGGCCTGACAGGCTGGAACTGGCAGGCTGAGCTATATCTCGGTAGCCCCCCCTGTGGGCAACCATGTGCATCGCCTGGCTGTGGTGGTGAACCTGCGCTGCGTCAGGTGAAGGAGACGCCGGCAGTTCGGTTCGGTCACCCCGCTGGCATTCCTGACCAGGGGGGCAGTTTCCACCGCCGTCGTCCTGATCATCGTCAGGTTCATTCTGACGTTCGCCATCCTCCGGTGAGCGATACAGGGGTGATCACACGCGCGACTGAATAGCTCGTCGTGGACTCACTGGACTGAAGGCTGCGGAGACGGCGGACGGGGGTTGCATCCCAATGCGGGTCCGGTCTCTTCAAGACGCCAAAAGCGCCCCAGGAGGGGAGTCTTCAAAATGTGCATCCCACTAGCAAAAAAGCGCCCCTTGCAGGACGCAGGACGCTGAAGAGTGCTGAAGAAGCCCGCTGGAGACGGCTCCTAATGGAATGCAAGGAACACGTCCATGTCTCTACATCTCTACATCATCAACCCCAGAGAGCGCCCTCGTCTAATTCTAAGTAAACCTTCTTTTCCCAGTTTTGGGAACTGCTACAAACACTCCGGGCTGGGCCGGGAAACCCTGTGAAAGGCTCTCTTCTGGCAGGGACTCAAAACCACCGGCGCCCGGTAGCAATGACAGGGATCACGGGTGGATATGCTGGTTGCTTCTGTTTGAGATCTCGGCGACGATCCTCCCCTCCCAAACCTCCTCCTTCCGCTGGCCAACCCCCAGCCCCTACCTAGGCCAGGGGAGGGGGGGGGGCAAGAAACCTAGGTTGGCCTTGGTGGCATCGCATCGTCCAACGTGAATGTTCCCGCCCCAGCGGACAAGCCAAGCCGCCACGGCGAGAGCCATCAATCAGGTCGCAGGCTAGCGTTCGACTCAACCCGCCAAGTGGAGGAGCAGGCAATGGCTTTACTGCGTACTGAGTCGCCCTCAAGTAGTTACGGAGTACATAAAGCACCCAGAGCCATCAAATCTCGCCGGGGCAAGGGTTCATCTCCCCCCTCCCCCCTTCCCCTGGGCGTGCGTGACCTGAGGCAGGCGGAACGGTGGCTGCGCGGTGACGGACGCCTGAAGGGGTCCCTGCCCTGGACATGACATGGCCGTACGAAGTCATAGTACATAGTAGTAGGCCTAGCAAGTAAGTCGGACAGCCTGGAAGCGGTCATGGAAGCTGTCCTTGCTGATGGCACCTTGACACCTGGGCACCTGGTCGTTCAATCCATGTCGCCGTGCTACTAAAAAGTACATAGCCCGAATGCCGTGACGATGGTTTTCCGCTGAACGCTGAAATGCCCCGGAGTTTGATATACGACTGCCGGACGTGGCGAGCACGCCCTCTCGGAGCCGGACGGCGGCCGTTCGTGGTGCGCCAGGGTCGAGCAAGATGGGAAGCTTTCGGCAATTATGCGCATTGGACTGTGGATTGTACCAATTATGTAGTCTAGTCTAGTCGATACTAATAAATGAGCCGGCACTGACACTGGCTGGAGCGATCTTCTGCATAGATTGACTCCTCGTCCAATAGCATCGACGGCATCACTGCGAAGTACTACGTACTATCAAAGCCGGAGCCGCCTCCCGCCTTCCACCTCGCAAGCATCTATAGCACACAGCAGAACGACAAGTCATCCACCTTGACCCAAACGACCCATCGCATCCCGGCCTGCAAACCGAACAACAGATGACGTTGCTTTCAAAAGTACAAACGAAACAAAAAGGGGGGAAGAGGCGGGAAGCGAGGAATGCGCACGAGCAAGACGCCACGGCACATGCGCAGGTTGGTTTCGCATATCTGCGCGAGAGCCCACAATTGCGCCTCTTCTTCCCAGGTGTTCAAGGCGCTTCCATTGATTCTGGAGACATTATTCTGGAGACGTGCATATACTTGGGAATGTCGGTGAGCCGTGCACAGTGATTAATTACTATGGAAGGGACGCGGCACGGCACGTCCGTCCTGTTTCCTCAGCCTCGCGGCCACACTATTGCGTCGTCACGTTGCAGGGAAGGATTCTTGTTGAGGAAGTGGAGGTGGAAATCGCAACAAGGCTGCGTGGTCCCTCATCAGAGGCCATCCACCATCCAATCTAGGTATCCGATTCGTCTTCAGCCAGCGAGCGCTACATAGTACGTACAGCTGTTTCATTCCGCACTGCCGGGTCCCTGCGTGCGTCTTACTTCCCCGGACTCGGTCGTGTCGGCAGTGTCTTACTACTGAGGTGTGAATCATATCGCTGTACTGTGTAGATGAATGTTTCGGGAGATGTTTGCGGTGGCTTGCTTGGGCTTTGATCTATCCCGAAAGCTCCATGTATCATTCCCATACAGTCGCTCTCACTCCCGGCGCCGTATTCGATTCCAGTCCCCGGGCTCTGGCTCGGACTCTGTCGTCTCTCTCTCGACGGGGACAAGCTTATTAGCGGATTCTCTCCTATCCGGGGGGAGGCAACAGAAGCAACACATCATGGAGCCTGCATAACCCGCTCGTAGCTTGTGAGCGGACAGCTCCAGCGTCAATCCCCGTAATACTTGAAATACTCCCCCCCGGCTCAAAGCCACGAGGCAACAGTACATAGTATCGCACCAGCGCCAAAGGACGCCATCGGTCATAGCTTCAACGACCAGACACCTAACCCCCCATTGCGACGAGCCACGGACTCTCCCAATCAACGCCTGGAGATCTACGGACTACCGGCAATGGCGCCAGCTTGCTGTAAGGCGGTATGATGTGTTCGTAAACCCCCTAGGCCTTGGCACCAGCGCATGACTCGCTAGGTTGTTCGACACAAACCCCTGATGCTCACCTCGCGGGCGTTGCGCCGGAAATTTCCCAGCGGCGGTGACGGCGGTCCACAGCCCATATTACGAGCCTCATCTCCAGCTCAGCCCGTGAGATTGGATCGTCCATGGGGGGAGGGGGAAAGCGATTGTCATGACTCTCGCCAGGGACTTGGGTCGTCCAACGGCGTTCTTCTTCAGGCAGGCTTCCCTGCGCTGCGGCTCGATCCTCGTCCTTGCGTCTTTCAATTATTCTCCGAGAGCGATCACCAGTCATGCTACGTAGTACGTCTCGTCTCGCAGTCATGGATGTAACCTAGTCTTGACATGCTCTTCGTGAGTATTGACAGCTTGTGAATATACAGTTGCGAAAGGGCCACCAGTCGCGATCTCTACGTACGGAGTAGTGATTATTAGCTAGATCAGATCACCCCCAAGGTAGAATCGTAGTCGTCTTCCTCTCTTTGCCTCACTAGGACTAGACCTGGAATGGCCCTGTCTAGACCTGGCCGATGGGTAGTCTATTGATGCGCATCCATGTCATGACCAGTCCAAGCTTACTACGTTGGTTGGTAGTGTTATTACACAGATCTTCCATAATACTCACTTCACTAGAGGCCAATAGTCTCGCTCGCGTACCTGGTGCCTGGATTGCCATTGCAACGTATAGGCGCAGGAATAATGGCAAAGGCTCCCGACGAGATCGCAAATGATAACTGACTCGCCAAGTCTTCCCTCGCGCGATGGAAATTTCCAAGAGAATTAGCCCTACTAAGCGAATCACTGATGCAAATCCCCCGCATATGCATCGTGTTATTGGGCCGCCCCCATCTAGAACCCTCGAATCCGTCGCCGCCTCAGCACGTCAGTCACGCCCAGGCAGCCAAGGCGGGGGTTCTGCAACGAAGGGGAGGGGAGCAATCATGGCCAAGACCCGTAGGTGTGCAGGGAACTCAGGCGGAAGCAATCACGAGCCCGTCCCGATCCAGAAACTAAATGGACCTAATCATGCGGCTTGAGGTTAGTGTAAGTGAACAGCCAGAGTCCAAAGTCTAGATGAGGATGCAATTTACCCAGTTTCCCATTTGAAGTCTAAGGTGGTGATCATGATCGACGGATCGACAAACTACTAAAGATATTGACATGAATCACCTATCTGTCTACGGAGTAGTGCTTAGTTCGTTTCGGTGCTTGTCTCAGTTGCATTTCTTCAGCCTTATTTCCTTTCCTCCGTCTGTACGAATACGTAGTAATCTAGTCTACAAAGCAAGACAATTGCGATACGTCACAACCCCAATAGCCCATCTCATCTCCAATGACGTGAAATGCAACGTCGGCAATGCATGCAAGAACCCAGACAGCAACCACGCCACAAACTACCCTTTCTCCTCGTGCTCCTCGTTCTACGTGAAGCATTCTCCTGTATCCATTCTGCAGGGGCTGGAAACTCCTCAAAAATAAATACACGAGCAAATGTCCTCTGTCCCTAGTCTGCATTGACGCCTGGTGAGCCCATGTAGAGACTTTGTCGTCGTTTGTCGTTTGTCGTTTGCAGAAACGCCGACCAATCTACTCTAAAGGGAGTATTTGCGCGTGTTTTGTCGGCATCGTGCCACTTCCTACCCGCGCTTTTCCTACCCATCCGGCGGTTCCCGCTTTGCGAAGCAAACACTTTTCCTCGGGTCTCGTTGTCGTGAAAGCCGGAGCCACCACTTACCAAGCCGAGCGTTTGTTGTCCGTCGGTCGAAGCGAAGCCTCGTTCTCCGAGTCAAGCAGACACGCTTTGTTTGTGTGCTCCTCTAGCGAACCCTCTTTGACGCATCCCGCAGCTGGGTTCCGTGCCCGAGGATTGCTTTGTCTGTCTTGGCACGCCCGACGCCTATTGAAGTCGGGATGCTCGCACCCGTCCGTCCTCCGGGCGTGAATCCTCCCGCTCGTTTCGAGACGGCTCGTTGCAGTTCAAGTCGAGCTCGCCGCATCCGTCGAGCAGGGCATTGCAGTGGGACAAATTACAGCCCCTGGCTTGTTACACCGATCGGGCAACGTAGTTCTGTTATGCTACACATAATCTCGCGACTTCTATGCTCGATTGCCTCCGAGAGCCGGTCCCAGAAGAAAATTCCGAGCCCGATACTCCTACTGGCTGGTCAAGGCTGTTTCTACTATTGCTATGCCCCTGAAGTTGTCGGGACAATATGGACATGCTGTGCCACCAACCGAGTTCGGGGGTTTCGTTCTCGGGTAACCCAGACAAGTGACTTGTTCAGAATCAAATACCCATCTTTAGACTAGCATCAGTTCATCTGCCATAATGTTGCATCTGGGGGAAGCCCCTGGCTTATTTTATCAGTTCGCATAATGTGGTTATGGCGTGCTACCGACCTCAAGTTGCCAGCTCCCATGCTTTGTTGTCTCGACTTGGCAGTTGCCTGATCAAGTCTCGGTCCTGAAACTCATACTTGTTTATCAAGACTTCTTAGTATCGATATGCTATCTGAAGCCATTATTGTGCCCAGCACCGTCACGAGTATCAAAGCCTCCGCAGCTTGGTCGCGATGATCAGGCAAAGCGCTTGTGCTATGCGACTAAACTCGACCTCTCATTTCCCCACCTTCTTGGGTGACCGAGTTAGTAACTGTTCCAGCATCAAACGTCTGTCTGCCGACGCCGATGTGCCATCGATGAGTATTGTTGGTTGAGCGCCGTCATCACAAGAGCCTTCAACATTCACGGTTTGCCAGCTCGGGTTAGACGACGTAGTCACGCTGTCTTGCCAACCTTGGAGGTCCCAGTTGCGGGCTCCTAGTTATCTCAAATAAGAATTCACGGAGTCAAGTACTAATCTCAGGTGGGGTGAGTGAGTTCACCGAGGCTTCACCGGTACCAATATGCTCCCGTCAAGCCATACCGACAGTACCACCGCGCAAGTATCTTTAACTTTCCAGACTCCCTTAGTTTCAAAGCCCCCAGAATCAGTGAGCTCCTCAGCAATTTGTGCGTGCATCGACATCACTTCGAGCACTCCATGGATCTTCGGCTTATTGAACAGCTTGCTGTAAGATTTGCTAACCTTGTGTATGCAGAACAAATCTACTAAATGCTGCCAGGCACAGTATATACAATATTAATCTTGCCGGGAAATTGCTTCCTAAATTACCACATCTTCTCCCAGATGCGCCTCCAAAAGGACATGCCAGCGAGCTCCCGCTGCCAGTTCTCCTCGATGCCGCCCTCCTCCCAGTGCTTGCACTCCTCGTCGACCTCCTTCTTGCCAGTGACCAGGTCGGCCGTCGCGGGGTCGGCGAACTTAGTCTTCTTAAAGATCTTCCAAAAGATGAAGAGGATGGCGGTGTAGGGCAGGCAGAAGTACGCAGTGATGAAGCCCTGCACGCTAAAGGGCTTGAAGGAGTCGAAGCCAACGAACAGCAGCGCGCAGCAGCCCAGGAACAGGCCCAGGTAGGCGGACCAGGGGGCCAAGGGCGCGGTGTAGTACAGCGAGGCGGTGTTGAGGCCCTGGGCCACGCGGGCGCGGTACCAGCCGACGAAGACGAGCAGCATCATGGTGTAAGAGGCGATGAGGCCGGTGGTGGTCAGGTCGACGAACCAGTAGAAGACGGTGACGGAGTTTTCGGAGGCGACGAGGAAGGTGACGCAGGTGATCAAGCTGACACAGCCGACGGCGTAGACGGGGACGCCGGCCTTGGTACACTTCTGGAAGATAGCAGGGGCTTGGCCATCTGCGGAGGTTACAATGTTAGCTAATGCGTCTCCGAGGCGGATTGTTTGCCGACAACTTACCTCGGGCAAGGCCGTAGAGGGTTCGGGACGCAGCGTAGAGGTAGGCGTTTCCGCAAGAAAGGCCGGAGGTGAGGATGAGGAAGTTGATCAAGTCAGGGAGACCAGAGATGCCGAGGTTCTCGATACCAATGACCCAAGGCGAGGCAGCAGCACCGGAGGAGCCGTCGGTGAGGGCACCGAGCAGACGATCATCATCGGAGCTGCAGATGATGCCGACAGCCAAAACCCCAAGGACATAGAAACCGATGAGACGGTAGAAAATGAGCTTGGCGACGCGGGGGATGGTTCGGCGAGGGTTCTGGATTTCACCAGAGGCCAGGGAGATCATGTCGGGACCGGCAATAGTGAAACCGGCATAGAGGACGACCTTCCACCAACCGGCAAAACGACCGACATCGCCAGAGCCATGGTAAGCGCGCATGGCCCTGCCGTCGCCCCAGGTTCGGAATCCATAGGCGTCGTGTTTGGGGTTGCCACCGCACATGGTGATGAGGGTGATGAAGAGGAGACCGAACAGGAGCAGGACCTTGAGCGAGGCCATGACAAACTCGGATTCACCATACCACCTAGAAAGAGAGCTGGTTAGACACCAGGCTCCCGGAATGTGACCAACTGTGCTGGCGGATGACTTACTTGACAGCTACAACGTTGAGCAGAATGCAGATGACCATGGCCATGACAATCCAAGCAGCTGGGTTGACATCGGGAACCCAGTACTGCATTAGCGTCGAGACAGCGCTGTATTCGACACAGACAAGCATGACACCGGCGTAGAAGTATGTCCAACCCATGGCGAAACCGAGGGCAGGGTCGACGAAACGGGAAGCGAGCTCGAAGATGGAACCACGGATGGGCAGGTAAGAGCACATCTCGGCGACACACAAGTTGCAGGGCCAGACGAAGAAGACGCCCCAGATGAGGTAACCGAGGATGAGGGAGAGAGGACCAGCCTTGGAGAGGACACCGCCGATGCCGACGAAGAGACCGGTTCCGATGGAGCCACCGATGGCCATAAGCTGGACGTGGCGGGGCGACAGACCACGCTGAGTCTGGCCGTACTTGACCTCGACTGCGCTGCTGTCGATGAGCACGCCGGGGGCGGTGTCGGACTGCTCGGGGACATCGCCGCCCTTGTGTTCGGGGTCGGATGGAACACCCATGGTTGCGGAGAGAGAGTATGTGAAGTGGAGTGAGATGGAGAAGAGCTGCTTGAAACAAACAACAGCAGACGGGATTCTCCTCTTAAACAAGGGCGTCTGGGGAGACCCGGGGAGATTGGGAGGCGAAGTGAGAGTGGAACACCAGCTGGGTCATGGCATCTTGACGGGAGGTGGGAGGAGGAGCCTTCTTAAACAAAACATGTAAGTTACATCTGACATGGGAACCTAGGAACCTAGGACCCAGAACTCTGTCAACGCGCAGAACCACACCAAAGATGCCAGGCCTCACGACAACCGGGCCGGTCTTCTAGAAGGTCAGCCTTGGCCATGGCGCGCCAGCAGGAACCAGTCGTCGGGGTCGCCATCGAGCTGGGGGAAGTGGCAAGGTCCCCACCGCGGCAACGAGGCTCGAGACGGTGTGGTGCGATGGTGATAGATAAGCCATGCGTATGCAATGCTACGCAGCAGGGCACTCGCCTTCCGTACATACGCCCATCCCGCATCCACAGCAAAATGCCAAGGCGACGAGGCCCTCTAGAACTGTGGAGAAAGCGCGGTCTTGCTCTCGGGATGGGATATTCCCCAAGGCCAGAACCAGAACCAGAACCAGACGGAGCAAGAGGGAGCAAGACCCGGGCCGGTTCTGGAGGAAGATGGCAAGTAGACGGGGACCTCGAGCAAGTACCTTTTCAGATGTGGGGGAATGCGAAACATGACTCGGCTGGTCGGACGGTGGGCTGGGCGCCCCAGAAAGAAAAAGGCTTGTTAATTAATTAGGGAGAGGGAGAGAGAAAAAAACACGAAGCGGATTTTGCCAAGACACGATGGTGATGTGCAGCATCCGTTGGCTTTCAGGCTAAGGTTTTGGGTGGGAGGAGAGAGTAAGAGTAAGGTTGCCAACTTGCCAGGGGGGCGGCGAGACAAACGGAACTATTCAGGAAGTGCGTGTGGGTTCGAGCCCGGGCACGCGGTCAGTACATAATACGTACCTACATATCTACTACTTAAGTAATTAGTCGGCGTACCTTGGAGCACGCGTTTTGGAGATGGAGGCGAAAGAAACTAAAAGATAACCTTAGGCTGTTAGCTTTGCCGGGGAGGGCCCGGCTGCCACTGCCTTACGTGCGCTCCTTTTAGTCCCTTACAACTGAACGTACTATAGTAACTACATAGTACGTCCGTAGATATGTAGGTATGTATTCTTCCTTTTCTAGCCCTGGGAGAGAGAGCACTTTAAACATGGCGGGATCGAGCAGGAAACTTGAACCATGATGCAGAGCTGCAGTTGTTTGATGGGTGCAAAAGCGGCACAGCAAACCCGCGTCCCCAACCCAACGTAGTAGGCGATTGTCGATCTTGCCCGCAGCAACATGCCCGCCCATGCTTCGCCAGGTCATGTCAGTCTCGAGATCCCGGAGACCGCCACGTCCCCCCTCCACTTCCCTCTCGTCCTCGTCCTCGTCAGGTCCGTTGTGCGGTGATGCGGGTGCTGGACTGGGAGCTTGAGAGACTGACTGCCAAGACACCAGCGAGTTTGCTCAGACAGATGTGGATGCCCACCGAGTAATGGCCAGTAGTCAAACCCGAGATAAGTCGCCGATATGTATCAGCGATACAGCGATCCCACTCTCGCCGGCTGTCAGTGGAGACCATCTTCCCACGGAGCAGAGCGCCTCCTTGCCTCCATCTTAAGTAGCACTTGGCAACCCTGACTACAGTGGGATGCAGAAGATTTGAACCCTCTTTAAGTCACTAGTCACGTGCCGAGAATTTTCAGTGTGTGTCTATTACTTGATTAGGTTAGTGTCCACTTTCAGTACTTGAAAACGGGCTCAAACTTTTTGCACCCCACTGTATCCCGACGTCCCTACTGGGCCCTAGGGAGGTTGTTCCCCCCCTTGTATGCACGGGACTCGACCTTAATATCGCGCTGGGGTCCGCCGGCGGCCCCTTCATTCACTAATAGGCAGTAAGACGGTGACGAAACCGACCGCCGGCGAGATGCAGATCGGATCAGAAGACGAAGAAGAAAAAAAATGGACGAGCAAACGAACGAACACCTCTGGGTGATAGTTATGCGACCAGGTTTCTGCGCAGAGGAATGGTTTAGCAGACAGGGTAGATACAGTAGTAGCTTAGGCCCCGGCGGGAATGCCGTTCGTAGCGTACATCTATTAGGCTCCGAACCGCGCACCGCAACCGCAGCCGCATCTGCGCCAACACAAACCGCACGATAAATCATGCCAGCCCCATGTCTTCCGTGTCTCCGAAGGGCGGGCTTTATGTGTCGTGTCGTTCGTGCTGCGGTGGGGTTTGGGAAGCGCAACAACGGAGACGACAACAGAAATAAAGCGTGTACTTTGTAGAATGGCTAACAAAGTAGAAACAACAGGGGAGAACGGCCATCTTTTCTCGAGGCCCAATAGATCTACCTATGAGATTGATGAGAGGATGCCGAATGATCTATACGTATGTACGCAACGTAACCCCAATGTCGACGCCATCCATGCGGCTCTGAGCATCTTGCGACGGAGGAACTTTGACAGACGCTGCAGGGGAGGGGTTGGCCGTTCTTCAGCTGTCGCTTACGCCGAAAGCGTTGCAAGTTGGGCCACGAGGAGGGCCCGCTGCGGGGGAGTCAAGAGCCGCTCCGTTTCCAGCCGTGGGAGTAAAAAAGAAAGGTGAGAAACAAAGAACAAGCGTCCGAGGCGTGGAAGAGGAGAAATGCGGGGGAAATGTGTGCGTCTCGCCTCCAATTCTTCTTCTTGTGACCGACTTTAGGTATCGGACTTTGTAAGTTACGTAGTAAATGAGTCCGAGTGATAGTCATGGCCATTACGAAATGTCCTGGGGGGTTGCAGCGTGATAGACTCCCCTGTAACTTCCAGGTTGCCTATCTCCAACCCTTGCTCTCTCTCCGTCGTCTGTGCAGCAGCCTGGTGGTGCGTGCTGGTGCTGTGCACAACCAATCCTCCACCAACACCTCCAACACCCATTCCTTATCTCGCCCTCCCACTTCACACTGCAGCCCTTCCCCCAACTCCGATACCGCGAGTTGGGGTAAGAAGGAGGTACACGCACTTACACCAAGCGCCAAAGCAAGCCCCATGTACCCATTTCCCCTCACTGCGAACCCGCCCATCATGTAATTACCCCAAAACATTGAAGTTCCGAAGCTGTTCTCGCCCGTCTTCACCTTGGCCTTCACCTCAGCGCCTTCACCTTGGCGAATCATGGCCCTTCGCCATCTAAGATCAGACCTCCGCTGTGCATTTGGGCCCCGAGATCCTTCTCCAGAGTCTCCAGAGTATTACCTCTTGTCAAGCTCGAGCTCGCGGGGCCCCAGGAATTGCTCCTCCATGGCAGGCGTCGCCGGACGCACCAAAACGTAATAGATACTAGGCTACGTGCAGCCTGCCACACGTACCATTCACAGACTGAATGACCACAAAAAGTGCGACGAGATCGTGGGGGGGGGGGGGGGGGGGGAAAAAAAAAGGGGCCTNNGGGGGGGGGGGGGGGGGGGGGGGGGGGGGGAGGGCAAAAACAACGGGCCCACGATGGAAGCCGGGGTATTACGTATTAGGCCCATGGCTATCTTTTAGGTTCGTCTGTAGGCCAGGTCTTCTCCGGAATAGATTCCCCGTTGGTTTTGTCGTCACTCTCGCATCCATGGATGTACGGACTTTCAGATGCTGCATATAGCCTTCTAGAATAGCCCGCCGAGCCTTGCAACTGGCTTGTATCCCACTGGTCTCGTTCCATGCCGTCTAGCTGATTTACCCAAGCAAGGGTCCAGGGTTGTGTGGAGAAGAAAAAGAGGTTATCTAGCTCTTCAAACCATTGCGACGAGAGACGACACTACCACGGCGAGCAATCCTTTTACGCGCCATAATGCGTGAATCCCAGTACTCGCGCCGTGCCCTGCTCAGTTAGCAGTTGCGTGCGTGTCTGAACCGGCCCGGCCCCCTCTCCCCAGATGCCCAACGAAGTACCATGGCATATCACACATGTTCCCTCTCACGGGATCCACCAATTGCTCCCCCTTCGAGGAACCAAATTGCTTGGCAAAGGCGGCGGCGGCCACGAGTTGAGATTACGGTTCTCTGTGGGCCACCCAGTGTGGGCCACCCAGCGTGAGTAGGTGAGTAGGTTGCCCATCGACATGCGGGCCACGAGGTGGCATGGGGAGATGCCTCATGCAAGGGATCGACTGATGTCTGGATGCCATCGCTACGATCTTCTCAAGACCCTCTGGTACCAGGTTCAGGATATTCAGCGCGTTTGAACTATTGCTTGGCAATTGGCCATGTCTTTGTTCGCATCTGCTTCGTCTTGGTCTTCGTTCTCATCGTACTTAAACAATACCGTCAAACTCCAAACTAAATGCTGTCCGCTTTCAAATCGTCTTATGCCGGGCATGGGCAGAAACCCCCCCATCAAGCAGTCTCAATCTTGAGAGCATAAGAGAACCCCAAAATAAAACATTACGAACGTGTTCGTGTTAGCCCCCACCCCTTCCCGCTACCTTTCCCCCTTACAGTTCCGATTCCCGACGATGCCACGCTCATGCGGGCGCAAGCACACTAAAACACACATATGTATGTGTGTACACTGCGCAAATCCTCTCCCAAACTTGCAGATTTAGGGTCCAGGTTCTAGGTCCCAAGTCCCGGGTTCCCGGTATTCCGGTCACTATCCACTCATACCTTTAACGCAACGGGTGTCTCAGAGATATCTCGTCTTGAGCCATTCGGTGGTTCGCAATCCCAGATTCAGCCCGTTTTGCGTCCACCACCGCCGAACCGCGCTCTGGTCTCCGATGCTGTCTTCTAGCGCCTCTTCGATGTTGCATGTCCGGAACTCCACCATCTGCTTGCGGCCCTCCATGCCTTCCAGTGATCCATGGGCAAAGTCGCGCCACCACTCTAGCACCCCGACGTGCTGGTAGACGGTCGGCGGCACCAGTACTTCCGCATCAAACACCAGCTTGTCGTCGCCTTTGAGCTGTCTCCACGTCTCCAGAACCTCAACTTGTCCCCAGCGGCTAGCCATCTTGGCCACGCTGTCTCCATGCGCAACGGGTATTCCTGAGGCATCCCACCAGCGTAGCACATCAGCCTGGCCGTATTGCGTCGCCCATAGTAGCGACCGGCCCGGCCTGAGGACGACCTGGTCGTCCTGCGCAGCCGCGTCGCGCCACCATTCCAGTACCAAAAGGTGCCCATTTCCACTAGCTTGCTCGAGCGCAGTTTCGGTATATCGCAACGACAGCCCTGACCGTCGCCACCACCAATCGAGTACCCGAACATGGCCGTTCTTGGATGCGCCGTCGACAGCTTCGGCATCGTATATGTGTCGGTCTCTAAACCACCGGCTTTGCTTCCAATAGTCCAGAACATCGGTGCGAGGAAAGTAGACCGATGCCTTGGTCGGCAGCGTCGTCCCATCGAACGCTTTGAAGAGATCCGGTCTATTGGCCTCCATGTACTTCAATACATCAATAAGGCCAAATTTGATGACTATTTTGACCACAAGCGCTGATATGTCGTGAAAGTTTGGTGGGGACTGTGACAACTTCTTGCATATCGCGGCCGAGTTGCAAGTGAGGACGGACCACTCTAGTTCGTGCCCGTACATCTTGAGGGGGTCGGTTGTGTCCTTGGGTTGGAAAGTCCAAGGTGATGGCATACGCAGGTTGGTATACATGCCAAGGGCCTTAGCGATTTCCCAATCTCCCACATAGTCGAGGATGATGGTCCAGATCTCTGGCGGCAGCTTTGACTGAGCCTTGACGTCGCCATCTGCAACCATAGCCATTCCCGTGGCTATTTCGACATCGCGTCCCAGTCCTAACAGGTCTGCTTGATTTCTGATTATTCCCAGTACTTCGTTGAACCCGTTCCACATAGGAACCCTCTTCGGGTTGGTCGTTCCCTCGTAATACCAGAGGATTGGTGCCACCACACGAATCCAGCTCCATTTCCTGTGCAGTTTGCTCAAATGCTTCTTCGTCATGGGATTTGACCACATATGGGTGCTCATTCCGGGTACCATCACAATGCTCTTCTGGGTATCCCATCCGCGCAGCACTTCTCCGAGAAATGTGTCTGTCACTCCTGCCAGCATCTTGGCGATACTATCCGCATCAAGCGGTACGCAGACCATAAGGTCCGCCCATTCCACCAGCTCATAGGCCTGTTGTCGGTAAAACTCGATATCGTCCGCCCGATCGCCCATGCCCAAAGCTAGGCTCCGATTCTGCATCACAATAATCGTTTGCGTCAGTCGCGGTACCACATCGTCGACGATAGCCCGAGCCTCGATCTGCGGGTTCTTAGACAGCCGGACGACCAGGGCTTGCGCCCAGGAAGTGTCGCGGGGACCGGTGGCGGCGACGAGGAGGCGAAGCTTGCGATGGCGATGAGCCATGTCGTGGAGAGACGAGGACGACGGGAAGGCCGGGCTCAGCCGTGGTGAAAAGGAATGATAGTGTGCCATGCTGGAAGACGACCGAGACCCAACATGGTTTCCGTACGATAGGTGAGGCGGGCAAGCGGTGTAGTGATTCGAAGGCGGCGGGCTGTGACGGGGCATGAAATCACTGGTTCCGGAGGTTCGGGATCACGTGCGGGCGCTGTGAGCTGTCACGGATATTGGATAGGATAGATCGACTGCTGGTCGTCGTGCGCGTATGGTGATGTATTTGCGGCCGAAATCGAGATGCCGGGGGGTTGAGTGAACGTCTGTCGAACAGTCAGGAGTTGATAGGATGATGAGGTTCGCAGTTCGCAATCGCAGAGAGGGTCGGGCGGCGAATTGGACCACCGAGCCCGATCCAGTTTTCCCCCCAAGTCCCGGCGAGAACCCGGTGCCAGCCGGGAATGGAGGGGCTTCCTCAGAGAGCCAGGTGAGATGACGTCGGGGATGGATGCGCAATAAGAGTGCAATGGCGTCTGAAGGTGACTTTTTACTGTTTAAAATGATCATGTAGATGCATTGGAGCTGTTTCCAACGGATTCTCAATGCAAATGCTACCTTCACCGCTCATAAACACCCGTCCCGTGGCGTCAATGATTATCGGAGGCTCAAATCACATGACTTGAAAGAGGCCGTCTGGACGCGCGTGGTGATGGCGCCTTGCTCCACAGCCATAAACCCGTGATCGAAAACTCTGTTCCTCATGAGAGTTGTTAGTCGCGTCTTGCAATTCCTCCTCGGCCTCCTTCGTGATCTTTGATATCCAGTATCCGTGTCGGAGAGCGTCCTAAGTTGACAACACATCCACTCATACTATCCCTACCGCGGTAAAAGAGATATCCCGCCTACTTTCCCTTGTCGCCAAAAAATCTTCCGCCCCGCTTCTTTTTTCCTCCTTCCTTTCCGCAATGTTAGATCAAATGGCGAACGAAATCAAGCTCATCGCGGGTAGCTCCCACCCGGAGCTCAGTGCCCTGGTCGCCAGTCGGTATGTCGAGACGGCATCTCATCGGCTCGGGTGAGCTGTGGCGAGGCTGGTCGTGTACTGATATGGCTTCAGACTCGGCATTGACATCGCTAACACCATGAGCCTCAACTACTCCAACCGCGAGACCAGTGTTTCCATTGGCGAGTCCGTCCGAGACGAGGATGTTTTCATCCTTCAGTCTACTGCTCCTGGAGATGTCAACGATGGTCTTATGGAGCTGCTCATCATGATTCACGCATGCCGCACTGCCTCGGCCCGACGCATCACCGCAGTTATTCCTAGTATGTATCTATCCTTTCCGTGTCTGTCACCCTCCTGGGGAACTGGTCTAATCGTGACTCTTCTGCAAAGACTTCCCCTATGCCCGCCAGGACAAGAAGGACAAGTCTCGAGCTCCCATCAGCGCCAAGCTCATCGCAAATATGCTCCAGGTCTCGGGCTGCGTATGTCTTCCAAAGTGTTCAAACATTGACCATTCTCTGACTCTCGGGCTAGAATCACGTCATCACCATGGATCTGCATGCCTCCCAGATCCAGGGTTTCTTCAACGTCCCTGTTGATAACCTCTACGCAGAGCCATCTGTCCTACGCTGGATCCGTGAGAACCTGAGCGTCGATAACTGCGTGATTGTCTCTCCCGATGCTGGTGGCGCCAAGCGTGCTACCTCAATTGCTGACCGCCTCAATACCGCCTTTGCGCTTATTCACAAAGAGCGACCTCGCCCCAACGTTGTTGGCCGCATGGTTCTGGTCGGTGATGTCCAGGACAAGGTGGCGATTCTCGTCGACGATATGGCAGACACTTGCGGAACGGTAGGCTCATTCCTTTCTCTCTATGTTTTGTTGCTGTCCCTAACGCGTATGAAACAGCTCGCCAAGGCAGCTGAGACCGTCAAGCAGAACGGTGCCAGCGCAGTTTATGCCATTGTCACCCACGGAATTCTGAGTGGCAAGGCCATCGAGACCATCAACGCGTCTTGCCTCGCTGGTCTCGTCATCACCAATAGTAAGTTGCCTCGAGTAAACCTCACTTCAAATTTAGTCCATGCTAACTTTTTATCAGCCGTACCTCGTAAGTACCTACTCTAAGGAGCTCATACTTGCACTATCATGAACCAATTATGTAATTTGCGGGTCTTGCTAACTCGATCTCTAGTTGGTGACAAGGCCGAGCGATGCCCCAAGCTCAAAGTCATTGATGTGGCCGGAACTCTGGCCGAGGTACGAATACAAAAATTCTCCTGCCACGCAAACACTCATTAGTATTCTAGGCTATCCGAAGAACCCACAATGGTGAATCGGTATCATACCTCTTCAACAACGTCCCCGTCTGAGCTACGCATCGAAATCAAGCAAAATGAAAAGAATTGGGTTCTGGAGTTGGTAAGTGAGGGTATCTTAAGGTAGAGGCTACAACTAACGTTTCATCTCCAGCGGCGTACATATGTAGAGCTATGGCTTGGGCCAAATGCATCATTGTCTTTCATTTGATCTGCCTACTATTACACAAACCATAAAAACTGCGCCCTGGTTAAGTTGTATGGAGTAGTTGTGGCATGAGTATACTAGCGTTATTGTGCCTATATCTTTTCGCAAAATTCTTGTTCATGTCAACAGTGATCACTTATCCCCACGACCAAAGTCAAGATTGTCTAGGGTAGCGCTATTGATATCTAGGCAGCGCGACTTCTCCGGCCGAGGTTGTCAAAGACCCTGGTGGTGTGGAAATTGTAACGATAGTTTAAAATCCGTATAACTTGATTGAGTAGGCCTAGATCTTTGTCCTTGTTTGACTTGCAGCGGGCCACACCGAACATCACTTTCGAAATTATTGTGGAGTCCATGTAGGGTGTCTACCAGAGCTTTAGCCTGCGACTATGACAATCAGCGAAACAACACAAAGCATCCCACCGACAACTCAACTCATTCGAGTGAGACGCCATTAATAAGTGGCGAATTACCTTAGGTAGCTAAAAAAAAAAATGCAATCGTATTCCAGGACTGAGGTTCGTTACAGGAATCTCTTGATAGTGGTGTTTTGGCGGATTTATTGGCCCCAGATACGGTAGCTTTACCAAAGCTTCTCGAAGGGCTCGGATCGCCTTCCCCCACGTGAGCTCAGCGGGCGGTGAAGGATTCTGCCGCCTCATCGACAAGGGACACATCACTGCCTACGACAACCTCAAACAACGTCTCTGGCAAAGGAGCACCATTGAACGGCCTTGAATTTGGGCGCTGAAGCTGTATGGACTCGCGAACAAGTTCTATGCTCATCAGTGAGCTCACGCGTCCCCTGGGCTGCCCGAGATGACGACCCAACTGCTTGCCACGGAGCTGGCCAACCTCATCCAGGAGAGCAAGAGGAAGCACAATGATCTTCGACAAGTGAGCCGCCCTGCCTCGTCAACCACCGCCTCGTCCCCTAGCGCTCTAGTGTCTTATAGTGTTTATAGGCTGCAGAGAAATCGCTTGAAGAGCTGAAGAATCTGAGAGCTACTACCGAACAGACAGCTCCTGAAGGTCTGCAATCCATCTCTTGCTAGCCCTGGCGCCTACTGATGCCTGTCTTAGAGCTATCCCAGAGAATCAACTTTGTCAATCCTTTTATCATCGCCTGCGGAACCAAAAATGCCAAGTTCACCGCTATCGCAATCGTCTGTCTCCAGCGGCTCATTGTCGCCCGCGCTCTTCCCCGGTCCAAATTGAATCAGGTCTTGGAGGCCTTGATGCAGGCCGCGTCAGCTGGCCTGGATGTGCAACTCAAGATCTTGCAGGCTCTACCATCACTATTGCAGAACTATGCATCCGACCTCCAGGGGAACCTGCTTGTAACAGCATTGAATATTTGCTTCACTTTGCAGAGTAGTAAAAATGCCATCGTCAGTCATACCTCTGCAGCGACCCTCCAGCAGCTGGTCGTGTCGGTCTTCGACAAGGTCGTCGTTGAAGATAGTGAGTCTTCCTTCGTATTTGTTCAACAAAAGCAGGTTCTCACATTTCTTTAGAAAAGGCCAGTGAAGGTCCCGGCACGGGGGAGTCTTCCACTTTGGACGGAAAACCCGAGCCTCGTGCCGCTGCACTAGATGCTTACAGGGTGTGTTGCTCCGCATTCATTCTCCTCGATGACTATTAACCTTTTTAGATCTTCAACGACCTGTGTCTCATGACAGAAAACCAGCGGCCCGAGTTTCTACGGTTTTCCGGGCTTCCACAAACATTTGGCTTAGAGCTGATTGAGTCTGTCATCACTAACCATGCCACCGTTTTCACCAATCACCCTGAACAGGCTCAGATTCTGCGTGTTCGAGTGATGCCGCTGATATCGAGCGCCCTCAAGGGAAGGCCTAATTTCGCCACGACAGTGAGGCTTGTTCGTATTCTCTACACCATAGTACGGCGGCATATCGGCATCCTTCCCTCAGAATGTGGAGAGTCACTTGTAATTCTAACGCAGCTCCTTGACCAAGATGATTCGCTTTGGAAACGGGCACTGTGCATGGAAGTCTTCCGGGGCGTTTTCGCGGAGCATGCTCTTCTCCGGCGTATCTTCTCAAATTACGATGCAAAAGAAGGGGAAAGGGATATTCTCAAGCCTCTGTTTGCAACGTTCGTACGACTTAGCACCGAAAAGCCAGCTGTCATCGGGCTCGGACACCAATCGACGATGCCCACCTCCAATGTGCAGTCAAACTCCACAGCAGCCGACCAGGCCCTTATAGAAGCTAGCGGGGTGACGGGAATCATCAGCGGTTCTGTGTCGTCCGAGACAACGAACACTGGTATCAGTACCCAATGGAGCTCTGTCCGGGTCCCATTCATCGATCAGCTCGATAAGACAGAAGCGCCTCCTATTCCCGAGTCTTACATCTATAGCCTGGTCCTGGCCTGCATTTCATCTGTGTCGGATGGCCTTGCGAAATTTATTCTACCACTTACCGTGCCAGGCGACACAAGAGGGCGCCGGAAAACCTCGAAGGAAACTGGCCGAGATTCGCCTGCGCTAGCTCAGCTCGATGCAGACAATCAACCTCTCAGAGGCAAAAACGAGAGATCTTCATCCTTTAAGAGAAACCCCGTCCCTCTCAATCCACTTGCCTTGGTAGAGCACCCTTTGTATTCTGATATCAAGACTTGTGCTGCCATTGTTGACGAGTGCTGGCCGGCGATCCTCGCCACGTGCTCAACTTTCCTCTATGCAGCACTGGACTCGGAGTACTACCATGGCTTAGTTCGAGCGTTTCAGCGGTTCGCCCATGTTGCAGGCTTACTGCACCTGTCGACCCCGAGGGACGCCTTCCTAACGACGTTGGGAAAAGCAGCTGTGCCCCCAAATACCATCACTGCTTGCCTCAACGCTGGACAACCACGACCGCAAACCCCCAGTACACCAACTGAGCCATCAGGTCTTTTCAGCAACGCCCGAGGCCTCCTGAGCGTCGATAGCCTAACCCCAGCGACACCGACGGCAGAGAAACAGCGGCAAGCTTCTTTCGATGCAACCTCAGCCACGTTAAACACCCGAAACCTTCTCTGCCTTCGAGCACTTCTGAACTTGGGTATTGCGTTGGGCCCAACACTAGGTCATGCATGGAGCATTATCTTAGAAACTTTGCAGCAGGCGGATTTCGTGCTGTTTGTGACTGGAAAGACTCCTGGAAGGACTCCGTCGCTCAGCCGTGGGATCGATCAAGGTGGCGAGAATGATGCTAGCGCCTTGATGGCCAACTTTGGATCTGAGGTGCGCTCGGTAGAAACGGCTGCATCTAGACTAATCGAAAGCACGGTTGACTTCCCCAACGAGTCATTTATGGAGGTCGTGACGGCGATATGCGATCTCCTCGTCCAGCCGTCGATCGAGAAATCAGACACAACCGACCAAAACCAGGCTCAATCTACTAACGGCCAGCAACTTCAGGCTCCAGCTAAATCAGTTCGAAGATTCTCAGCAGTGTCAAATCATGGATCTACTCAAGAAGACCAGTTTGCGCTAGCAAAGTTAGGCGAAATCGCAACGATCAACATCGAAAGACTGTTGGAATATAGCCCCGTGGAATCCGGCTGGGCAGTATTGATTAATGAGCTTATTCGGACTCTGACATCTTCCGGCGCGAATTCGTCAGTGAGAACGAGGGCGGCGGAGATCCTTGTGAGACTCGCATTAGAAGCTGCTACTGTGACAGCCTCGCTCCCCGATGAAGCTCGCGGCGAAATTCAGCTTCGACTACTCGAGGCCTTACAAAGTTCTCTTGCGCCTCTACTCAAAGGCGACCGCGAGGTGTCTGTGGCGAGTCAAGCAACGGACATCGATATCCACAAAATCATATTGGACGGCTTGAAAAGCATCATCGAGGGCTGTGGAGAAAGCCTAGTCAGTGGTTGGGACATTGCCTTCGAGATTATCGGCACCATTTTCATTACGAAGAAGTTCGACCCCGCCGACCGTCGTGGCTCTCTGGCCAACCCGATTCTGCTTGATACCAGGTCGGCGAAGCTCATTCGAGCCTCATTCAACTCGCTCCAGCTCATCTGCTCCGACTTCCTAGCCTCCTTGCCAAACTCGTGTTTCTTGATTCTGGTGGATATTTTGTACAAGTTCTGTTCTCAAGACGACGATCTAAACATTGCATTGACGGTACGGGCCTATATACGTGGCGTGATTCAATTGCTGATAATATTGATAGACCGTCACATTTTTCTGGGTCGTCTCCGACTTTCTCTCCGCGAAAAATGAATCTCTCGATATCACAGCGGAGATGATGCAGAGAACTGGAGCCTCCGACCTTGAAAAGATGGCTGCCGAGCAAAATTACAAGGGCTCCGATGCTGCTCTCTGGATGCTTCTTTTGCTTCGACTCACGACTGTCACCACAGACGACAGACTTGAGTTACGCAACAGCGCGATTCAGACGCTGTTGAGAATATTTGATGCCTATGGCGAACGACTCAGCCCCGAAGCCTGGTCGATTTGTATCAAGTCCGTCATATTCAAGCTCTTAACATCGATTGAGGAAGAGCTTCAAGCTGCAGAGTCGGACGAGGTGGATGAGACCGATCGCATTGAGTGGACAGAGACTACTGTGGTGGTTCTGAACGGTATCTCAAACCTTCTTGCCAACTACCTCGATATTCTTACAGTCCATCCCTCCTTCGATCACCTCTGGCGGGAACTGCTTGGGCACTTCACGACCTTGTTGGACTTTAGGGTTCTCGACATCAACACCGCAGTCTTCAAAGCGTTGGGTCATATTTTGTCTCAGACTGGCGATGACGGGAAACCTACGTTCAACAAGCCGACTGTCGATTTTGCTTGGGACCTGTGGTCGAGAGGCATTCCGACCTCTAAGCCAACCAAGGCCAAGTCTGTCGACAATCAGAACTGCCTCATTGCCTACGTATCGGCACTTGTCGAGATTTACCGTTTAGTCTGCGACGATCTCACTGTGGAAAGGGTTCAAATAATGCTGACACTACTCCGAGAAACGCTAGAAGAGGCATCCATCAGCGGCTACGTGACGGATATTGAGTATGTCACGCCCCTGCAGGCCCACATTCTCGAAGCTATCCAGATAATCCGTACGGATATTGCCGGTGTTCCTTCGGCCATGATTACACAGGTTTCCGAATTTGTCATGCTGGCTTTCAGCCAAGCTGATTCAGCGAGATCGGGATCGAAACGCACCTACATTGCGTTGTCAAAAGCCAGCATGAAGACGATGGAGAAACTGATCCTAAGCCACTTCTCGGATCAGGATATCTACCGCAGCGGTGCATTTTCGAAAGCGTTGAATGCTCTGTGTAGGCCAACTGCACTGAAATACCGCTTTTCCACCATAACCAAATCTACACAACCCTGGCGACTAGCTACCTCTTCGGTTTTGGTTATCCTGGAGGCAACTCTTTCGCAGCTTATCGCTTTGGATATTCCTCGGAGCGTATCGCAGGACGTTTGGTCCACCATCGTCGCCATTGCTGATGGAATCCTTGGCGCAGACTGCGACAGCGCCTCTTCTGAGACAAATCTTGAAGACGACGAAACTTTCGACATTGCCTCTTTTCACAAGCTACGGGAACTCATTATCCCAGCTCTTGGTGCTGAAGGCATTTCCGACACGACCCGGAAGGCATATGGGGAAAGTCTCTTCAGGACATCCATCATCCATGCAGCATCACCGGTCGAGGAGTCAATAGCCAATGGTAGTCCCGAGTCAGGACTCTCTGCACTCTATTCTCCCCGTCCTGGTCGGACAGTCTCCGTGCCGCCGACCAAACGAACCCAGATGGCATACGTCGCCTGCCAGGAGTTGTTTTCGTTGATTGCTACCATCGACGAGCCGTCTATCGTTATCCAGCCGCCCACCCCCAAATCCCCGAACGCAAAGCACCCCCAGCTTGCCGAAGCCCCTGCCGTGCTACACGCACGCATTGCCAGTACTGTCGCTCCGTTTCTCATCCTCCGGTGCGCATTGACGCTGCAGTCGTATATCGCCGACCAGCCCTTGCGCGGAAAGATGCCGCAGCCTCTGAGCCAACGGAAGGAACTGTTGTGGATACTGCGAAACTTGATAGACCTTAAGAGCGAGAGCGGCGCAATACCCGAGTTGAGTGGGGTGGAGAGTGAGGGCAGGAAGCATGTGCTAAGATTGTACCCTCTCATTGTGCGAGCATCAGGAGTGGCTGGTGACGAAAAGGTATTGGGATTACTTAGAGAGGCTCTGGAAGTCGTGGGTGGTGAGTTGGGTGTATAATAGGGTTGATTAGAGTGCATAGACGTGTAGAATATTCACAAGCAGGTTTCGCTTTTTACGTACACTGATCAGGCCTGTGCTGCATTGACTGATTATATGTTAAAGAATATGGCAATCAGCTTTCAAGTTCCTCGACAACACGTCTTCTAGCTTCGACGCTAGGGGTTTGACAAAATAGAAAAAGTTCTGACGGGTCTAGGGTAATCCACATCTCAAAGAAAGTTGAAAACGGAACCCCACCTTGATTAATGCAACGCGGGGCACAAATACTCAGTGCTTTCCGTAAAACTTTTATGACGAGTTTCTGACTCCCACTTCAACTACACACCATGGGTAAATCCTCCAAGGACAAGCGAGACGCTTACTACCGGCTCGCCAAGGAGCAGGGCTGGCGCGCCCGGAGTGCTTTCAAGCTGCTGCAGCTTGACGAAGGTCCACCTCTCTCCCTCTCTCCCTCTCTCCCTATACGAGCGCTCTGCTGATCTCTCCTAGAGTTCGATCTCTTCGCCAACGTCACCCGGGTTGTCGATCTGTGTGCGGCTCCCGGGAGCTGGTCGCAGGTGCTCTCGCGCGTGCTGATCAAGGGCGAGAAGTTTGGCCGCACGGCATGGCAGGACAAGGAGGCGCGGTTCCGGCAGCAGATGCTAGGCATTTTGCCCGAGGGCGAGCAGGCACCAGAGGCGGAGGAGCCAGTCGACGAGCGTCTCATGCCGCGAGAGGGCGTCAAGATCGTGTCGATTGATCTGCAGCCCATATCGCCGCTGGCGGGCATCACGACCCTTCGCGCCGACATCACGCATCCCGCGACGGTCCCCCTGCTGCTCTCCGCGCTGGATCCCGACTACGACCCCAGCACGGTCGGGACGCAGGCTACGCACCCGGTCGACCTGGTTCTGAGCGATGGCGCCCCCGATGTCACCGGCCTCCACGACCTCGACATTTACGTCCAGTCGCAGCTTCTCTTTGCCGCGCTCAACCTCGCGCTTTGCGTCCTGAAGCCGGGCGGCAAGTTTGTGGCCAAGATCTTCCGCGGCAAGAACGTCGACGTACTCTACGCGCAACTCAAGATCTTTTTCGAAAAGGTCATTGTGGCCAAGCCCCGGAGCAGTCGAGCCAGCAGCGTGGAGGCGTTCATCGTATGCATCAACTTTCAGCCGCCAGCCGGATTCCGTGCTAGCCTGGAAGAGCCGCTTGGAGTTGGCGGCCGGCTGGAGGAGATGCTCAAGGAGCGAGAAGCGCAGAAGGCCGGATCCGAGAGGCAGGATATAGCTGGTGTTAGCGAGCAGGGGGTGGCGGAGATGGAGGTTTACGACGACACGCCCGAGGACAAGGAAAGAAACACCCGGTGGATCGCGCCATTCATTGCTTGTGGAGATTTAACCGCTTTCGACTCCGATGCCTCGTACCATCTCCCAGAGGATCATGTCTCTCTAGACCCAGTCCAGCCGCCGATTGCTCCCCCATATAAACGCGCCATTGAGAAGCGAGCCACCATGTCGGGAGCGCAGCGCTAAAACGCAACAACCAGGAACACCAAGAAGCCCCTTCTAAGGAGAGCTTCGCCAAAGGACCGAAAGAAATGTCGCAGCTCCATCTAGTTTCCCGAATTAGTGGTTCTTGGGCGTGGGCTTCTCGGCTGGACCCGGTAGCTCAAGGAGTACCAATCCAGCCGAAGGCCCTTCGTCAAACTGCACGGCTCCAAGCTCGCGCTTGTACATCCTGGCGGCAGATTCGTCGTGGGTCATGAGCAAAAGGCCTCGCATGTCTTTCCACTCGTCGACTATCTCTTTGAGGGAACGCATTAGCCACGAAGCTAAGCCGCGACGTTGATATTCCTCCACGACGAAGACGTCGGTGAGGTAGGCGAAGGTGACATAGTCCGTGACGACGCGAGCAAAGCCGACCATCTCGATTCTGGAGCCGTCTTTGGGCCGGGCGATGCCGTTTGCTATATCCTTGTCAACAGGAGCTGAACGAATGAAGGTAACAACAGGGGAACTAGGCTGGTGAATTACCCACCCTTCATATCGTCGGCGGTCTGGGGAACTGAGTATACCGCCAGGGTCAGACAGTTGTTCAGAAGCTTGTGCAACTGGTTCTCCTCGAGGGCACTGCTCCACCACATGCCGTCGAGATACTTGTTGAAGACTTGGGGATCCACATAGGACTTGTCGTTTGTGAGAAAAAAGTTATCGCGGTACCAGAACTGGGGTTTGCCCTCGGGCTGTATGACAATGTCTCGCGAACCCATCTTGAAAGACACGAGGGTTTCCCTGTTGGATACCTGATCAGTGGGTAGTTCTAGTTGTAGCCACGCCTCTTCCTTCACTGGGAAAGTTATGAAGCTTCCAGGTTTGCGTTCCAGTAGCAAGGAAGCCTTTCGGACCGGGGTAGTCGGGGTGCTCCGTTACGGCTAGTGGCGGCTTTCACGCGCGTGGCCGTGTGATCGATCTGGGGCCGCGCTTATCGTCACCGGGCCGTCGAGAATTGCGGGTCAGGTGGCCGACGAAGGGTCTAAGAATGAAGGCTTATTTGCGGTGAAGGGGAAAGGCGAAGAGGGAACTGCAGAACGAGGTTTGATGGAATGGCGCGTCGCGAGGGATGTGGCTGTTCGAAGCGAGGAGAGATGTGGAGAGCAAGGGAGAGTTGAGGCTGTAGGATGAATGTCCGGTCTGAGCCGGGCAAGGTAATAGCGCGGCAAGTAGATTTAAGGGAACAGTAAAGATATTGAGAACCTGAAGCTTCATTAGGTTGGGGGAAAAGGAGAAAGCTTGAGGGAGCGAAGAAAAAAGAAGTCGGCCGCTGGTCCATGGGTTAGATCTGATCAGTGAACCGGGGATGGATGTCTCTTTCTGCCTGCCTCTCTCTGTGTCGCTGCTGCTGCCAGGGGAGCAGATGGAAGAAACACGAGGGGTAGGTACGCAGGAGAGCACGGCCGTTGTTTTGATCGGCTGACGAGAGCCAAAGGAAGATAAGACGCGGGAGAGGAAATGTCCAGGTGCGCGATTCGATTGGCGTCCCGATGGCGGCTCAAGCAGCGGAACTAGGCCGGGATATTTCCATTGTCGCGATGCGGCGGGCGGGCAGGCGGGCGACGACGGGTACATTCGGACATCACGGCTACTTGTTTGCGTTCCCAAGAGCCGATGGCTTTTACGTACGAGCTGACCGCAGGCCGACAACGACGTCTGACTTGGACGAGAGGGGGAGTTGCATATGACGTTGCAGCGGTGAGGTTTGTGAAAGTGAACCAAGGAGGAATTCGGTAGAAGAGTCATTGGATGTGGCATCTTGTTATTCTATTCATCTCATCTAATTACATGGCGCGAGAAGGGAGCGTCCTACATGATCCCGTAGACGGCAGCACCGGCCATGAGACCCATGATGGCGGCGGCGGTGGGCATGGCGGCGGCACCGGCAGTAGACTCGGTCGATACCGGGGTGGTGGCAGCGGCGTCCGCCGAATCCGTCTCCACGGCGGAGGCGGAGGACGACGGGGTCGCGGTGGAAGACTCCGGCGCGGCAGCGGAGGTCTCGGCGTCCTGGTCCTTGGCAGCCGACTTGGCGGTGGACTCCTCCGCGTCCTCCACGGCGCCGGTGCTCAGCGTAGTCTCGGCCTTGGCCTCGGCGGTAGTGGGCGGCTGGGTGATGGTCGCGCTGTCGGCGGCGGAGCTGGTGGCCCGGGAGTCATCCCCGGCGGCGCTGGTCTCGAGGTCGAGGAAGCTGGGCGAGTAGGTCTCGGTGCCCTCGTAGGAGTCGCAGCCGGGCACCGTCGTCTTCGGGGGCGCGCGGCCGCCGCCGCAGTCGAGCATCTCGCACAGCTCGCCCGTGCCGGGGACGTACCAGACGACGGTGGCGTAGGGCGTGCCCCCGCTGGGCGAGACGACGCCGTCGGAGGAGGTGCAGCCCTCGAGGTCGGTGCGGGCGAGGGCCGGCGAGGGGGCGGCGAGGAGGACGGCGGCGAGGGCGAGCATCTTGGAGGCGGCCATGGTGGTGACGGTGACGGTGACGGTGACGGTGACGGTGATGGTGATGGAACGAATGGACGACCGTGGTGGTCTTTGGCTTGGGGCGAGTTGGAGTTGACAGCAAACGAGTGAAGCCTGATAGTTCCTTGCCCTCTTCTCCCTTCTTCTTCTTTTCCTCCCAGGGCGAGCAAACCCTTTCATTAAGAGGCCGAGACCTGGCGGGTGCACTGGTGCCGTTACCAAGACGCTTGCTTCATTGCCCGTAGCCCGCAGTATGGATGCCGATCCCACGAACCCACCATCTAGGCCTAGGTAGCCCCGAAACCGAACCGGTTCTTCGGCTCCGGACCAGCACCAGCGTTCCCCAGCGAATCCCAGGGCCATGTCCCGCTGTAAAGGGGTTGGTCCCCCCCCCGAGGAAATGGCGCTACGGCGGCCGCCTGGGGGCTAATCTCAGCGGCCTCCCCAGCTCGGCCACTCCTCGATTTGGTGTCGCTTCACTAGTTAAGAGTGTTATTACCGGTAATTGCCTGGATCTTGCCTCACCTGACACTGCACTAGATTATGATACTTGGTGAGACACGTTATAGTAATCAGGCAACGTGAAGGACATGGCTTGTGAGAGACTAATATTGCTAGATTTGTAGGTGACTATTGAGCTGTGTGCTACATCGACCCAGGTTAGACTAAGCTACTGGCTACCCCTTTGTTCCTGTTGGTGGGTGACCACCTATTATGACAGATATGACCTGCCTAAGTGCAAGGTGCCTTGCCTTTTAGTGTAGCGGTCATACTGATAGTTATGAGCCCGGGAGGGAAACCCCCTGTAACTTCCACTGAAAGAGGCACACCCTAAAAGAGCACAGGTTACTGGTTCGATCCCCGAAAAGTCGCAAGTCGAGTTGAAAGCCTTGGGGGCGTTCACAGTCAGAGAGCGCAAAAAGCAAGTCGACCAGGGCAGATATCGCTAAAGCATAGGCCTTCAGTGCACTCCAATAGAGCTCTGAAGACCTAGGGGGTGTGTTGGTGGGTGACCACCTATTATGACAGATATGACCTGCCTAAGTGCAAGGTGCCTTGCCTTTTAGTGTAGCGGTCATACTGATAGTTCCCTATGTCTGGCTGAAACGGGCAACCTGCTGCACTAGCGCATTTTTCTCATCGCTAGTATTGGCAAATGTGCCGTTGTGTTATCTATGTGGCAGCTAGGATTTCTCCTACTTAGTACGATGCAGAAGAGGCGGGAGGTTTGAAAGACTTCCAACTAACTGGTTTCTGACAGACATGGATGAATAGCCGCGGTTGTCTACAGCCGTGATGGCTTACAGCGCAGTAGTATGTTGGGGCATGTGTTACATCGGTACTGTACTCGATATGATGATATTGCCTTTTTCACAAGAGCAGGAAAAACGTGGCTGGGCATGAGAGATTTCTCTTGGTCTACCAAGATACATAATGGCATTCGAGCCTCCGTCTCCTTCCCATCATCCATCTCCTAACCCCCTCAGGATAAACAGAACAACTCATGATGAGCCACTGTTGTCGGCGCACGAGAACGCAGAGCTGATCTGGCCGCTCGCGTACGCATCAATGACCTGCTGGATCACTCCGTACGTTCCGCCAACAGTCAGGAACGTGGCCAGCGCAACCAACACCCAGTGCAGCCAGTACTGTGCCATCTTCCACGGCGACCCAGTGCGGTAGTCCTTGTGGTCGAAGATCCAGAGGTAGCCCGGCAGGCCCAGGGCGAGAGGCGCAAAGGTCAGGCTGCCGGCCAGGGCCAGCAGGTAGTTGAAGATGGGGATGCCCGACGCGAGCAGGAAGGACACGACGCTCATGGACCCCGTGCAGCCTAGCCACACGCCCCAGTGGACGACCGAGTTCCTCTGCAGGTGTGGCGAGTCGCGCAGCAGCCGCACGAACATGTACTTGGCGGCGACGTGGATGTACAGACACCCGCTGACCAGGAGCCCGAGGAAGCCGATGCCGTAGGCCACCTTCTTGATGGTGCCGCCGGCGCTGCCCAGCGACGGAGACGCCACCCACATGCCGCACCAGCGGTACACGACCAGGCTGAAGCACAGGTAGCTGGCGCCGACGAAGCCCATGCAGAGGTACACGGCCTTGTTGTAGTCGCGCGGCCGCCGCATCTCCGAGATGACGGGGAGGAACGCCGACGTGCCGGCGCTGGAGCAGAAGATGGTGGCCACCGACGTGATGCCGGCGACGAAGCTCGGGTGGCCGATGACTCGGTAGCCCAGCTCGAAGTCGCCGGTCTGGGGAGCGGCAGCCGGGCGATCGAGGGTGGTGACTCCAACACTGCAGGTGATATAAAGCCTCCGGTTAGCCCAAGTTCACGATCCGACGACTCTGTTAAACGGAGCACGGAGCACTTACACGACGATGAAGACGGCCACAAAGACGGAGATGAACCCGACCCAGGTCAACCACGCAATGTTCTCAAACTTGCGCACGCTCGCAAAGGTGAAGACGAGCACGGTCGCGACGAGCATGAAGTAGTTGGTGCAGATGGCATGGTCCGACAGCGCGTTGAGGGCCACCGACGAACCGAAGATGCCCGAGGCGCCGACGATGGCAAACGTCACCAGGAAGACGATGCCCACGACCTCGCGCAGCACCTTGCCGCCCACGACCTCGGCCATGTCGGCGATGGAGTGGCAGCCGGCGTGCGAGCTGCGGAAGTTGCCCTGCACGATGGCGCAGTACGTGTTGAGCACCTGCCACCCGATGACGTTGATGGCCCCGGGCAACGCGCCCAGCACGTACATGGCTGAGGGGATGGTGAGGACGCCCGTGGCGAAGATGACTGCGGAGTTGGGACGAGGTGTGAGCGAGTAGGCTTAAAGGACGAGGAGCTGAGCGGGAACGGGTACACACACCCTTGAGGAAGATGACGGATGTCTGGATCCAGCCGACGGTTCGAAAGTCGACGGTTCCTTCACCGCGCTTGAACACCTCGAAGTCCTCGGCATTGTCCACCTTGCCGGCATCGACGCTGCTGCTGCTGCTGTTGAGTTCCCGCGCCGGGGTGATGGCGTCGACGCCCTTTTCAGAGCCGGGTGGAGCCATGGTCTGATTAATCCGTGGTTGTTGTTGTTGTCGTCGACTTTGACATGTAGGAGTCAGTCCCCAAGTGACCAAAAAGCTTTCTCGAGTTGGGACTTGTGGCTGGCGGAAGAGTTGCTCTGAGCTGATCCTGTTCTCACTGCAAGGAAGGTGACGATCAGTCTCGGGGGAGGATATAGTGTTATATGGACGAGGACCAGGATAATGAGTTGCGCTGAAGCCTTGTCATCACACAATTATGTGCCAATGCGATTCATGTCACCCTGGCGCTGGCCACCAGGCGGCTAAGATAAGCCGTCTGGGGTTTTAGCGTGCTCCGGGGCGGAATGGTTCTTGATACTACGTACGGCAAGGTTCGTGGTGGAGACGATGTGCAAGGAGGTGTTGATAGTGTTGGAGCACTGTTGGTCGAGTTGGGGGGGGGGGGGGGGTAGGAGTGNNGGGGGGGGGGGGGGGGGGGGGGGGGAGTAGGAGTTGGAGACTAGCGTATGTAGCCTGGAGGGTTGGGGTTAGAAGCCTCCAACTGAGGGGTGATGGAGGCCGTTGTCAATACCTTCATGTCTTGATATGTACAGGTTATCTGCCGGTTGGAGTTGTTTTCTGATTGCTGGAGGGAGTACGAAGTATTGCTCTCCAAGATACGGGCTGGGGACGCTCGCGATTAACTCATCCCCAGAGTCTCCAACGTCTAGATCTTTACTCCGAGCCTCGACGTATGTGGGTTTCGAAGCTCTTGGGGGAGCATTCGAGACGATAGAGCTGTCGAATTGGAGTACGAGAGAATGACAGATAGCTTCGATTCGGTAGTAGATGAGCAGCCTGACCGAGGCTACCTATGGTAAGGTCATGGGACAGTAGGACTAGTACGGGTAGAAACTACAATTGTGCACATCCCAGTCCGAATGCCATCCGTCATGTGCGGTTACGGTTGTATAGTCATGAGTGCTTTGGCTGTTGAAACAAAACAAACCAACTGCTTTCACACAGTGACCGAGCTATCGTAGTTGAGCTTGCTACTTGTGTCCTGGGACTTGGACGGCATCTCAACTATTGCCAGCGAACCATCACTGGATGCAGGCCACAGAGACACTTGGGAGGATGTTTAGCCGTACACCCGAGTCAATTGCAAATAATCCTAGTTGTATTGTACAGATAGCCATGAACCATCACTTCTTCAGTATCGCCCCCGGCGCGGCAGGCATCAACGCTCCGGGCGCTGGCGTGTTCTTGCTCTTAAACTCATCCGACATCTCCGCCATGGTCACGAACTCGACGCCCTCGTGCTTCTTGAAGTGTTCGATGAGTCTGCACAAGGTCAGTAAGCTGGACACGGACCTATTCTAGCTTAAATCCCCGTGTACTTACCTCTCGTGCATCAAAAGCGCATGCGGCCGTCCCGACACATCCGGGTGCACCGTCATGGGGAAGATGAACTCGTCGTACTCGCGGTAGAAGTAGTCGAAGTGGTCGCGCCAGATGTCCTCGACGTCGCGCGCGTTGACGAAGCCGTGGCTGTTGGGCGCCGCCTTGATGAACATCATGGGCGGCAGGTCGTCGAGGTACCAGTTGGTCGGGATCTCGACGAGCCCCGTATCGGTGCCCCGTGTCAGCGGCTTCATCCACTCGTCGGCCTTCTTCTTGTAGTCGATCTTGGTCCACGACTCCCCCGTGTTGAGGTAGTACGGCTGGCAGTCGTGGTGCGCCATGCTGTGGTCGTATTCGATGCCGTAGTCAAGGAGAAGCTGGGCTCCCTCGCCGCTGGTCTCCCACCTGCAGAAGAAGAAGAATTGTGTCAGTGGAGTAAGACGGGAGAATGAGAAGGACTCGAGACGGAGGCTCACCAGGGCGCGACGCTTCCTCGGGGCGGCTTGCCACCGCAGAACTCGGTCAGCTGGCGGTACGTCTTGTCCAGGACGTCGCGCTGCTGCTCGATGGTCATGTCGGTCGGGTTCTCGTGCGAGTAGCCGTGCAGGCCGATCTCGTGACCGGCGTCCCGCACGGCGGCCATGTCCTCGGGGAACGTCTCCAGGCTGTGGCCGGGGATGAACCACGTCGTCTTGATGTCGTACTTGGCGAACAGCTTCAGCAGCCGCTGCGTGCCCACGGTGCCGGCGAAGATGCCTGCCGCGTCGTTAGCCAACTGCACCGCGGTGAAGCGTCGCCGGGGGGGAGCCGCGGACCTCTGCTGATGTCGTTGGGCGAGTCTTCGCCGCCGTATGACCCCAGCCAGCCGGCGACGGCGTCGACGTCGACGCCGTAGCTGATGAGGACGCGCTTCTTGCCCATTGGGAACTTTTCGGGGTTTGGTCGGAGCTCTAGATGAAGTCTTAAGCTGGACGCGAAAACACCAGTAAGCAAGACTGATAGGGGAAGCTTCTCGGCTGGTCAGCAACGGCAGATGTCTTATGGTTTACACTACGCCCACGATGAAGCTTCGACCGAGTCAGATCAGTCGGATCATTCATTAATGCTAGAGTGATGGATCGCGGGGTATGAGTGGAGCTTGACCGGGGCTGGGCAGGCTGTCTATCAGTTGGAGGAAGGAAGCTCCCCCGCGGCTGTTGGAGTCGCAAGCACCAATGATTAGCATATCAGTGATTCAGAGATAATATGGTTCGATTTCAACCGCTTATCTGATTTTGCCCGGCGATGGGAACACTGAACCATCACCAACCCTGCAAGATGTCAGTCAACGAGAAACTACCGCTACTGATGCAGGCGGCTCAAATCCGTGAGGTGTGCTGCAGCGATGCGCCGAAGCATCCAAACGCATCCTGACACTGCCATTAGTACAACACGCCTTATGAGCTGGTCTCAATCCCAATACCCGACATCGGAGACAACGAGCTCCTGATCAAGGTCCACGCAGCGGGCTTCTGCCACTCGGACCTCCAGGTCCTCCGCGGCCAGTTCAGCTGCCAGCTGCCCATGATCCCCTCCCACGAGCCTGCCGGGGTGATTGTGCAGGCCGGCCCCAAGTGCGGAGGCTCCTGGAAGGTGGGCGATCGTGTTGGCGCGTTGAACTTCAAGAATGCATGCTCCCAGTGCGCCGGGTGTGCGCTGGCGCTACGCCGCCATCGCAAGCTGGACCCGAGGATCTGCGAGAGGCGCGAGACGGCTGGGTTCAAGACCGATGGGTGTTTCGCCGAGTACATGGTTGTCGACCCGGCTACCACAGTGTTGCTGCCGGAGTCTCTACCCTTTGACCAAGCCGCGCCGTTGATGTGCGCTGGAGTAAGTCCCTCCAAACGGTCAACCGCATCCTGAGAACTAAAGTTGAGAAACACAAAGGCAACCGTATGGGGCGCGCTCGAAAAAGCAACAGCCACTCTTGAACCAGGCGCGGTCGTCGCCATCGTAGGGATAGGGGGCCTTGGGCACCTTGGCGTGCAATTCTCGAAGGTGATGGGCTATCGCACAATCGCCATCGACAACCGGGAAGCCGGGAGGGCTCTAGCAACGGAAATGCCTCCCTGGCTGTCGCCAGATCTGATCCTTGACTCGACCTCGAGCGAAGCCGCGGCAGCCAAGGTTCTGAAGTTCACGGAGGGCGAAGGCATCGCCGCTGCAATCGTCTGCACGGATGATCTCGACGTGAACTCCTGGACGTTGACGCAGCTGCGCTTTGGGGGGGTCATGGTGGCGCTTGGGTTGCCTCCGGAGCAGTGGCGGTTCGATTCTAGCGTCATGGTGTTTCGCGAGTTGGTCATCATGGGGAGCTACGTTGCGAGTGCCGATTCTACGAGACGAATGATGGAGGTGGTGGGGAGGAGCGGTATCATGTCTCATGTTACGCGTGTCGCCTTCAGTGACATTCCTACAATTGTAGAAACATATCAGGCGGGGGGGTTCAAGGGTCGGCTGGTCGTTCAAGTAGATGATCAGTCCTACAATGAGTCGTTAGAGCTTCTCTGAGTTAAGACTTTACAGCCGGGTCTCCGGTATTGTGAAAATCTTCCTATGAAGTTCGCTGCTCTGTGGGGCACTGCTAGAGATGAACGATTGACACATCGGACCTAGCCTCTTTGCTATGTGATGCCGGACTTGGTCCCGCCGTTTCAAGCCAGACTTGATAATGTCTGATTGAATGTCGGTCTAGTCTAATCACTACCCCATGTGATAAAGTTGATTCCATATCTTAAGTCTTCTCATAGCCGAGCATCCATCTTCGGTTCTAGCAGCATGCCTTGGCCTTTGGCGCTCCATCGTAACGCACTTGTCGTGTGGTCTTGATCATGACAACTCCACCTTTGCAGATACTGAAATCATCCAAGACGATTGGCTATTAGACGTCTAGACTACCCCAGACTCACCACGCTATTCATCTAGGGAAGTTACCTCCGAGATACGTCAACACTCTATGGACCGGCTTCGTTTCGGGGTAACATTTCGTAGCTCATCATGGCGTGGAGGAGGGGATTCTTCAAGCGACCCCAACGACCTCCAACTCATCGAATCCCCAAGCTCTGCACTAGGACCACTTTCGACCCCATTGCGCGGCTTCACGAAGTCGCCTCGATGATGTCCAAGGCATTTGTCATCTAATACCTCTCGGCAATGGGGCCGCGGTTCGGTCGACGATTCAAATTCAGCAATCACATACTTAGGAAGGGCCGCTTATCGAATGCCGCTACCTGGGAGGATATTCTAAGACGGCTGCTTCAAAGATCAAAGGTAGGTGTGAAGACCAAGCACTAGACGGAAACGTCGTTTCTAGCGTACCTCGCACGAGATAAGCAGCCACCACAATCGACATGTCCGTCTTCTTCAAAGAGGCTTCACCGTAAGCACTCCATTATAGTCCGCAAGCCCTCTCTCTGGTCGCTGACATTTTGGTCTCAGGGGCAATCCGGTGAAGAAAGGTGATGTCGAGAACGTCTTGAAGCAGATCGGAGTGGGCATCAAGGAGCAGGACTCGGACGACTTCAGCCAGCTCCTCGCTGCCGTGCACGACTGCGCAGAACACATCACCAGTCTCCCCGACTACCAGCCGACACCCGACACCAAGAAATACCCGCGCGAGAACGTCCACCGGCCGACAGCAGAGCAACAAGACTTCGGCAACGCGTGGGCGCACAAGTTCCTCATCAGGGGCGACCCCGACGGCTCTCCGCTGAGCGGCAAGTCGGTCTGCGTCAAGGACTGCATCGCCGTCGCGGGCGTCCCGCAGTTCTACGGCAGCGACGCCTTTCCCGCGTGGACGCCAAGCACGGATGCGACCGTGGTGACGCGGCTGCTCGACGCCGGCGCCAACATCGTGGGCACGGCGACGTGCGAGAACTTCTGCAACTCGACGTCGTCCTTTACCAGCGCCCAGGGCACTGTCGACAACCCCTATCGAAGGGGCTACTCTGCTGGTGGAAGCACCTCCGGAGGCGCCGCGCTGGTGGGATCCGGTCTCGTTGATTGCGCCATCGGGGGAGACCAAGGTGGAAGCATCCGGGTGCCTGCGGCCTTGTGTGGGTGTAGGTGACTTGTCTTTGCCCCTCTGATGCTTCACGCGCTGACCTGGTGGTGTTAGGTATCGGCTTCAAGCCTACTCATGGGCTCGTTCCTTGGACCGGTATCACGAGCGGCGATGCTATTGATGATCATGCCGGGCCGTTGACGCGGTCTGTGTATGATGCCTCTGTATTTCTCGATGCTCTGGCCGGCCACGATGGCATCGACGACAGGTCACAAGCGGCGGGGGCTCATGGATCACACGGTTACGCAGCATCGCTGGCAAAACGGAGTGATGGGCGCCCCAGCCTAGCCGGTGTCAAAGTCGGCATCCTGAGGGAGGGGTTCAGCCCGGAAGTTGTCGATCCCATGGTCAAGGAGGTTGTGCTCTCTGCCGCGAGGAGGCTCCAGCAGCTGGGTGCCACGGTCGAGGAGGTGTCTATCCCATCACACCTCGAGGGCCCCGCCATCTGGACTATCCAGCAGAGAATCTCAGGATCGCTCACCATCCTCGGCAAAGCTCACGGAAGAAGGGGCGTCCACCTCACCGAGTTCGAGCACGCAAGACTGCCTTGGACGACGGAGAACTTCCAGAAGCTGTTCCCGTCCACCCAAAACACCATCATCAACGGCCTCTACCTGATGGACAAGTTCCCGGGTCTTTACGGCAAAGCTGTGAACTTGGGTCGCAAGATCAGCGACGACTACGAAGCGGCTCTGTCCGAGTTCGACGTCCTCGTCATGCCGACGACCCCGTACGTGGCGCCGCAGCACGGGGGCCGCGGAACGCCACGCCAGTGTTTCGAACCCAGCATCGGGCTGACGACCAACACGGCCGTGTTCAACGTGACGGGCCATCCGGCCATGTCGCTGCCGGTGGGGTTCGCGCCCGCCAAGGAAGACTCCCAGGTCTTGCTGCCGGTGGGCATGCAGATCGTTGGGGGCTTGTGGCAAGAGAAGAAGGTTCTCCAGGTTGCGCATGCTTGGGAGACTGCCTTTGACTGGAAGGCAAGCACCGCGACTCTGAATGGAGGCCCTGACAAGGTGGTGTCGGGGGGGTTGCAGGAGAATGGCTGGTCGAAGCTGAACGGGCAGGGCGCAATAGAGGGCACCCAGCTTACGGTAAAGTCGTAGACGAAAGATGAATATATATACGCTCACATGAGTTTGTTCATTCACAATGCCATTGCCTAGTTGATGGTATATCCTCCGTCTACTACGAGGGCGTGTCCTTGAATAAAGGATGCCTGACTGGAACACAAGAATAGCACAGCATTTGCAACTTCGTCCGGCCGGCCCATCCTCCGCATGGGCGCAATGTCGACCGCAGGCTTCAGTCGCCGCGTCACCTCTTCCGAGCCGGTCGTCATTGGGGACTCGATGACACCGGGACAGACGCAGTTGATGCGGATCCCGTCTGCCGAGTAGTCGATGGCATCAGCGCGTGTCATGCTGATGATTGCCGCCTTGGAAGCGCAATACGGGGCTGCTCCGGTAATTAACAGGTATAACTATAGGGTCCAGCTAAGTAGGAGAGTTGGGGGACGACGTACCAGCCCCCGGCCGCGCAACGATGCCTAGTTGGCTCGCGATGTTCACGACTGCGCCTCTTTGCTCGGGGTGCGCCTCGAGCGGCTCCTGCTTCAGCATCTGCGCAAGCGCCGCCCGCGAGCAGAGCCACGAGCCGCGGTAGTTGACGCGAGTGATCAGGTCAAACGCAGCCGTGTCGGTCTCGGTCGAGCGCAGAGACTGGCCCAAGATGCCTGCGCAGTTGACGGCGTAGTCCAGGCGCGCGAACGCGTTGGCAACGTCGCTGGCCATGGAGGAGACAAAGGCCTCGTCCGAGATGTCGCCCGCGCGCGTCAAGACTTGAGCTTCCGGGTTGATCTGCAAGATGGCGTCCCGGGTCTGTGCGAGGGTGCTTTCGTTGATGTCTGTGATGGCAAGCCTGGAGCATCCCGACCGGGCGAATGCTTTGGCAACGGCGGCGCCGATTCCTGGTCATCTGTGTAAGTGAGGGTTCGTTGGAACAGACGTTGGGGTTGGCTGTTCATACCTGTACCGCCAGCGCCGGTTATCAGGGCCACGCCTGGGAGCTCCGCTGACAAGGATGCCATCGCGATGAAGGTTGTCTCGGGGCTTGATTGTTGATGATGAGCGGTTGCTAATGGGCTAATGTCTGAGTGGACGGGCGTATACCGCATCGTCAGTTCAGCCTCGACTGCTATTATTGACCAGTGACCGGCTTGTCATAAGCAAAGACCCCTGCTCCAAGGCTTAAGCTAGCTGTTAGGTAGCCATTATCTTCCCAATTCAACGATGAAGCCTCGTCCAAAGCGGTCGACGATCATTTCCTCAAGCCAACTAGAGACAGCAACCCCAACCTGAATTGTGGACATGTCCGCTTCAACCGAAACCTACTCCAACCCGAAGTGGGGAAGCTTCCGAGATAGCGAGATAAGCGCGTCCGCGAGTCATTCACCAGGCCGTCAAAGCCGTCTCCAAGGGCCCCCATCGCCCCAGTTCTCTCGCTCGTTCCCTCGAGTCTCTCCAACTCCAACGTTCCAACATCGTCCGTCTCCAACCCGAAGATGCTGGCAGCGGAGACAGAAGGTGGCGAAACGCAGCAGCAACCGCGAAGACGACGCCGCGGAGTTCCCCACGTTTGCTCGCATTGCGCAAGGTCCTTCAAGCGCTCCGAACATCTGGAGCGCCATGTCCGAACTCGTGGGTAGTCCGCCTTGGAGCTGAGATGCAGCTTGACCCGACTCACGTGCTCACCGGCGTCGGCAGATACCAAAGAGAAGCCCTTCCTGTGTCGCTGTGGAGCGGCATTCACGCGGCGCGACCTGTTGACTCGGCATCAGCGCATCACCTTCCACGAGGGAGATGGCGTGGATCCCGTCGTATCGCGCCGGCCCGCGGAGCCGGATCTGGCTGTCGCCGCCGCCGCCGAGTCCCTGTCGACGCTGTCCGGGCTGAACGCTCCCCCGTGGGCTCAACAGCCGACGTCTGCTGCAGTGTATCTCGGTGTTGCCCAGCGTGGCATCGTCCCACAACCCATTTCTGCAGATGCGTGCCATCCGTCTCTCATGGCTCCTCAGATGCTCGACCAAGGTTTGTTGCCCTGAAGGGTGTGGCCACAGAGGCAGGCAGGCTCTTATCATCCCATACTTATACTCCCAGCAGGCCAGGATATGAGCGGTCTTGATCAGTTCCGGGAGTTTGCAGACTTTCTCGACGGAGTAGGCCTCCCGGCTGAGTGGAGTCCATATTTCGAGAACCCAGAGAGAGACTCCGACACTGGAGATCACGCAATGGGAGAACTAGAACCCTCCGCTGTGCATCCTCACCCGGGGCCCATCACAAGGCCAAGCACTCCCTTCAGCTCGTGGTTGCCCTCAGCACCTGAAGGAGACAAAATCAACGGGCCGGCCTCCGTTGAAAGTGCGTAACAAGTTTGTCCTCGCACTCGCCTTGTTCCCAAGACTAACGGCCTCAATCAGATCCTCGAGTTCATGAATTCTCGCCTCCTCTGTTCAAGATCACCGACGAGCAGCGAGCTCGACTGAGTCAATCTCTCGAGCGGTTCCGAGGTGTTCTTGATCCGAACTTCCGCTTACCGTCCCGACACGCCCTGACAAGGTACGTTACGTCGTATTTTGAAGGGTTCCACACGCACTTGGTATTCATCCATGTCCACACTTGGAGAGTCCTCGATAGTCCGTTGGAGTTGGTCCTCTCCATCGCCGCCCTTGGCGCCCAGTACTGTTTGGAGCACCGAAACTCGGAACGCCTGTTCCACGCCGGGAAAGCCGTGCTCTTTGAGAGACTGGTTCACGAGCGGGGGAAGTTTGGGCCCAAGACAAGCAGTCTTCTCAACATGCAAGATGGCTCACCCCACAGACAGCCGCATGGTAACGGGACCACCTTGATGTCTGGCATGTCCAGTCTTGACTGCGGCCTGTGGGAACCTATTGACACTGTCCGAGCTCTAATAAACCTCATGGGCTATGCGACATGGGAGCCCAAGGAATCTCTGTTGCAGGAGGCATTCACGTTGCAGAGCCTTTTGGCGCAAGTTCTTCGGGATGTCGGCCTAGAGGAGGAAGAAGAGCCCGAGAGCATCTCGGATCTCGCGTCTCTGCACACGGCCTGGCTGGCATGGGTGCGCCAGGAATCCGTCCGAAGGGCGAAGCTCATCGCCTTCTCCTTCATTCACATACACAGCGTCGCCTACAACGTCTACCCGGCTCTTCGGAGCAACGAGATTCACCTGCGGCTGCCCTGCTCCACGAAGGAGTGGAAGGCGCCGACAGCGGTGCAGTGGCAGTCGGCTCGGCGGGAGGTTCGGAAGCAGCAGCTTCACTTCCAGGATGCTCTAGGGCTTTTGTTGCGCAATGTTGACTGCGCAGTGGCACTGGACCCAATCCCCACGCCACTTGGGAATTACGTCCTGCTGCATGGGCTGCTGCAGCGAATATACATAGTCCGTGACCTTTCACTACCCATCATGGACCACTCTGCGTCCCTTCCATCCGAAGAGGTAGATAAATTAGAGTAAGTCGGACCCTCACGCGAATCGCTTCATTTCCATTCGCCCAGATTGACTTATCCATATTGAGATGATAGCTAACTTTGTGAACCCAGACGAGGCCTGCGATCATGGACTACGAGCTGGCAGCAGGCACCCGAGTCGAGTCTCAACCCGAACAACGAGAACGGACCTATTCCTTTTACTTCAAGTTCCTTGCTTGGACTCGCGTATGTCCGCATATATCTCAACCTCGGGCCGTACCGACAACTCGAGACTCGAGATCCGACCCGGATAGCAAAGGCCATGTCGAAGTGCCCTGATGTCGAACGGAGCGACGGCGTCATATCAGCCCTCCTATACGCCACTCATGCACTGAGCATCCCGGTCAGACTCGGCGTCGACCGCGTCGCTCGAAGCCAAGCGTTCTTCTGGAGTGTTCGCCATTCGTTATCGGCACTGGAATGCGCAGTTCTGCTTAGCAAGTGGCTCGGGTCCCTTCAAGTCTCGGTCAAGGCGATGCCTCTTACTGGTATGTGCTCACATTGCTCGGTGTACGTCCCAGCAGCTAACACGACTCCTTCCTTCCAGGCAGCGAGGACCGCATACTACATTGGGTTCGATGCATTGTCGAGGAAGCCTATGCGGTGGTGGACTTTGACGACGACGAGGAGGCTAGGCTACAGTTAGACCCACAAAGCCTCAGTTTCGCCGTGCTGAAGATATGGGCACACTTCTTCAAGAGGAACACCCAATGGCCCTTTATTAATATCCTCGGTGCAAGCCTGGAGAAGTATAGAGACCAGCTGATTCGCAATCTCCAGCAGCGGCCATGATCTGCCACAGCATCAGTCTAACAACGCAGCCGCTCTACAGCATCACAGGGGCGGCCGCTGAGGGTTCAGGGAGACTTGCCATGAAGAGCCCCGTGAATTGGCTCTCGAATGCCTGACCGATGCTCCTAACATCCCTTGGCAGCAAGGGTCCCTTGCTGGTGGTCTCTGAGCCAAAGGGTCTCGACCCTAGAGTTTTAGTCGTGGTTCTTGCAAGGGTGGGATCTTGAGCCCCAATGCTAAAGACAGTCTTAAAACAAGACAAAGGCAGTCAAGGATGGCCACGGCTCGAGGCAGACATCGTGCATCTCTGGGCCAGCATGGCTATCCTAGGACTCCCCTTCGGTTAATCGTTGCGGTGCGCCTAGAGACGGGGCATAACCAGGGAGGCTTTGGTAGCACCCAGCAATTGCCGTGGTCTCCAAATCCCCACGTACGACATTTGGGGCATCCATGAGGCAAGCATCTAGCCATGAGAATGCCAAGAATCTCATGATGGAATCGGGGGGTTAGCGATAAGGAGCATGGGAGAGACTCTCCATTACCACAGCGCGATCGCAGGGAAGCGAAGCGCCTTACGGCAGCCTCGCGACATGATTGGGCAGCAGCATGGTCCATAAGTACCCGTTCCCTCCTGCGGCCGCATTCGAATCGGATTTTTGGGCCGATGTCATCAGGGTCTTCGCCGGACCGAGGTGGGGGGCCAGTTGGAGACAAGAGTATCACGAATTAGCTCGCAGATAAGGTGTTGGACAAAAGTCCCGATGCCAGGCTATCGTGGCAAGAGACGGTTAGCAAGAGGAGGGAAAAGTGATTGTACGCATTAGATACTCAATCTCAAAGGAGCAAAGGCCGTCGAGGTCTGTTCTACCACCACCTCATATTTCTTGACTTGTTTCTTAACCATAGATGCTCAATGCTCCGGGTCTTGGATTAAACCTGGCAGTTCTAGGTCGATCACATGCCGACGAAACCCCGCATGTACGTCAAGGTCCAAGGGTGATACTGAGTATGTTGTATGGTGAGACGATCTCTGGCCGAAATAGGATGGTGGTGATGGAGAGATAGAATGCGGTCTACCTATGTAGTCCCATCTTGGGGCCCCGCATTGAGGCCGGGGAGCTAGTGCAAGAGGTCAGAACCATAATTGAAGGGAGTTAGTTACCCGCAGGTGCTTAGTGGGCAAGAGCTCAAGTTGGCCTATAGACTTATCTACTAACATAGTAGGTATGCTATCATCGATCAACAAACCCTGTCTCGGTTCTCTCGCAATCTAGAAGAGATGAAGGGACGCACGCGTTCGAAGGAGAGGCTCTGGTCCTGGCAGAGCGCCCCGGGAGGTCACATGATGAAGCCTACCATCCGTCCCCGTTCGCCGCCCGTCTCGCTGCTGACGACGCGCTCTCTCCATCTTCCCCACGGCACCCACGGCACCCACCAAGTCCGGCATCTACTACATCCGGCCATATACCGCCGTGTAGCCTGGTATCGCGAGTGGGAAAAGCCGTCTTATCGAGTAACCCCCCTATCCTGCCTTACGCGTTCCGTGGGTACATCGTTTGCGTTGCCCTTGTACGAGCGTACAAGTGCCCGGATACAGCAACAGGTGCAACAACTAAGCCTACTAGATACGTCTCACTCTGGGTCAGACCCCCTTCCTAGTGTTGCCTCGCTTTACATGCATGGCTTGAGGGCACGGAACCCCTACTCGTTGACATGGAGGAAAACAGCCGACATCCCTTCGCCATGCAGACACAGAACGAGCCAACAGGTAGATGTCCACGTCCAACCAGCTATCTATCAACTCTAGCGGCACAGCTTCTTTCACCAAGCGTGTCCGTGGTCACAAGTCCATGTGTGCCTGGACAGAAGCCATCCTTGCACGCGGGCATGGCTTTCCTCATCCGGCCGATCATCAATCAAAAGTTCCCGTTTCATGCAGTTGGTATGCGTCTAGAGCATCGTCGAATCTTCCCGTATGCACCTCACAGGAAGCGGATGAGCGATGGTGGTGAGAGCTCCTCTTTCCCACGCGTTCGGGAACGTACAGTACACACAAGAGATGTGGCCCCCTGGTCCTGGTCCTGGTCTTGGTCCTCTCTCCCGTCCACGGCTCAGAGCTCCATCCGCCGACATGTCGCCACCCAGATTATAGAACGCCGGAGTCTGAAACCTGGACACTTCCATGTCACATATTCAACGCCTCGTCAATGGCTGCATGGCCTGGTCCGCGCCTCGTCAAGGGTGTGTTACTACACGACGTGCGCCATCTCCAAAAGTTCCTCGGCCTATGGCCAGCCTGTGTGCAAGAGTCCCTCGAGGGCCAATCAATCCGTCCATATCGCAGCAAACACGCCTTGGCACCAACCATTAGACTCCCCCACACCTTGCCCAGACCAGCGATAACAGTTTACAACTCCCTTTGGTATAGCATACAGGTATCCAGTCGGCGGCTGTTTGGGCCCACGAACCGCTTGCTCATTGTGGCCCAACGGCTTCCTCCCGCCAAAGCCTATCTCCTCCGTCCTAGGCAGGTCCTTTTGCCTGGCTCTTGGTAGCAGCCAGCATGTCGCTATCTGTACTGTGGTATCAGAAAAGAGTCCTGGCACATGGGGGTTGGTTGGTGCTACCGCCAGCCAGAGGTTAACCGTGATACATTGTCGTAGTACAATCTCCTTCCAAATGATAAAATACCTTTCCCCTTCTTCGGACATGATTTCGTTTCCTTCTTTACTGGTCTCTTGTCCAGCAGTCCAAGGATAATCCCCTAGGTTCCCTCTTGCATGTTTCAGCTGCAATGACCGAGGTTATCCAGAAGTCCGACGCCCTGGCAACTGCCAGCGGCGTCATGGAGAAAGAGGTACGTGATCGATCCAATGTTGTAAACACCATTCTCACTCTCTTCGTAGCCTCTCGGGACCGTCAACGCCGCCATGGAACCCGAGGTAGCTGTTCAAGCTGACCTCAAAGTCACTGAAGATGACTTGCTCGAGGCCAAGGAGATTGCTGCCACCCTCTCACTCGAGAACGTCCGCACCGTAAGAGTCTTCTCCACGGCTGCTCTCTCGTGACTTGCTAATGCATCTCTCGCAGATGATGACCCAGGTCTACGCCCTCCACAAGAGGGATCCCAACTTCCCACTCTCCATCATCGAAAAGATTGAGGTCTTCATAGGCAAGCTGCGCCCGGCTTCCCATTCCCTTTCAGCAATATCTAACAATGTTCCAATCGCAGGAAACGAGGCCATCTTCGAGAACCCGGAGAAATACGGAGACATCATCGAGGAGATGAAGATTGAAACTGCCCTCATCACCAACAACTCCCCCTACGCAGAGGTCCGCGCGGTCGTCGACAACCACGACGATCCCACGATGCCGTGCTCGACGATCCGTGCCTGGATTATCGGCATCTTCTTCTCCGCCCTCATCTCGTTCATCAACGGGTTCTTCGATATCCGCCAGCCGAGTGTCTACGTCACGTCCAATGTCCCCCAGCTGCTCGCGTATCCCGTTGGCAAGCTGTTCGAAAAGGTGCTTCCTGATGCCGGATTCACCCTCTTTGGCGTCCGACACAGTCTGAACCCTGGGCCGTTCAACAAGAAGGAGCATATGCTTATTACCATCATGGCGAGCATCTCAAAGGATGTCCCTTACACCAACTACGTCGTCTGGATGCAGTATCTGCCGACATACTTCAACCAGTCCTGGGCCATCAACTTCGGCTACCAAATCACCATCGCGCTCTCTACCAACTTCATCGGCTACGGTCTTGCCGGCATCTGCCGCCGGTTCCTCGTGTATCCGTCCTATTGCGTGTGGCCCGCATCGCTCGTAACCATTGCCCTCAACACTGCCTTCCACAGCGAGGGCAACATCCCCGTACCGGGTCCGCTCAAGAAGATTTGGCGGTGGTCGCGGCTCAAATTCTTCACCATCGCCTTCACGGCCATGTTCTTCTACTTCTGGCTGCCCAATTACCTCTTCTACGGCCTGAGTTGGTTCAGCTGGATGACGTGGATCGCCCCCGATAACGTCAACCTGTCTGTCATCACCGGAGGCTATTCAGGGATGGGCCTCAATCCGTTCCCCACGTGGGACTGGAACGTGTTCATCTACTTCCTTGACCCGTTGATGGTGCCGTTCTTCAGCACCTTTAACTTCTTCGTCGGCTCGCTGATCACCTTCTTTGTCGTCATCGCCATCTTCTACAGCAATGCGTACAACAGCGCGTACCTGCCCGTCAACTCCAACCACGTCTTCGATCATTTCGGAGCGCAGTACAACGTGACGTCCATCCTAGACGAGCGCGGTATTTTCGATGCGGCGAAGTACGAGGCCTACTCTCCTCCGTTCCTCGCCGCCGGCAACATCGTGGTCTACATGTTCTTCTTCGCCGTGTACACCTCCACCATCACCTACGGCATCCTCTACCACCACCAGGAAATCGGCATGGGCTTCCGCGATCTCGTCAACAGTTTCCGCCCGTCCAAGAAGCTCGAGGTCGAGACGGGCCAGGTGCTCGACGTCCACAACCGGCTCATGAAGTCGTACCGCGAAGTCCCCGAGTGGTGGTACCTGATAGTGCTGGTCCTCGCCGTCATCCTCGGCGTCGTGGGCATCGCGGAGTGGCCGACGTACACCACGCCTGCGGTTGTGCCCTACGGCATCGCGCTGTGCCTCGTGTTCGTCGTGCCCGTCGGCATCATCCGCGCCATGACGGGCGTCGAGGTGACGCTCAACGTCCTGGCCGAGTTCATCGGCGGCGCCTGGGTCGAGGGCAACGCGCTGGCCATGTGCTTCTTCAAGACATACGGCTACGTGACGTGCGCCCAGGCCCTGAACTTCAGCAACGACCTGAAGCTCGCGCACTACCTCAAGATCCCCCCGCGCTTCACCTTCTGGGCGCAGATGGTCCCGACCGTCGTCTCGACGTTTGTCTGCGTCGCCATCGTCCAGTACCAGGTCCACCTCGACGGCGTCTGCACCGACGACGCCCCCTTCCGGTTCTTCTGCCCCGGCATCAACACCTTCTTCACTGCCGCCGTGCTCTGGGGCACCGTCGGCCCCAAGAAGATGTGGGGTGTCGGCGGCCAGTACGTTCAGACTCTGGTTGGCTTCCCGCTGGGCGTCGTCGTCGTCGTCATTTTCTGGTGGCTCGGCAAGAAGTACCCGAGGAACAAGCTCATCCGCAACACGCACCCCGTGGTCATTTTCAACGGCGGGCTCATCTGGGCGCCTTACAACTTCTCCTACATCTGGCCTGCTGTGCCCGTTGGCTGGTTCTCCTGGGTCTTCCTCAAGAACCGCTATCTCAGTCTGTGGTCCAAGGCAAGTCCCCCGCGCTCCTCCATGTTTTGTCGTTTCCGTCGCTAACACGCCCCCGACAGTACAACTTTGTTCTCTCAGCCGCCTTTTCCGCGGGCATCGCCGTCTCAGCCCTCGTCACCTTCTTCGCGCTGCAGTACAGCAACCTCGAAGTTACGTGGTGGGGCAACACAGCCCCCTTTGACGGCTGCGAGGGCTCAGGGGCGTGTGTTCTCAAGACAGTGGCGGATGGCGACTATTTCGGGCCTCGCATTGGGGACTTTCACTAGTTGTAGCAAGGTTGTGTTCGAGGAGTATGCATTGTGACTTCGCACGTTCGTTGCACAGTCTGTTCTGCATCAAGGGGACATATGTACGTTGAGTTGAGTCTATACCAACTAGTATGCGGTGCTATTTTCATGGTTGTCATTGAATGAAACTGAAATCCACCATAGACGGATCACATCGTTGTCTATTATTGGCATTCTAGCTAGTTTCAGTCAACAATTACAGGTGACTTATATTACAAAGTGCACTTTTAGAGCCAGGCGAACCGGAACACAATACATACGAATAGTTCCATTACTGGTTTTTGTTCTGGTCATTACGACGGATTTATGACGATGAAGCACTTCAGGGTGAGGGAAACAAACAACCTACTGAGAACACAGCCAACGTTTAATGATTGCTGTCATGGATTCGCAGGTGTTACAAACTGTACATCAGTTCTTCCTGTTTGAGTCAAGACCGCTCAGGAAATACTTCGGCGAGTATACACCGGAGTCTGAAGACTAATTATGAGACAAGGGCATTCAAGGAATGAGAGGCTTTGAGATACAATATGACAAGGTTGATTGATAATCAAGTACATAAAACAAGCCCGTACTTCCGATTGAAGTAGATCCATTAGGGCCGAAATAAACACGCGGCGATCCCACAATTAACTAGGCGAAAAGGAGAGAAATTCCACTTTTTTTGGTTTTATGCTCCAGAGTGAGCAAGAGCGATCTTCTTCCAGTGATCACGCTCAGCTTCCAGCTTGGCAATCCTGTCCTCCAATTCGTCAAAGCGCTGAGCCTTTCGCTCACGAGACTTTCGCGCCGCCAAGGTGTTTCGTGCACGCTTCATGGCGATGGTGTCGCTGGGATCCTCCACAATGATGGGAGGCAGCGGCTTGTCTCGCTTGCGGGCTGCAACGCCAGAAACAGACGAGTGGCGGGTGGAGGTCGGAGGCGAGTTGCCTGACTTTCGACGACCCCCAGACGAAGAACGGCCCACTGACTCCAGATCATCCGATTGCTGGGCGGGCGAGTTGTCCAAACTGGGCTGTTCGGGAACAGTGGTGGTATCCTGGGGGAACAGAGGGAACCAAGGATCACCAGCGCCCTCGAACTCGGCGTTCCCGAAGTTCGGTGACACATCATATCCATCATTGAACTCAGGAGACTCGTTGTAGATGGATGGAGAGGTCAAGGCCGTGAGAGCCGACGAGTTGGGAGCAGACATGAAAGGATCTTGTAGGAGCAAGTCCTGGGGCGACACAGTGCCCAAGTTGGAAGTAGAGCTGGAAGCACTGCCGTTGAAATCAAAGACAGTGGGAACAGCAGGAGAGGAGAAGGCCGTGTTGGCCCCGCCCTCGAAGGCAGTGAACTCTTCGAGTTCGACGTCTGAAGGTGATGGTGAGCAATTAGAATTTGGAGTTGATGGGTAAGGAGACAAACCTGCGGCGTTCATCATCTTGGCGGTTTGTGGGACGCTTCCGGCGCTCTGAGAAAAGAGGGGTACGGGAGGTCTAGCAGGACGAGACTGCTGATTCAAGGTGACGGACGACGAGGGGGCCGATGAAGCGTAGAACTGGTTCTGGACGCGGTTGACGTGTGTAGTAGACGGCGATGATTGACCAAAGGCCTGAAGTAATTGGGCTACTCGTTGATTCTGAACAGCGGGGGAAGCTGGCTGTTGGCGACGATAGTGCTGATGAGACGAGTGACGGCGCTGTGATAGCAGCGATGTGGTAGACCGATTAGGGTGCTGACGAGGCTGAGGCTGGTCGAACAAGACAAAGTCCTGCTGTTGGGATTCGGGACTCTGGAGTTGCTGACGCGCGGGTGGTGCCGGCAGGCTGGGATTCGTGGAGGGAAGCCATGTTGACTGGGGATCCGTGGTGAAGACTGGGAAGTCTTGGCCTGAAATGTTGGCGGTTGTGAGGGGACTGGAGCTGAAGCTATGCAGAGCAGGGCTGAAGTTCAGGTCGACCGGAAGGTGAGCTGAACGGGGGGGTTGAGTGGGGAGGTAATCATGAATGTCCTGAGACGGAATGATGACGGAGGGGGGGGGAGCTCTGGGGGGAGAGTTGATTAAAACATCTTGGTGATCGCCTGAGGCGTGGAACAACTTCTGGCTGATATGTGTGGATAGTATTTTGGAAGCTGGGGAGGGGGAAAGTTGGGTTGAGAAGGAGGAAAAAAAGTTGTGGACTGGAAAACGGGGAGATTTTGTATTTCTCAGGCAGCAAAGTCGGCGGCCGGGGCACGAGGGCTGCGGGCTGCGTATGCGGGCTGTACTACAGCAACAGAGCCAGAGGGTAAGTATCCTGCAGAGCGTTGGAGACGCGGGGGAATGCGAGAGCACTAACGGGATTTCGCCCCAGACGGAGCAGCCAACTGTTAGTGCTGCAAACGCGACTACAGGTACCCTAGATACGAGTTGTACTGCCACGCCCTTCCGGAGAGACATGCCTAGCAACCTGGGTCCGCCGATGAGTCACACTCACTGCGCCAACCCGTTTGGGCCAGGCCGGTCCTGCCGGGCGCAACCATTACCCCCAGCGCTGAGACGGCGCCCTGCCTTGCGTCCTGTGCGCCCTTCCAACCAACTCGTAAGCTAGAGGTTGATCAACCTTGCCAAGTTGCTCAGTCCTCAGTGGGAGTGGGACCGTGGGACGCTGGCTGGGTGCTTCTTAGCTTCGGCGACCCTACCAAAAGGCCCTGTGGCTCGTCTCTAGCTCCCAAGTTCCCCCAATCCTTTACGAAGTAAGCCCCCAAACAAGCCTCCACTGAAAGCAACCCCCAGCCCGCCTGCGCCGCAGCCCTAATCCAATGGAATTGATGCTGCGGTTTCTCAGAACACAGAGTGGCAGAGGAGACTCAGGGTTGCGGCAAGGCAACGGACCAATGTCCTGATGACCAATTGCTCTATATCCCTCCCATCCCCCCCAATAGCAAGAACAGCCAGTCGCTGCTCAGCATTTATTCCAGCTGATGAAGGCGATGAAGGCAGCAGACGACGAATGCTCTGCAGTAGCCGCATGCACCCATGGATCACAATTGCTGTGCTACGCTCTGCCTTCCTGTCCGCCTGCTTGTATTTGCGCCCTGCGCCCCCTCTGGTGGTTTCACGTTATCCATCCCGCCATTCCGGGCCGACAGCCAGCCCTAGGTAAGAGTCGTCGTTGCTATTCTCCAATTTTGTTTGTCTCTTGAAAGGCTCCTTATCTCAGACACAGTGGCCATTTGCGTTCAGCACCACACTGTGTTTAGAAAACCTTTGTGTTTCTCGGTTATGCTTACTTACTATGTAGCCCCTTGTCCATGTGAGCACCTTGCGGCATAGCAAGAGAGTCATTGGCAGCGGAAATGCTCGTCAGCACCCAGTCAAACGCTGCACGTTGTCATGTGCTTGTCTCTTTATCTGAGTGCGGGTACTTTGTAGATGTAATTGTCGCGTCAATCACAAACTGCTCAAGCAAGCCAAGACAAATATTTTGCATGGACAGGAGTAGCAACATTAGCGTTAGCCTTCCGCACGGTGGAAGCTAACAGCAAAGACGAGTCCCTGATGCAAGGCAAGATGGAGGTGTGGAAACGCGAAAGCCAGCTTGATCCTCAACTGAAGCCAACGCTAATATCTGTAGCTTGAAAACGGGGGCCTTTCTCGCTTGTCAATTCCGTCCCTAGTACTTTGCCAGGGAAGGTGAATTTGTCCAACACCATATTAATTTAGGAACGGCGGTACGGACGATATAGTCCAATCCAAAGTATACCAACGGCCTTCATGCGACCGTCGACTTTAACAGGGCCGTCCTCCAAAGGCAAGGCTTCGTAGGATCCTCGGAGCCACCTCGCGGCGTTAATTACCTCGTCTTACTTTTTCCCACCATCCTGCCCCCTGCTCGGCCATTGGATCCTGTCCTCGCCGTCCTCACCGTGTCTCTTGTGCCTTCGTCCACCCCAACCCAAAGTCGTCGTCAGCCCCCCAGGCCGTCCAGGAACGTGTCCGCCTGCCGCTTTGCCCGCCGCGCCGCCATGTCCTGTCTCCGCCGCTCAATTTCCTGCCGCCGCGCCTCCTTCTGGTCCTCGCGAGTCCGGCGTTGCTCCTCCGTCCGCAGCCGCTCTTCCTCCAGGGATGCCATTTCCGCTGTCCGTGTCTCCTCGTCCTTGCTGAACTGGTAGAATCCCGTGCCCTTGGTGCGGATCTCGTGGTTCGCGTCGTAGTGCTGCGCTGGCGGTGGTGTTGCGCTGCGGTCTCGCTTGCGTGCCAGCTCCTCCATCTTCTCTGGGTCCTCGGGGTTGAAGGCCATCGCCTGCACTGCGTCTCCGAAAATCAGATTGCTCGGTGCGTTTGGACGCGCCGACATGCGCTCAAGCTCCTCGGCTCCCAGCAGGCCTCGCCGTGCTCTTCGTTCCAGCCTCTCCTTCTCTGCTTTGGTGACTTGCCGCACGCGCCCGAATTCGTCCTCGTACTCGACAATTTCGTTGCTACCGTCGTCGTCATCGTCGTCGCTGCTGGTAGAGTGATTCCCCCTTCCCTCCTCAACTTCCTCAGCCCATTTCCGGTCAAAATCAATCAGGGGCGCGGCCTCGTTCTCCTTGGGCACGTAGTCTCCCCTTTTCATAGCTGCATAAACTCGTGCCTTCTCCTCCATCCTGCGCCTTGCCCGTGCCAACTCTTGCGCCTCTTCTTCGGTCCCAGCCACGTCCTTGATCTGGAGCTTCCGATGTCCATCACTAGGTTCTTTGCCTCGCTTTTGTTTGCTACCCTTGACAAAGTCTTCCTTGCGCTCCTTGGATGGGCGCGTTCGGCTTGCTGACGTCGTGCCTGACGAGGCGTTTGACATGAGTGATGTCAGTTGAGCGGTGAAATCTAGGGATGAGCTAGACAACGTCGCATCTCGTTTCTGTTTCTTGGGCGCCCGTTGGCCGTAGAGGTTAGGGTCCTGTGGCATCTTGCTTGTCGCTTTCTACTGTCGTTTGCGGGCTCGTCGCGAGTCACTGTTGGGGTCGGATGCCCAAATACAGTGTTTTGTTGACGGGTTGAGTTCATGACTTGGTGTCGTTTGAGCGAGATGGTCACGGATCGGATCAGCCTGAGGCAGTCAACAACATCAAGCTCTGTGCTGCTTTCACTTTGACCCAACCCACAATTCCACCAAGGTATCTCAGCCTCCCAGAGACTGGCTATCATATCCAACCCCTAAACACCTACTGCCTAATTAACATGCCATACTGGCCATTGCATCCTGTCCAGGTGGATTTCCTCATTCTCTTGTAGGTTATTGGCTCTTCAACGCCCCTCTACAGGGTAAGTCACCGCGGGGTTCACTGGCGTGCTTGAATTTCCCGTCTCATTGCCCCGCCATCCGCGACCGGAACTCAAGTTTGCTCATCAAGCATCAAAAACTCTCGGACAAATTTGCAGTACCACAACAGTCATGTCCGCCCCTAAGCAGGTTTTCATCGCCATTATAGGTAATTGGCTCTCTATCTGATTCGCGCTACCCATCAAAACACTAACGATTGATGCAACCATAGGCGCCGGTGGTGTCGGCAAGTCCTTCATCAACCAGCTTCAGTCCCTCGCTGCTCGAAAGCCCTCCTCCAAGTTGACACTGGCCTACATTGCTACCAGCCGCAAGGCTGTGTACAACGACGACTACTCTGCTGTCAGCCTGGAAAATGTCACAGACACCCTCGCCGCCTCGTCCAAGACTCCCCTTGCCCTTGCCAAGGTTGTCGACTTCCTCGCTGCGGCCCCAGCCAAGGCCGTCCTGGTCGACAACACGAGCTCCCAGGACGTCGCAGAGCTGTATCCTCTTGCTCTGAGCCGAGGTATCAGCATCGTCACCCCCAACAAGAAGGCCTTCTCGGGCTCCTACAAGCTGTGGCAGGATATTTTCTCGGCCGCCGAGTCTTCAGGTGCTTGTGTCTACCACGAGTCGTCCGTCGGTGCCGGTCTCCCAGTCATCTCCACCCTGAAGGACCTGGTTGAGACCGGTGACAAGGTCACTAAGATCGAGGGTGTCTTCAGTGGCACCATGTCCTTCCTCTTCAACTCCTTTGCGCCCACCGAGGGCCAAGGCGGCAAGTGGTCTGATGAGGTCAAGAAGGCCAAGTCACTCGGCTACACCGAGCCCGATCCTCGAGATGACCTCAACGGTCTCGATGTTGCCCGGAAGTTGACCATCCTCGCTCGTTTAGCTGGCTTGCCCGTCGAGTCCCCCACTGCGTTCCCCGTCCAGAGCTTGATTCCCAAGGAGCTCGAGTCTTGCACCAGCGGCGATGAGTTCCTCGAGAAGCTGCCCGCCTTTGACCAGCAGATGGAGGAGACCAAGGCTGCGGCCGAGAAGGCTGGCAAGGTTGTCCGATTCGTCGGAAGCATTGACACTGCCAGCAAGCAGGTCAAGGTCGGCCTCGAGCAGTTCGACCGCTCGCACCCCATTGCTGCACTCAAGGGTAGTGACAACATCATTAGCTTCTACACCGAGAGGTATGGAAGCAACCCCCTGATCATCCAGGGTGCTGGCGCTGGCGGCGACGTGACTGCGATGGGCGTGACGGGAGACTTGATCAAGGTTCTCGGACAGATTGCGTAAAAAGTCGGATATGATACAATAAGAAATAAAAAAACGCTACAAAAGTAAAATGTTCCTGGTGTTGTTCCATCGGTCGTGCCGTGCGGTGATGGTGCTATAAGCGAAGAGTGGATGCGTCCAGCCCTGTAGCTATGGCGGAGGGCTCCGGGTCGACCGCAGTGAGAACGGGCGGCTTCGGATCGGGAGACGGGGTTGGGGACCTGAACATGCGCCACACCCATAGGAAGAGGTCCATGATGATGAGGATGCTGAGCGGAACCAAAAACATCAAGCCGAGACCGAGCTATCCGGAGGTCAGTAGCTGGTCCGGGAGGCTAGTACTGAGGGAGCGGGGAGGGACACTTACACAGACGAGGGAGATGCAGTTAACGACGAAGGAGTACTCGGTCATCAAGGAACCGAGCAGGTCCCACGACGAGCCCTGGGGCGACCGAGACATGGCGAATGCAGTGGCGATGTATTTAGGAGAAGGATGACTATATCGCACGAGCCTGATTTTGGCTGTCGTTGCTGCAATCACGGGCATCCGCGGTCCCAGGAGTCCAAGCTGCCACCCTAATATCTGGGCGCATGGCTGACCCGTTGTTTGGCAAGGATCCTGACTCACCGCCTACCCCATGCGGACGAGCTCAAAACACCAAGCCAGCCCACAAAGGCCCTGCTAAGTTGCTTCCCAGTTCCCACCTGGTGTACGACACAAGAAAATACTTTCGGAGGCGCGAACCATGGCACCCGTACCCAAGCGACATAATCGCGACGACCTTCGCGCAACGAGGACCAAGGATGGAGTCACCCAGCTGCCCCGGAAGAAGTTCTTCCGCCAGCGGGCGCATGCCAATCCCTTCTCCGACCACATGCTAGAATAGTACGTAGTCTATGCCCAGTCTCTGCTGTCAGATCCGTGGTCTCTAATTTGCGCATAGTCCTACGTCGCCAGATGAGATGGATTGGTCCTCTTACTACCCAGATTACGTCGAGGAAGGGTTGCCAGAGGACAAGTCCAATCCTCGCTTAAGAAAGGATATCGAGATCGTGGACATTGGCTGTGGATTTGGAGGTCTTCTGGTTGCCCTGGCTCCCATTCTGCCTGAAACCCTCATTCTCGGTGAGTAGAGAGAACATCCGGAAGAGAATATCCGGACTGCTGAGACACTACAGGCCTTGAAATCCGTACACAGGTAACGCAATTCGTTCAAGAACGCATACGGGCACTGCGATCACAGAACTCAGGAAACCTCTACCAGAACCTGGGCTGCATCCGAGCGAACGCCATGAAATTCCTTCCCAACTTTTTCAAGAAGGGACAACTGTCTAAGATTTTCATTTGCTTCCCCGACCCCCACTTCAAGGCCCGCAAGCACAAGGCCAGAATCGTATCGACGACGTTAAACTCAGAGTATGCGTATGCTCTGCGACCCGGCGGGATCGTCTACACCATCACCGACGTGGAAGCGCTGCATGAGTGGATGGTGCAGCACCTGGATGCTCACCCGGCTTTCGAGCGAGTCTCCAAGGAAGACGAGGAAGCAGATGCTTGTGTCAAGGTCATGATGGATGAGACCGAGGAAGGGAAGAAAGTCACCAGGAACAAGGGCCAGAAGTTTGTAGCATTGTTTCGGAGACTGGAGGACCCGCAATGGTAGCTGGGAGATAAGTGAAAGTCATGATTATGCAGCCCCATGCATGGGTGAGGACATGAGATGACGACTTATCTGAGTATCACATGCAATTGTGTGGCAGGCCACGGCTCAAAGGCGGGACCCTGAAACGGAGGTCTGGGCTGGAAGCTCAAGCGAGCCATGACTGCAACGCAAGATGGGTAACTACCGCGTACATGGTAATCAAAAAGGGAACACGCAGGATGAGATACTAACCGCCCTAAAAATAGCATCGCAGGATAACTTAGACAGCCAAATCATCTATCAATGCAAACAGGACTTGACCCCAATGTACGTACGTACCTACAGACGACGTTGGCTTGATCCATGTCGAGGCGGGACGGTCCATTTGACAGGGGGTGCCGTGGATGCAGCAAGCACCCACCGTAATCGTATCTAATCGATAATGGCACGCCAGCCGATAGCACCACCGCTATCCCGACATGACACCTCACCAGACGATGCGGCTTCAACCACTGCCCCGGCGATGGCCCTCAAGCGACGAGATGCGGCTCTAGCAGGATTTGCCGCCTTCGTGGCCTGGGGTTATGCCGTAAACTGGCTCCCAGTGCTGCGTTGGGCTGGCTACGCCTTTGTCACCGGCATCTTCGTCACCCTTGCCGCCCTTGTGGCCTCCCTGGTCCTCACCTCGCAACGACCCGGCGACCGCAACCCACGACCCTACGGCGCTGCCTTTCTCGGCGCGCAGGCTTGGCGGTCTGAAGTCCAGGCGCTGCGCCAGCGCCAGGCGTATACCCGAACCCCCATCGATCTCACCTCGCCCCGCGTATCCTCCGCTATCGACGACCTGCTCGACCTGATACTCCGCGACTTCGTGGGCGGCTGGTACTCCAACATCAGCCGCAACCCCACGTTCCCGAATGAGGTCGACCGGGCTATTCGCCAGGCCCTCATGAGCCTGCGCGACTCGTTCAGGAACAAGGACCTCGCCGAGACTGTCACCAGCCGCTTGGTTCCCATCCTGACCGCCCACTTCCGTGACTTCTGCGAGGCGGAGCGGTCGGTCCGCGGGAAGAAGCTCAACCGCTCCATCACGGAGTCAGAGGAGCTTGACCTTGCCATCGCATCCAAGTTCCGTGATGGCCGCTTGCACCCTGCTGCGTCTCTGTCGTTTCCCGACACCAAGATGGTCCAGCAAGATTACCTCCGGTCGCTGGTTACGAAACTTGTCCCCAAGATGCTGCCGGAGACCATGCTGGCGAGTCGGCCGGTCTCCATCATTATCCGGGAGATTGTCAGCTGCGCCGTGCTATTTCCAGTCGTTCAGCTTCTCTCCGAACCAGATACGTGGAACCAGATCATGGACAACTTTGGCCGCTCTATGCTACAAGACAGATCGACCGTTCGCAAACTCCGAGCGGCTCTGGACCAACATGCATCACCAGCACCAAGATCCGGAAAACCAGCGTCAGCACCTAGGATTACTCCCGGCGATAGCGAGCGCAAGTTCGAGAAGTTCATTCGCGCCATCCGCAAGGTCAATAACCTGTCAGATGCGCGCCGATTCCGCAGCGAAGTCGCCAGCCAGCTCAAACGCGATTCCTTGCAAGATAACCAGGATCAGGTCTACCTGCGCCGACTAGAGATGGGGAAGCGTCTACTGGACCAGAAAGTCAACCACCTCGCGGCGGGCGGAGACCGCCATGCACCGATGCCACTCCCGTTGCCGACCTCCTCTTCTCAGTCCAGGCTGGAGACGGCCTCGCTTGTCGAGCTTCTGCGGGATTCCTCGGGACTGTCCTACTTCATGGAATACATGGACCGCCAGCGTCTCATGCCCTTGGTTCAATTTTGGCTAGTTGTAGATGGCTTTCGAAACCCACTGGAAGACGACGGCCAAGAGGACGAGCAGTTACCGTCAACGCTGCCCATGTGGACTGAGTCTGACCGACTGGATCTTCAGCAGATCGATCAGGCATATTTATCCAAGCCCGAGCTCAAGATCTCGGTTTCCTCGACAGCAGAAGTCAAGGAATTTCTGAAAGCCGGCAAGTCTGCTACTCCGGCACAGTACTACAGGGCTCGTCGTTCAATTTTGAAAGCCCAGAGCACCGTGTACGAGGCGATGCAGTCACGCTTCTTCCAGAACTTCAAGAAAACTGATCTGTATTACAAATGCCTGGCTTCTCAAGAATCATCGAGTGCAAACACAGCCCGACCGGCGCCACAAATAGAACAACGACACATTGCGAAACCCTCACAGTCTTTCCAAGTGAAGCCCAGGCCGGTATCACGCCTAGCTGCTCCGCAACCTCCCCCTTTGGGTAGGCGAGCAGGTTCGGCAACTGATTTGATATCTAAGAATCTTAACGCCAGTGGGGCTGATTCCCTAACTCGATCTCGACGATCGCTCGACGACGAATCACCAAACCCACTGTTTGACGATGATGAACCAGAGCATGACGGCCTGGTCGACTCTGTACAAAGCCTCGACCAAGAGCCTCCCGGACAGCAGCCTCCAGATACCCACGTTGTCCAAGCTGTGGAGGAAGCCCTCAATAACATCATGGAGGATGACCGGCCCTTGACTGCTGAAGACCTCCATGCCTCTCTCTTTGATGGCCCAGTGACTATCACTGAAGACAATGCCTCAAGCCTCTTTGGGAACGACAACGATTCCCAACGAGGCTCAATCGATAGCGGGCTAAAGCCTACTCTATCTGGCAAGGACACCGAGAAGCCAAGCCTTTCATCTCTAGGCCTGGTCAGTGCGGCGTCGAGGATTGGCGTGTTTGTCGACGACGATCTTTTCGGCGACGAGGATAAAGATGCCGGAGAGGAGGCGGATGACGGGATGCCGCCCGAGGACGAAGACGAGGTACACGAAGCTGCTCCTGGCGACCTCGGGTTGGCAGAAGCCATCACAGCTCTTACGAATGATATCGATCGCCTGGTGGCTCAGGAGGCGGTTGTAGAATCACTTACAAGGAAAGCGGAGTTAACCAACAACACTGCCGAATTACGAATCTTGAGGAAATCCAAGGCAAGTCTCCAGAGGGAGATCCGTCGAAAAGAGCTTCAACGACAGCAATATGTCGTGCAAGAAAGCGACAACAGCCTTTATGGTCGATCTACGATCAGGATCAAGTCACTTCAAGTCGGAAGAGAGGAAGATGGCAGAGAATTTGCCCTATATGTCGTCGAAGTGCAGAGGAACGCCGGAGAGCAAATGCCGGCGGCGTCATGGGTGATATCGAGGCGATACAGCGAGTTCCATGAGCTTCATCAGAAACTAAGATCCCGGTACCCTTCGGTACGGAACCTCGACTTTCCACGACGGCGCATGGTGATGAAGTTCCAGAGCGAGTTTCTACGCAAGAGGCGAGAGGCACTGGAAAAGTACATGCGGGAATTGCTGCTTCTGCCCGAGGTCTGCCGCAGTAGAGACCTGCGAGCCTTTCTGTCCCAACGTGTCATTGCCGAGGGCCAAGATCTGATGGACCGCGAGGACAAGAAGGACATGATGACGCGACTATACGATTCGGTCACAGATGGCGTGGAAGATATACTTGGGAACATCCCCGTATTGGACCAGATCTCAGTTGCTGGGCAGAACTTGATCGCAGCGGCCACAAGCCAGCTCAACACAGTACCGCTCAACGGCAACGACGAAGCTTTCCCAGCGGCCGAAGCCGAAGCGGAACTGAACGCTTTTGAGAATAAAGAGCTCGAGCCGTTCATCAAGCCCATCTGCGACATCTTCCTGGAGGTCTTTGAGCTGAACAAGGGAAACAACTGGCTCCGAGGCCGGGCTGTGGTCGTGGTACTCCAGCAGTTGCTGGGCGGCACCATTGAGAGAAAGGTGCGCGACAATGTCAAGATGCTAGTGCAGGAGGACTCGCTGCTGCGATACATCGGCATGGTGCAGGACAGCATGTGGCCGGACGGACAGCTTCAGCGGGACCGTAGACCGAGGACTGCAGCGGAGAAGAAGAAGACGCGAACCGAGGCTAGTCTCATGCTGGCGACTCTCGTGCCTGACGTGGCAGGGAGTGTGGTTGGGAGAGTGAATGCGCAGGCGGCGAGTCGACGTATTTTTGCGACGTTGAACAACTCGAGACTGAAGTGAGTGGTTTCCCTTGACAGGTAAGAGAACGCGGCTAACGCGCCTGACAGTGCACACCTGGTTTTTACAATGATGGATGAGATAGTATCGGTGCTGTTTGAAGAGTCACGGTGATGAGAGAGCATCCTGTCGTTTCTATAATGCCATGGCAAAGCATACAGCAATCCTCACGCACCTCACGACACGCAGCACTGAACACGAAGCACGAAGAATGAAGTGCGCACAATACGCAGCACAAAACACAGAGCAAGGCGTTTAGGCGTGCAATGGGGGGGGGGGGGGTTCTTTTGCGGNNGGGGGGGGGGGGGGGGGGGGGGGGTCTTTTGCGAGTTGGGATGGGACGAGCTGGTGGAGCCAGAAGAGGGTAAGACAAGGAAATGAGTGAGTACTCATCGTTACAATGTGGCTATGGCTTTTGGTTCTTAGTCGAAACAACGGACTGAAGACGACAGTCATAGGCGGGAAATAATAAGGAATACCCTATGAAGCCGTCTTTCTACCGCTGGCCTTTGCATACCAGGTAGATAGGTATCTAGTCTACTTGGTACTACCTAGTAGTTCGTCTGATATGGAAGCAGGTTGCCCAAGGGCCCACTGCACCCGGGCTCGTGCATCTGATGGATCTAGCCTGGGGTTCATGCGAGTATTTATGTGCAGTCCCTCGGCACCTAGTGCATGCCGCATGCTGTAATATGGAATTTAATGCACACGGGTTGGTTGACTAGCATCCTGAGCGCATGCGGCGTTGGGCTCCAGTGGGACGAGCAACTGGGCCACTGCAGCTCCGGCGCCATGTCCCGATTCGGAATTTTGCCACTGCTCCCCGCCCACGCCGGCCACCAGCCTTTCTTCCCATTCCGTCGCAAGTCCACTCTCGTCCCTCGCGCGCAGGGAATCTCTCTTTCTCCTCACCCATCTCCACCCCATCACCCACCACCCACCATCGCCATCATCCCTTCCCATCCCGAAAGGTGCTCCTCCGCTTCGATTCCCGACCTGGTTCCCGCTGTGCGACTGGCCCCGGAGTCCTGGACATTCCTTCCCACTTGCTGCTCCCGCTCCCGCTCCCGCTCCCGCTCGCCTGGACCTTCCTTCGCTCCGCTCGACGACTTGATATCGATTCCGTTGTCGACCCGTCCCGACGGCAACAATGACGGAGGTATCAGCCACCCGGCTGTACTTGGGGAACCTCCCTCGCAATGGTCCATACTCACAGCCCTGACGCTGCTAGCTATGCCACTGACGCGCTACCGACAGCTACCAAGGCCGATGTTGAGGCTCACTTTGCGACTCACGGGACCGGAGAAATCACCGAGGTCAAGCTGATGAACGGCTTTGGCTTCATCGAGTACAAGGACCCCATGGATGCTCGCGACGTTGTCCCAGGTGAGTCGCCGCCCTCAATCTGCTTGATGCGCTGAATACTAACCTTTCATGCGCCTGCAGCTTTCCGTATGCTACCACTCTAGACCCTCGCTGCCCTGTCCTGCCCCTCGCTAACTTCGCCGCCAAGACGGATCTGATTTCATGGGAGAACGACTCACCGTCCAGTTTGCCCGCGGTTCCCGGCACCGGGAGGGCGGCGCCGGCTTCGGCACCCATGAGCGCGCTGCGCCACGGCCGCGTCGAACCCCTCACCGGATGCAGATTACGGGACTTCCAAACGATACCAGTTGGCAGGTCTGTTTTTCCTTCCCGTTCCTTCTCGCTGGACTCCATGGACTCTCCCCCCTTTGTGCCCCGCGCGGAGCTCTGACTTCCATGGCTTCGACCCGTCGGGACTGCGCTAGGACTCGGTTTCGGGAACGGCGACTCTGGACCGCTTCTCCCCCCCTTGCCGGTCCTGCTTCCTGGTTCTTGACTTGACGGATGGCGCTCTCATTTTGTGGATTACATGGACTCTGCCGGCGTTTCCTAGCACCTGGATAGCGACTTACGTGGATTCTGGAAATAGGACCTCAAAGACTTTGCTCGTCAATCTAGCCTTGACGTGGTCTACTCTGAGACTGGCCGCGACTCGAACGGCCGCGGGTGAGTTCAACGACCTGTGCTGCCCTTGACTTGCAGGATAATTTTGACTGACTGTGGGCCGAAAGATTTGTCGAGTTTGAGACCGCTGCGGACCTGAAGACTGCCGTGGAGAAGCTTGATGGCCGCGAGTTTAAGGGTCAGCGGGTTCAATGTGTTGCTGACGTATGACCTTGTGTGGTTCCCCCAGTCTGTCGTATGGCTCTCTAACCCAGAGATCTAGACCCAGCCCGATGTTCCCCAGCGTGAGCGCGGACGTTCCCGGTCTCCCAGCCGTCGCCCGTACCCGCCGCCCGTTGACGACTATGACCGTCGTGGCCCTCCTCGTGGCTACAGCCCCCGCCGGGACGGCTACGGCTACCGCGAACGAAGCCCGCGACGCGAGTACTACGAAGATCGAGCTCGGTACCGATCGCCTCCCCGTCGCCCCATGGAAGAGTACCCTGCGGCCCGCGGACGTTACGACGACCCTTACCGCCGAGACTATCCTCCCCCGCCGGACCCTTATGCTAACGGCCGACCGCCCTACGACCGACCTCCCCGAGACTTCCCTCCGCGCGAGGGCGGATATCCGCGCGAGGGAGGATATCCTCGCGATTATGAGCGTGGTGGGCGTTACTGGTAAATCACATTTCTCTTATCAGCGTCAACCGCTTCTTTGGCGGGAACTCTCCTTGACCGACGGCGCTAGATGATTCCTCGTACCCGGATGCACCAACTATCGCATTCATACCGTTTTCGACTGGTGATGGAAGTGGAATCGTGACGAGCAGCAGATGAACGGGCGGAGGCGGACAACTTGACATGACAGAGAACGACTCTTCGATACGGTTATCATGAGACTGGATGAGGACAGGGACTGTTAAGGATGGTTAAGGATGGTGCTTGATGAAGACAACGAAGGAGATGGCACCTGGGGGATGCTGCAACTGCAAATGCGAGGACTGGGGTAATATTATCAAAGTGTATGATTACCAGGACGGCTGCGATGGCTTCTTCCGCGTTTGACTTTTCTCATCTGTGCGTATACTATGTTGGGGGAAATCTGCTATTTCATTTGGTCCTCGTTCATTTGAGTTTAGGTAGTGTAACGAAAAGCAAAATTAGGTACGTGCAAATCGAACTAAAATCAAGAGTGAGGCTATTCGGGCTGTAGTAGCATACGACTCTCCGGGTTGTAAGCCCACCCCCCTCTGATTTATTATTGAGTATTACACACTACTATTGCCTTCGTGTTCTAGTGTCTTGGCGCCCTGATATTCTACCAGGCTCTGCTTTCATCGATAGCGAGATCGCGATCAAGAGAGGAGGATGAGAAATGGAGAGCAAAGTCGGCTGGAGCATACGATGCACAGCCGAGTAGACATATTACAGCCTAAATAACACGAAATCATTCATATCAAGTTTCATTTGTGTCCCAAAAGAGGAAGAAGTCTATAGCATGGAAAAGTCGCACTGACAAAAACATTTATGACTAGCAACCGCCCCCCGATGAGTTGACTCCCGTCCTGCTAGTAGTATACAAAAAAAAAGGCATTGCATTTGTATGCGAGAGGATAAAATTACGAAAGAACGCGTAGGCTGGGTGTGTGGTGTGGCGTGGAGTGGGTGAATGAATGGGTTGCTTGTTTTGTCGGATGACAGAAGGGTAGACGGCAGACGGATATATGCCCCCCTTAAGCCGTCTTCTTCCACTGGCTCCAGATGCCGATGAGACTGCTGAGAGTTCCGGTGAGGCCAACGACGCCGTCGTCCAAGGCGACCCAGCCTAGGGCGGAGAACGGGACGGTAAGATCGCAAAGGTCGCAGAGGAGCTGGATCTTGCTGGCGGAGCGCTCGCTAGGGAGGAAGACGTTAGCATCTGGATGGGCACGATTGCGCGGTACTGGCACGAAGGGAGAAAAAAAAGGAAACCTACATGGCAATACGCTTGCTCTCGACGACGCCCTCGCCGTCCTTCTTGTCGACCTTGGCCTCGCGCTGCCCCAGGCGGTGCAGGGTGTACAGCTGGCCGACAACGCTGAAGAGGATGCCGATGGCCCAGAAGCGATAGGCCTCCTGCTGCATGCGCTTCGCGCCGGCCCACTTGCGGACGCCGGCGGCGTCGAGGACGGTGGCGGCGTCGCAGGTCAGGTATCCGGCGTAGCCCAGCTGGCGGCCGACGGAGGTGTAGCGAAGGACGGGGTCGGAGCTCTTGGCGTCGGCGGCGACGGCGGCGGCCTTGAGGTGCTCGACGTTCTTGCCGAAGCGCAGCAGCTTGCGCGTGAGGCCGAACTGCTTCTTGAGGGCGTCCCAGGGGGCGATGGCCGAGGGCAGGCCGTTGGTGCGCAGCAGGTACCAGGCGTAGAAGCGGGCGAAGTACTGCACGGCGCGGAGGAGCTTGTCGCGGCCGATGGTGGTGGCGACGAAGCGGAGGTAGTGGGCGACGGAGGGGTGGTAGATGACGGCGTCGGCGACCATGGTGACGGTGACGGTGGTGGTGGTGGTGGTGGTGATGTTGGAAATGGTGTAGCAGCTGAGTCGGCGATGTCGGACAAGTAGCGATGCGGAGGTTGGATTGGCGGCGCGTTTAGGGAATGCTCATAGGCCAGCGGCGGTGGCAGTGATGGCGATGAAGGATTGGAGGGTTTAGAAGTCAAGGTTAGGTAGCGGCTCCGGTGGATGAGGAAGAAGAAGAAGGGTTGGACGGATAAATCAGGGAGAAGGCGAACGGATGGCAGGCAGGTCACAGCGCAATCAATGGAAGGTTTCCAACAAGGAAAAGCCGGGGAATGGGGAATGGGGAATGGGAATCTAGGCCAGGGCGCTTTCTGCTACTCCAAGGGTTCAATCTATTAATGCAGACGGGGATGGGGCAGCTTTCCAGCGCGTCGGACACTTGGCCGGAGGGCCTGGCGACGGGGACGGCTTCACATGCCGAGGTCCACTCCCGAAGAGGGAGAGCGAGAGAGAAGCGCTCCCAGCTGATATAAGGGGGCAGCGAGGCCCAGGTTTGACGTGCTCATCGCCATCGCGTGCGTTCTCCCCGCAAAACGAGGGAGGGCGCTATGTACCGAGGTCAGTGGGCGCCCGCGGCTTGTTCTGCGGCCCTCGGCGCTCTTTAGCGGGCACGCGGTGGTCGTCAACTGGTTCTGTCAGGGGCCGATCACGACGGGGCTTTCTCTCAGGGGCACCCTCAACGGCTCGCAACAGGGTCTATCGATATTTATTGCAGGCCAAGGCAATTGGACGCTTTGCACTCTCTAATCTGCATCCGTACATACGTCGTGCAGCAGTGAGCAGGGCAGGCCTGGCGGTGACTTGCCTATACTTACCCCTGGCCAGCTCCTCTCTTCCTCGCTCCCTTTGTGTTTTCCCTCCCGTCTGGTCCATCCCTTCGCAGGGTTGTTGATACTTCTATTACTGCAAGATTTGGGTGAGGTTGATGTACCATTATTTTCCACAATTGGTCGAACATCCTTAAATACATACAGTGACCGATCCGCTCCTCCGCTCACTCAAAGGGATTCTTCCGTTCATCCCGGCCGACCGGATAACCCATTAGCACGATGCATGCTGATGGGAGAGTGACATGTGCAATGCGTCTCATCTAGGTAAGTGTCTAATGCGGGGTTACACGTGATAACATGCAATGTAGAGATAACTTCCATCTGGAGTCTATCCTCAGGCAAAGCAAATTAACGAGATCAGGCATCAACTCTTCATTCCACCCCCAAAGTCTCAATTACCCATCCCCGCCCCTTACCTGCGGTCCACCTCTCCCGCTCGCTTCCCACGCGCAGTCGCGAATCTAATGTCACGAGCACGAACAGTCCCAGCATCCATTTTCATATCGTCTCCAGACCAGACACAGCCACAGCCACAGCTACACCACCCGTCGGCCTAAAGCCGAGCGAGCCACCCCCACTAGAGCGGGGGCGGTTGACCCCCGACGACGGGAACGACGGGCAACGGAGCTACTTACATAGCAATGGATAACGGAGAGTGGTGGAGATGGACGGGAGACGAGACGGAGGATAGTGGACGGTAGGCAAGTCACAAGTGCTAGCCGTGGACACATCGGGGAATGGAACTGGAGCTCCACGTGTGGCTTGCCCCTCCTTGCCCTCCTCTCTACCGACGGCGGACTGGAGCCGGCGGACGCCAATTACTCAAGACGTGGGGAGAACCGGGACCGAGCCAAACATCAAGCGGCTCCCGCAGCCTCGACGCCTCGACGCCCCGGGAAATCCTCTTGCGACGCTTCCCCTCGGCCGGCAGCGACCCAATCGATCTCCAAACTCGACCCGCGTCGGCACCTGGAGCGCCTGTCGAACGGGTTGAGGGTTCAGAGCCGTCCAAGAGGCTTGCCGACTATGGGGGAACCATGGCGGGTCACCCCGTCCGTCGCGGGGCCTGTGTTCCATGTGGCGGGTGCTTCCCTCTTGATTGCCGCTGGTACATGTCGTTTTGGCTCTGGACATTGGCCCCCGGCGTATCATCGTCATCCGGCTTCCGTCCGGGCCTTGGATTCGAGGCGTGGTTCTGTTCTCGCCTCGTCCCGAGCCCATCTCGTCGCGCTCCTCCTTTCTTCTTTTCTTCCTTTCTTCCTTTCTTCCTTTCTCTCCATCCCTTCCCACTGTAGTCGCTGCTTGCTCCTTCTCCTTCATCCATCCTCCACCTACCCCGCCTTGACGATATCCTCGCCTCTGGATTTCTTTCTCCGGCAGTCTCTTCTGTCGACATCGGCTTCTTGCATTGCTGCTTGAACCTTGTACTTCGGCTTAAGCTGCTATTGCTCTACCTTTTCCCTCTTGTCAATTTCTCCCCGAATACGCCCCTCCAGCCAGATCTTTGTCCATTCGGTCACAATGGCGTCCCTAACGTCCAACAGCAGTACGATGCAGGAAACCGAGAAGATCAACACTAACATTGTCACCCTCACTCGCTTCCTCACCGAAGAGCAGGCCAAGCACAAGGAGGCTACCGGTGACTTCACGTAAGGCGTTCCCCATTGCATGGCCTCTCTACTTTCAACCGACGAACAATTAACATCCATGTTCCAGCCTTCTCTGCCACGCCCTCCAGTTCTCCTTCAAGTCCATCGCCTACTACATCCGTCGAGCTACCCTAGTCAACCTAACTGGTCTCGCCGGCTCCTCCAACAGCACCGGCGACGACCAGAAGAAGCTCGACGTCATCTCCAATGACCTCTTCATTGAGGCTATGCGCTCCTCGGGCAAATGCGCCCTGCTCGTCTCTGAGGAGGAGGACGAGATCATCTACTTCCGCGACAGCACCGATGCTCACTACGCCGTTGCCTGCGACCCCATTGACGGCTCCTCCAACCTGGACGCTGGTGTCTCTGTCGGCACCATCTTTGCTGTTCACAAGCTTCCCCCCGACTCCAAGGGCACCAAGGAGGACATCCTCAAGCCCGGCACCGAGCTGCTCGCCGCCGGCTTCACCATGTATGGTGCTTCCTCCCAACTTGTCATTACCATGAAGGGCAGCACTGTCAACGGCTTCACCCTCGATACAGGCGTGGGCGAGTTCATCCTGTCCCATCCCAATATGCGCATTCCCAAGTCTCGCGCCATCTACTCCGTCAACGAGGGCAACTCGCTATACTGGGAGGAGAAGACGATTGACTACTTCAACTCTCTCAAGACGGCCCAAGAGAACGGCAAGCCCTACAGCTCCCGATACATCGGCTCCATGGTTGCCGATGCCTACCGAACTCTGCTGTACGGAGGTGTCTTTGCCTACCCCGCCGACAAGAAGAGCCCCAAGGGCAAGCTCCGAATCCTTTACGAGTGCGCTCCTATGGCCATGATCTTTGAGAATGGTACGCTTTGAATACAATTCGCCAATTTCTGCGCTCTGTGCGGCTTGCTAACATTGTTCTTTCATAGCCGGTGGCCAAGCTGTGGACAGCAAAATGAACCGAATGCTGGAGGTGGTGCCCGAGCATATCCACGACAGGGCCGGTATCTTCATGGGTAGCTATGATGAGGTTGAGAGGGTCAAGAAGTATCACAACTAAATTGCATGATGTAAATGGTTCAAAGACGAACACAAGCTGTGAGTAGGAGGATTTTCGAAAGCAAGTAAATAAATAAAAATGTCAAAGGCTTTATGATACAAGCAATTAATCGTCACGAAATTTTATATCTCGAGTAGTATTTCCATGCGCATGCATTGCTTGACTGGATTACTGAATTACTGCATCGAAGGAACCCGAATGAGATGCCATCTATATATGCCTAATTTCCACACCCACTACGAAAGCTTAGGGATCAGCTTGTTCGTGTTCTTCTTCCACTCCTGATAATCCTTGCGATTTCCGTACCGCTTATCGTACTTGCCCTCGCTCATCGGCACACCAGAGACCTTGAGCAGCAGGAAGGCCGAGAAGGCCGGGCTGACATACGACAAGGCCGTTGTAGCCATGACGCCTCCCCAGCCGCCGGAGAAGCCCAAGGCCAGCTGCGCAGGCTTCCGGGCGAGGATGCCCGCAGCAACCGTCGCGAGGCCGGTCCAGAGGGTGATTTCGCCAAAGTAGTTGGGGAAGCGACTGCACACGGTTAACGACGAGTCTTGCTCATAACAGGATCCTCCCCCACGTGGGAAAAGAGAGAGAGAGAGGAGAGACCTTACCTCCGCGCGAACAGCCCGTGGGTCAGAAAGTCTTCGTCGTGTAGCTTCTCGCGCTTCTCGCGCAGCCAGCGGCTCTTCTGCGCGTCGGCGACCACCTCGGTCGCGAAGCCGCCGGCCCAGAGCCCGAGCCCGAGCACGTCGGTGGCCGCGACGCCCGAGGCGAGCGCGGCGCGGGGCACGGCGTTGACGAGCAGCACGGGCGTCAGGCAGACGGTCACCCACAGGGCCTGGAAGAGGAAGGCCACGGCGAATTTGGGCGGCGAGGCCTTGATGTCGGCGAAGCGCGAGTCGCCGCCCTGCACGAGGTTGCGGTAGAAGAGGTAGGATCCCACTGGGGTCAGTGTTAGTGATTTGCAATGTGGGGTTTTCGTTGTCGTGACCCGAACACCGGCCGCCAAAGCTTCATGATATCAATGTCAGAACAAGGCGCAACTTACACCTCACTGCCCAAATGCCTGCAACTCCCGTCAGAGCAATGTGTCGCCAGTCGAATCCACCCACAAGCGGCGGGCCCCGTCCGCGCAGCGCAGCCAGTACACTGGACAGGACGGGCGCCCCGGCGGCGCGAATCGAGGGGAGGTACAGACTCAGCGCGCCGACGGCCACGTACGTCACGGCGCCGCTGAAGTCGTACAAGCGATCGGACTGGGCCGCAATGGACGGCGCGGCCGTGGCGGCCTGCAGTGCGAGCGCCGCGGACAGAGGGGGGAGCAGGGCGCGTAGAAGAAGCGGCATTGTTCGTCAGGCGAAAGAGGGTTGGTGTGGGTGGGAGAAGAGCTGGAGGATTGCTGCATGCGGGACAGCGATATGTATGTTGTTGTTTTTTTGTTGCGCGGGGTGTCAGAGTTCGCTGCAGGGCCGCATCGATGATGGGTAGAAGGAAGTCGTGACGCAATCCGTTTTCGGGTCGATTTCCGCAGCGGCCCGGCCGATGGGCGTGCGGCACGGGGATGCTCCGGATCGGAAGTGGGGCTGACGGGCCGCCCCGATGCGGAAAGCCGCACGGGGTAAGATGTGAAGATGGAAGATTCACGAGGCGGGCGTGAGAATAAGGGATATCATATTGGCATTAATGGGTGCTTTTTCTTTGTACATGGTTTGATTGGGATGAGTCCGGTTCTCTCAGACTTAGGTATGGAAATGTGAAACTCATACCAGCCCGCAGAGCAACACCCGCCACCATTGTCGATTCTCCCCTTGCCTCACAACCTCGTTCGTCGGCTTTTGCAAGTCGTCATCATCATCGTCCGTGTCTTCAGCCTCGGCGGTGATGGGAAGCGATTTCCTAGCCAAAATGGCGTTTATCACGAGCTCAAAGTCGCCGTCCTGCTCTCCGAAGAAACTGTGCGTGGGAAGTCAGCTAGCTAGCCCAAAACGAAAAGCGAAGGAAGGGGAATTTCACCTCCGCATCATCAGCGACACCCTCTTGATAGAGCTCAGATCCAGCGGCTCCGCATCTTCCTGGTCGCGTCCGCGGTAGGTGGCGCGGAACTTGTCCCACGGGAGGAGCACGTCGCCGCCTTCCTCAGGCGCCTCGAAGTCCGTCTCCCAGCTGAGGCCGGCCTGGTCGCGGCCGTCGCCGCGGTCGCCAGGGATGGTGTCCTTGAGGGTCAGGGTGTACTTGTGGCCCGAGGCGCCGCCGCCCAGGGCGAGGGCCAGCCCCGCGTGGCCCGACAGGTCGAGGGCGAGGACGCCGACGGTGCGCTGGGAGGCGAAGCCGGCGCCGCCGAGCGTCTTGGTGTCGAGGTGGCCGTGGAAGCTGGCGCGCTCGGGGTCGGTGACGGTCAGGTACGAGGTGCTGGAGCCGCCGCGGACGCGGTCGTCGGAGGCTGTCCAGAGAGCGGCGTCCCAGGGTCTGCGGTAGGAGTCAGCCAAGAGCAGGGGAGCAATTGCAGCAGCATTGGGGATTGAGACGGTACCTATCGCCTCCGAAGAGGTACAGCGATTCATCCTGCATTGTTACAGCTCGAGATAGATCGTGGCGCTTGCAAATCGAACGTCGTGAGATCAATTGGATATTGTTTCTCAAGGAAACTCCATTACGAGGCCTGAAGGTCTAAATCTAACTTCCCTCGTCGAGCCGCACGATGACATAATGAATGGCCCGCCCCACATAAACGGGAACACAAACGGGAAGATGAGCGGGAAGCCCTGCGACGACCCGATAGCTACATGCCCGCTGCGAGCCCCGCTATACGCAACAAACAACTTAAACCCAACGGTCGGAACTCTTTGCTTTCTGGCGACAACGTCACCAATTCTAACATCCGTCAACGGTCGAACGATTCGAGCATAGCCCCTGGTCTTGACGTACGCATCTTCGCAGCTCTCAGTCCATTTTCCGTCCCGTCGCCAATCAGGCCAGTTGGCCGGCCGCCTCCGCCGGCCTACATTCTAGGACTTCCTGGATATGTAAGTAGGTAGCTTGGCTAGGTATTAGACTTGTCTAGGCGCGAATAGGGAGGAAGGATTGCAACCCCCGCCGATCCTGTCTGCCAAACCGAAAGCAGCAATCGCCGGAGCTGCAGGATGAAACCCACGCTCGCTCGCTCGCTCGTTCGCTTCTCGCTTCTCGTCACCGGTCTGCTGCACGGACTAGGACCCCTTCGCTAGACGAGAAGTTGCGCGTCGACTTACAACTGGGCCGGTGCAGCAGGCTGCCAGTTGCATTGCGCAACGCAACCACGCAACCGCACAAGCAGCATGTGCAAGTACAAGTGCAAGCCCGGCTTGTTCAGCTCGGCAAGGCACCCACTGGGAGAGGGGGACTTTTTGGGGAGTTTCCACGGTGGCTTGGGGGGAACCAACTCGTTCTCATGATACAGCATACCCACACACGCCCTTCGGAGCCTCCTCCTCTCATTGCAACTTTGTCCAGACCCCGTCGGCGTGATTATGTAGTTGCTACAAATCCTCGTCCCCGATCCTGCCATCCCGATCACTAATTGGTTCTAAACCGGCATCCCGTGTCTCATGCCCCGTGCTGCTCGCCCTCACGCCTCCGAGACTCCCGGAGAAGACCCCATCCCCCTTCTTCCTCCGGCCCAGACCTCAAGCCTTCTAATTGCGCCTTGGCTTCTCTCTCCCGTTTTCCATGCCCCTGGGGGTTTTTATGGGAGGGGGTTTCTCTACCTCGCCGTCGCCGAACCGCCGAGCCCTACCCCTTGCCCTCCGCGTTGACGTCGAAACCTGTAAGCTTCGCGCCGCCCATCCCCCCGCCCTCTCCCGTCTCGAAACCTCCGCCGATCTCCGTAAATGCCGTGGGCCGTTTGGCCTGCGATGGGCTACGGATTTAAGGTTGCGGTGAATTCGCTCTTTGGGAAAAGTCCGTGAACCCCAGGCCAACTACAAGTTACTGCAAGTTACTAAATACTTCGTAACTATATCCTAAAACCATGCAATATACTAAAACCATTGCATGGCACCGTGCCTCATACCGTCTAGGTACGGTAGCCTCCCCCCCCTACATCGCCAACTGCTTCGCTTCCTTGTTCCATCTCCCCAGTGCTTGGTAACCCACTCAAGCCCCCCTGCAACGCTCTATTCGTGCCTCTGCCGCCCATTTCGCATTCGTCCATGGCCCATCCAAAAGGACCCAGGCAGCCCTCCGCACGACGCACCCACCCCCATTTGCCGCGACCCCGTCTCCCTGTCTCCTTGTGAATATGTACGCCGCATCAATAGTCAACAGCACGCACCATTCGTATCTCGTACACAGTACGTACGCCCCGAAGCCTCCCTCCGCCTGCTTCGTCGCCTTCTCCGTCGGACTTGACCCCTGGGCCGAACTCCGCTCCCAACGACAGCACTTCCCTGCACGTGCGGACGTAAACAAGCTAGACACACACACACACACACAACCACTTCGGCTGCGCCGCCTCGCTGCATGCTGGAGCCCTAGCATGTGCAGGACAGGACAGGTATCTTGGCGCACGCGGCGAGGCTCTGGCCTTTTGGGATTTCGGCTCTAGGCTCCAGGGCATGGGACATGGGACATGGCGTCTCCAACACACGGGCAATACGCGCGCTACCCAGTACTAAAGCGACCACAAAGAGAGGCCTCAAAGCCGGCTCGGGCTGGCTTGAGTCGGCTGGAGCTGGCTGCCATCACCATTGGGCCAATTGCCAGATCACTTGGGACAAGTCAGGGGTCATGGAGGGCCTCATTTCTAAAGTGTAGACTTCGTCACAGATGTGGTGTTGCATATTTCGTCATCTAAAAACAGTTCGATGGCTCGGGATATCTACTCAACCAAAAATCCAAAAGGCTCGCCACCGCTGCTGTAGCCGCCTTCGCTTCTCACTGTTGCCTCCAAGTGTCGCTGTTCCTCCAATCCATTCTGGCATCCAACCATCCATCCAATTCATGCCGTTCCTCATCATACATCGAGATCCGTCCATAAAACGCCACGTGTAGTTACCGTCTTTTCCTTCGCCTCAAATAAACAAAGTTCATGTATCTTGCTGCCGTAACGTAAACCAACAGAGTCGAGCCCTTCGACCACTGTGTTGGGGGGAAAGGAAAAAAAGGAAGTCAAGGGATGACCTTCCGAGTAGACGCCAGAAAGTTGGGTCCCCGAAAGAAAGAGAGAAAGGGGAGAGTATAATCCAAACGACCGATATGCAAGCCATGATGCGCCTCGCAAGGCTTATCCCGTACGCCTACGCCCTATCAAGGAGCGCAAATATGCCATATTGCTTTTCCTCGTCCCGGCACCGACGCGGGCTTGCCACATCCTGGAACCGAGGCCAATCTCCCCGTTCCGTCCGTGACGACTGTCCCGTCGCAGTCCATTCATGGCTCGGAGAGGAGACGAAGCATGTGAGCGGTGCGGCCATCCCAAACTCAATGCTGAGGATGGATTGTGCCGGGGGATCCGGGCATGGACAGAGGCGTGGCGGGGTAGTCGTAACCGGCCTCGGAACAGTTGGCGGAGTGGTCGAACGAGTGCGACAGCGGGGGAGTCTGCCAACTCGATCAGCAACGAGGATCTCTGTGGGCCGCGATGGCCGAGTGGCTGGCGTAACTCACATGAGGGTTGGATTGGTGGTCGTAGGAGCTCGAGGCATTGAGGTCCATGCCAGGCATGAAGCCGTAAGGCATGTAAGGGTTCAGGCCGTCGTCGCTGGGGTAAGACTCCCGCTTGACGGCGTCGCTGAAATGTGTCATGGAGGGGAGCGTCACGGGCACCGTGGACGCAGTGAGGTAGTTGGGATATGTTTCGGCCGTTGTCATGGCCGGGTAGGGCTGGGCGGAGCCGTAAGGGTGGAGGAGGAGCTCATCGGGAGCCGGATAGGTCGAGTAGGTGAAGAGAGGAGGGGTGTGCGAGCGTTCCCGGTCATCGTAGGAGCCAGTCAAGAAGAACTCCTCGTGCTCCATGGGAGGAGTGTACTGACCCTGGGATGGTAGAGTCTTGGAGGGGGTGACGGACTGGGCCTTGTGAGACTTGGAGGAGGAGGGGCGCTTCGACTTGGTGGTGGTGGTGGAGGAGGTCTGGGACTGCTTCTCAGAGTCGGCGTCGTCAGAGGAACCAGCACGGCGCTCGAGGTCTTCAAGGCGGCGCTTGAGCTTCTTGCCTGTATCGCGACGTGGCGTGTCAGTTCACCTGTCACCTGTAGAGCCAGGCTGGGAAGCTGGAGTTAAGCGGAGACAACATACGGTAGTTGCGCTGGGCAATGCGGTTCTGTATCCTCCTGCGTTCGGCAAGATCGGAGATCTTAGTCCAATCCTCGTCAGGGTTGGCGGAGCTGCTGAAGGCGCTGCTGGTGCCTTGGCCGGAGTACTGGCGAGGAGGAGCAGGAGCTGGCTGGTAGGCGTAGTGAGGTTGTGACATGGTAAACATCGACATGTTGACTGGGGAAGTGGGGCGTGAGCTGGCTGGTGAGCTGGACGGGTTGTTGGTCGCTATTGCAAGAAGCGAAGCTCGAGAAGGCCCAGACACAGGAGACGAGATTGGTTTTGCGTGAATGTTGCTCGACGTGTTCCGTCGAGTCTTGTTTGAAGCTGCTCCGACTTGATGAGGGGTCGGTATGCAGCAAGACAGAGAAGTAGGAGGAGGGTAAGAGAGTGACACGGCGAGCAAGAGGAGGAGGAGGAACTGCGAGCTGATATAGGTAGGATGAGGGGAAGGTGTAATCCTGAGATCAAGACTAAGACTGTAGACAGAAGACAGCGACTAATTGAGATTTGGAGATGGGTGGGATTGTGGATGAGAGGGAAGAGGCTCTATATTAAATATCCATCTTCCTTCGACGGCAAGCCAGCCGCAGCTAAGCAGTAGCAGCACCACTACGTACTGCGTACTATGTACAGCAGTACTAGTAGCAAGGCCAGCCCAGCGGAGTGACGAGGAAGGAGCCGGGGGGAAGGACACACACCTCGACCACGCCTTCCTTGCACCGTGGTCCGCAGCCCGCACCGCACCCCACACACCCGATTTCCCTGCACCCCTCCCTCCCTGCTGCCACTCCTTCCCAAAGTTGGATCCGCCTGAGAGAACTCCCATGGGGGCGTGAACACAGGCACTACCTGGACGCCCCCCGCCCGCCCGCCGCGCCCGCCGGTCCCACTCCAACAAAAACCAAGTGGAAGGGGCTCTTTCCCAAACCCACTTTTGCCCTAGATAGGTATTCGTACTCGAGGAGCTCTGGGGTCTGGCGCCGGCCTCACAGGGCTGCCCGCCGCCCATCAATCATGATGGATCATTCACCCTTCACCCTTCACCCTGCGCTCATCACGGGGACCTGGCTGGGACACAATAATCTTGAGCCCTGGGCAAAGGGCTCGTCCGTACTTCGTACCCGGCAGGTCCCCCTACTGGTGGCCTAGCCCTACCAGCACAACAGGCGCTCTTCAGCGATAACCTTTTGCCGGGCCCTGTGCCCATCGCGCTCGATAGCCGTTGGTTGAACCACCAGGCTACTGGAGGCGAAGGGAAAGGCGACGATGTTGCAGCAAAAAGGGCCAAGCTTTTGTGCTTTGCCGTTTCCCATTGCAGTAAACGTGCTCGCCGACTCGCCGACTCGCCGACTCGCCTACCTCCGACCCCGTCCCGTGTCCCGTCGGATTTACCTGTTTCAATGGTATCCATCTGCCCCCGGAAGGTCGGTTGCCTACCAGTCTGCCTGCAGGTTGCCAGTAGAGTCACTGTTCAGTTTGCGCCGCTGTCCTGGTCTGCTCGATGTCCCCTCCCAATCTGCAGCCAGAAGTAGCGGAGCGGAGAACGGTTGTCGTCTTCGGGCAAGGAATGGGGGGGAGGGGGGGAGTGTCTTGATCGACCTGTGGATGTGTGGCAGAGACAAAAGATACCCAGATGCAGCCACCGACGCCAACACGCAAGATACAGACAGACTTCTGGTACATTGCCTCGTACAGCACTTCCCGTCCATCGCGCACGGCGGAAACGACGGCTCGGGTGGGAAATGTGTCTTTGCTGCAGTACTGTACGGTGCGGTACGATTTCATCAGTACTGTTACGTAGCATCGACGGTGGGGAGAACGGCTGGGCGGAGGCGTTAGTAGAATGGCGGAGGATGGCGAAACTCCTACGGACCGGCTTGGGCTTCTGCCATGGAGAACAGAACCAGCCTCATCGACGAGGTCGCCGAGGTCGCCGCCTTCTCCGCCAACGACCAAAGACCAACGAACAAAGACCAAAACCAAGACCGAAACCAGGCAAACCCAGCACACGGCATGGACGAGCAGCGCACCATAGCACCACACACATCCAATCGTATAGGCCGATCCGGTGCTATATCCTGTAATAGCACACTCGCTCGCATAGCATCGCAGTGCCACCCACAGCCGGTGCTCAATTGCCCCAAAGACCCCGAAGTACAGCACACCACGGCACAGCTCACCCTACAACACACCACAGCGCAACGCCATGGCGAGGTCGAGACCCAGAATCCTTCCGTCTCCGTTGCATGTTGGGGAGCACAGCACAGCATGTCCCGCCCTGCCGCCACCAGCACCCAAATAAACCCCCAAAACCCGCGTCCCACTCAGTACGCAGGATCAGAGGGACCAGGGCGATCCTCGAGGACCCAAGCCCGCAAGCCACCCAACAACCATCCTGTGCTAACCAAAGTAGACTAACAAGCGTGCAAAGCCCCAAAACCCGAGCCGGACGTGCAACCAGGTGGAACCCCGAGTCCGTGTTAGCGCGGGAATGTGGGCAAATTTAGCCCGGATTCTTTTTTGGCATCAACCAACTCTCTGCACTACTATGCTACGCCCCCCTCTCTCACTTGACAAACGCCCAGATGCATTCGACAGAAGCCCTGCGGTACAGCCACGCCCCCTCGCCAAACCTATCTCTGCGGTTCCCATTCCCCCATTCCCCCATTCCCCCAAAATACCCATCTTGCCCTTTTCCCAAGGTCCCCAGATCATCCCAAGCAGAGCGAGCCTCACACAACTTAGGAATACAGTGCTAACCCCAACAGCTTCGTCCGATGGAACCAACCACGCTCCGTCCCCAGAAGCCCACCCCTCCCTGGGGGCCTTGGCCGGGCCGATCATCTGCGTCTGGCGCCGTCCGTCGTAGGGCTGTGTGACGAAAACATCGTCATTCCCCTCCATATGTGACTGTCCAACCGCGGGGCGCCTCCCTTAAAGAATTGGTCTGACACTGACTGACCCCAAGGAGCCAAGCTTCGGTGCCTCAGTCCCCCTCTCCTTCAGAGAACCTCACCTTCACCTGGGCTGGCTTTTTTCCTTCAGACCCCTGTCGTTCCAGATGTCCCATTCACACCCACCCAACCACAGACAGCTCAGGCACCACGGCTTCAGCGCCACCCGCATGGCTCATCCTCATGGTCGGTTTAGCCCCCGCTTCGCCCTCCTCATCTTGCCTGCCATGTAAGTTTACATAGTGTCTCAAATGCGAATCGACTCGGTCCTATTTGATTTGCTAGGAGCGGCAGTTGGAAAGTAGATTCACTAACAAAGCTGCGCCTTGGCTCGCAGAGACATCGGAATATCGTAGCGGCCGATCTCATCCCCTGTCAGTGATGGACCAACAGATGTCCCTTAACGGAAAGCCATGCGAGTTTCCCGTTCAGCAGAGGGTGTTTCCTTGACATCCTCGGTCATGCATGTAGAGTCTTCCAATTTTGGCAGTATTACTTGTAGAAGAAGATACGAAGTCCATACATACATAGTATAGTATCTGAATACTGCCCGTGGTGCGGGGCACTTCCGAGTCCGAACGCACAGGCCCCCGCCCCGCCCCGGTCTATCTCCAGCCTTGACCTTGCGGCCGGCGGTGCCCCTCGACCCCTGCATCTTTGGGAAAGCAAAGGGACCTTTAAACTCCGCACGCGTAAGGCCTAGCTCCGCAGAGGGCAGAGCGAAAAAGGATGACTGAACTGACCGACACCGACACTGACGCCATCCCGCAAAGGCGGGAGAGAAGACGACTGGGGATACGGATAGTGATGGTGATTTCTCAGCAGGCGGGCGTTTGAGCCAGTGGCGAAAGGCAAAGGGACGGGGCTCGGGAAGACGGTTACAGGTCTACCATTCGAGATGAACGCAGCGCTACTGCTTGGGACATACCTACATCGCAGCCTCGAATCAGAATACCCAATACGTCTCGGCCGGTGACTCTTGAGCACTGCCTACCACGCCCCCCCACGCCCCAGAAGATCCATTCCTGTCCCGCCTTTTGCAATAACCTCCATGGCTCTTGGTTATTCCATTCGAGGTCGGGACGTCGGCCAGCTGAAGGGGGGCTCAGGGCCTCGTGGTAGCGCGGACGTCTTTTTAGAGAAATGCCATGCGAGGAATCCCATACGAGGTGAAAGGGGCATTGGCATTGGCGTCGGAGCGCTCAAACTTACCTTATTCGGAGACCGTTTCGACAGAGAATAAGTCACAGCAGCGGCAATTCGGCGTAGAAAGAGTGTGGAAAGAAACAAAGTTCACTGAAACTTCTATGCTCCATAGTAAGGGGAAGAATGTAAGGAAAAGGGACATGCCCTGTACCGTGGGAGCAGCAGATGGCTCACCCGGTTGTCGACGAGAAATCGACTTACGCCCATTGGATTGATTGCTCAAAGCAACGGAAACGAAATCCTCCTGCCCATGATTCATAATGATTCATGGCAGCATCCCGTCCCCCATTTCATCTCATCCGGGTGCGTGCGTGTACATGCGTGTGCACCGGGGACCTGGAACCGGGACCTGCAACGCACCTCTTTTCCCGTGCTACCATCGCATCGCATCCCTCCAGACTGGATTACGTAGACGTCTACATTCTGCCGGGAAGAGGGGAGGGGGGGGGGGGTTCGCCGTTGGGCGTGTTCATGTCCCAAGGCCACATGGCAAAGTCGAGCCCCCGCCCGCTGCCCGCGGCGCATGTTGGCTTCATTTGGCGGAGCAAAAGGCGGAGTCAAAGTGTTCCTGCCTGGACGGACCCCCCCGGTCGAAGAGTTGATCCCCGGCGAGGATGTGCATGCACAAGGAAGAAAGAAGAGAGGACTAGCGCCAAGGGAGCGTGACGGGCCCCTCGTCAAAAACGAAAGATGCTAGGGTCTTGGAGTTGCGAGTGCGGCAAGGCGACGAGAGAGGAGGAGGAGGAGGAGGAGGAGGAGGAGGAGGAGGAGGAGCAGGCCAGGGTGTGTGTACTGTGTACTATGTATGGTGGAAGCCCGGGTCGAAAGCAAGGGTGCGGCAAAGATGACAGGGCAGGCGGGGCAGGAGGGGCAGGCGTGGCAGGGGGGCCCAGGCAGCCCTCCAGCCCGTGCGCGCTTTGTAAGGCCCCAGACAAAAATAACCCGCCTTACAAAGCCGCGACGAGATGCGCATCGCCGCGATGCCATTGGCCCAAGTCCGAGGGATTCGCGCGCCATGGGGACCCCCCCTCCCCTTCTTCCCGTCTTGTCCGTGCCCCCATGTCGACGCCGATTCGACCACCAGCCGCTGCAACGAAAGGTCTACATACATACGTACAGCACGTATGTACTGCACAGCAACCCGTCGACGGTCTATCATTAGTAGTCTGCTACGTAGGCAGGTAGTTGGTTAGTTAGTTCGTCCTTGGGTCCTGGCCGCAACGTTTCAACCGACGGCTAATACGTAGTACTTACCTAGTAGGTAAAGTTGATTACCTTATTAGACAGTCCCACCCCCCGCCGCCGGGCCTATAGCGGGTATAGCCTGGGCTCCATGCTTTAGAGTTTGTCTTGCGGGCGGCGGTGCGTTGCGTTGCAGCCTCAAACCGTCCGACGAAGGAAGGCCTGGGCTACGACGCAAGGTCTGGTCTGGGCCTGGCACCTCGTGGAGTTGGATTCTGCGAGGGTTAAAATCTCCGACCCCAAAGTAAGAAGGGGGTATGAAGATCCCTCGGTGACCCGTGTCCCTGCGAGTGTATGTAGGTAGGCCCTGGGGACGAGTGCACGGCTTAGAGGATCCTCACGATGTGGGCACCGTTGCGGAGGCATTCCAGGCATTCCATGCACCTTGTTGAGAGTCCTTTCCCTGCCCCATAACGCTGGGGATAGTGAAGAACAGGGCCTCTCATGTCAGTCATCCCAGCGCTCGCCCTCGATTCACGGATAAGCAGAGGTCGGATCTGCGCGTGCTGGGGTCGCCCTTCAAATTTCGTCTCGTCGTCGTCGTCCATCGTCCATCACCCGTGCCCTCGTCCGAACGCCCGCACACACCCCCATCATCACCCACCACCACTCTCGGCTAGACGACCCGACGGATTGAACGCCGGATTTAATTGACAAAGGCAAGTGATAATTAGGAAAGGCAACAACAGACCCCCAAGAATGAACAAGCATAGACGGCGCGTTCCCAGCATCAAGTGAAGTTCGGTTTTGCTACCCGTTTTTGCTGTCGGGGAAGTATGGATATCGACGGCGAGGCAAGAAGCGGCAAAATACCCACCACACGGAGGTAAGGAGGATCAGTTTCCCGGCGGGACGGATGCGTATGCGTCATACGGTCGCATCGATCCGTCAAGCAGTGGCTGAGATACAACGCACTGCGCCGTTTGTCCTTGTTTCCAGGACTCGTTTGCCGGCATGTGTCTTGTGTCTTCTCTTGTCTTGCGCGGCCCGGCCTATACCTGAGCTCGTGACAGATCCTCCTCGCAATGGATTCTCCAACTAGCCCACCTTTCGTAGGCATGCCCGTCGCTCGAATGTGGTTGGCTGCTGCTGCACGTCATTCCCTTTCCCATCAAGCACCCAAGATCCGTGCTCCGTCCGAATCAGTCGCGTCGTGTATTCAATCCGAACCGTGCAAGCCCGCAACCAGGCTCTCTTAGTACGAACAAAACAAGGCAGTCGCTCACGTCGCTCTCTCATGCCCCATCCGGATCCCGGACTTAATTGTAGTCGCCGCTTCTTGCCCGGTCCCCGCTCCAAATCTCGGTGGTCCTCCGTGCGTCGTTGCTCCGTACCCCGACTCAACAAGCGTTCCAAGCCGCCCCAGTGCGTATTTAGTTGTTGAACGCCTTTCGGCGACGAGGGACCCCCTCCCCCTGCTGCGATCCCCTTCTCATTTCTCCCGCGGGCCAATCACCAGCTCTTCCTACAAGTGTCAACACTCAACAGGTGGGAAAATCAGGCGACTTTTTTTTTTCCTTCTTCTCTCTTCTGGTTCAGTCGGCGAGCTGTACTTTGCACGGGCCGCGAGACGGCATGTGTTGAACGACGACCCCCCCCCGATTCCAGGGGGCTGCCAGCACCGCCCACGCTACGAAAACCGCTTCAATCTGCGAAATGCGGGACGGCGAAGCCAGCTCGCCGGGGCTGCAGATCCCTCGTAACCCTGACGCCTGAACGGGACGGATTTCGGCGGCGACGCTTGGCTGGCTGGCTGGCTGGCTGGCTCCGGCTGTCGTCGCAAGTCGGTGTCCACTCTAATGGATCCCGTGCGTGCCAGCCAACGCCCAATCTAACGGCCCCCCCCAGCTACAGGCTCTCTCTCAGCCTTACACACCCCCAGGCCCTCGGGACGCCCGAGCACCCACCGGTTGAACGATTAAGCAAAATAAATGAATTGAAATGAAATGGCTTGGAGAGAAACGAAAAGAAGAAATGAAATGAATGAAGGGGAAGAGGCGTTCCGTCCCGCAGCCACAGCGAGGAACAAAGCTCGTTTAGTTTGGGGTTTGCCTGAACTAGTATACCTCCGGCAGGTGTTACGACCACTGTAAACCAACAACACAACACTACCTTAGATACCTAGGTGCAATTACACCTCCATCCCTTGACATCTCGACGCTAAAACACTAAAACACACTGCCCTGGCTCGTGTGCCTTGATGAATGTGATCCCTCCATCCATCTCTTGCTTGCATTTCGCGCTTGCATATGCGTGAGCCCAAAGGGTCCTCGCCAGACCTTGGGATTGGGAGGCGATATTCGCCCCCTGATAAGTTACCTGGTCCTGGGGACTTTCGCGGCCCCCAACCGCGTTTGAAACTTCTCCCAATCCAGGCATATCAATCGAGCAAGATGGGTTCGGCTTCAACACAACTGGGTGCCTCATCCTTTCAAGTTCCCCTACGTAATTTTGTTGCCGTACATGTACCGTCGCTCACAACGCTTTATTAGTTCATTCTGCCCAATCGTTCCTCGCGCTTCCCAGGCTGGCCTGCCCGCCTTCCCCCCTTGGCACCGGCATAGGCCAGCTAGGCCCGTTACGTGGCACCGCGGGATAACTAACTAACTACCTACCTAGACCTAAAGCCTCCTATTCCCTCCCGTTTGCGTGCATCTTCAAGGACTCCTGTCCTGTCTATAGGTAACGCGGCCGCGGGGTTGCGCAGGGATCGCAGTTGCACGCCGCGACCAACCAGCTCGCCGCGATGGCCTCTCCCCAAGTTTTCTTTTGCGTGCTTATAGTCCCAAGCACGGCCCCGCCAATCCGGGTCTCGTCGCCCAGCCCTATGAGGCCCCTCCCTTCCCCCCCTCGCCGGAGGTGGGCATCTGTCAACCATTCGGCGAGCCACCCGCGAGGACAACACCCTCTTCCTGTACACCATATCCCAGCTGCTATTGAGGCTGCAGCGAATCACCCTGTTTAGCTACCGAGCTCTTCCCTCCCTCTTCCTCTGGCGGCCCGACAAAAGATCTTTGGGGGCGGGAAAGCAGGCCAGTCCCGCCCGGGCGGCCGCCGCGTCCCCACCCAGGACATGGAAGCCAGCACGCGGGGGACGTGGGCAATCTGGCTACCTACCAAAACCACTCTCAGTCCTCAGGAGCTAAACCTCCCACGCCAGCAGGCATCTCGCCAGTAGATTTGCATCAAAGCTCCTGCTCATCACCATAACTGCTGCAGCAATGGATGGTCATGTCACGCAGGGTCTTCCCTCGATGCCGTTTCTTCCGACAACTCCCGGGGGTATGTACTCCCGTGGCTGGTCGGCGACAGCAGACTCGTCTACGCGTCGACCACGACATAGATCAGATGGGAACAGCTGAGGCAGGTTTGATGCGGGGCGGATTAAAGGACAGCAGATATGAATACATCATCATCAACAACACCGCCACTTGCTGCAGCCTGCGATAAACAATAACAAGAAACATGTATATTTCGGCCTGCCCGCTGCGGCTGTTCATGCAAGCCCGCAGCGTAACATACAGCACATAGCGCTCAGCAGCAGCAGCAGCAGCAACGTCAACGACAAAGAAGGGTTCCACCAACAAGTGCGGGAGCAAGGGCTTCTGGCATTTGGCATGACAAGGCCCAAGGCCAAGCAGGGTCTGCAGGTACAATTTGGACGAGAAGCTTGGCATGGAACCCAACGGCCGCCGCCAGAACCGGCAAGCAGCAGCAAGCATAGGCAAGTAGCAAAGCTAGTACATAGTAGGTGGTGACGGCGACAACTCGCCCACCCACAGGTCGTCGACAGGGGAGCCCCTCGCTGTAGAGAGGCCGGACTCGACAGCTGGGCTGGAGGGAGTGGAGGGGTTGAGGGGGTAGGTAATAAGCTGCCGCCGCCTCAGCCCAGCAAAGTGGACATTATCCCATGGATCACGGTCTAAAACTTGGATGTCCCGGAAAGAAGGGGGACGATGTTTAAGGTTCTCACGCTCTCAGCCTTTGGGTCGGTCTGCCGTTGCTTGTCTGCCGTTGCTTTTGGCGGTAGACTGTAGTCATCAAAGGGCGTCTTCACTCTTTAGTCTTGTAAAGGGACCACTTAAGGGGTTAGAACCAGCACACACGGCCCAGCGCTGCTAGGAAATACAGACGATCATTGAACAAGTAATGCTAGGAGTGTGCAGTGCCTTGCGGCAGGTGGAATTATCTTAGATCTTGAAGACTCGGAGACTTTCTGAAGGCCTTGTTCCCTTCCGCCGCGTTGCCTCGCGTCTTCAAAATGGGCCGAGGAATCTCAGTCTAGGTCACTTATTAGCCTGGAGGCGCTGTTTGATGGCCCGGGAGCCGTTCTCCGCCCCACCGACTGACTGACTGACTGACTGGGCTGCTAGTCGGTGAAGATGGATGGACATTTTGCTCTGTTGCGCATCGACAAAACCAGTACCTACTCTGCAGGCGAGGTTCCAAAGGGCTGTCCCTCTGGGATACACCCCGGTCCTTAGGTCGCTCAGCCATGTTACATACAGACGCCCTGTGGACTAGCTGCTTTCCCCTCCACGAAGAGCAAGGGCGATAAGTCGTCGTCGAGGCTGTACGGCTTCTCAGTGTCTTCGGCTCGGCTTTCCTAGCTCCTCAGAGGCTCCCTCTCGGCAAATTGTGCCGCGCCGTTTGATAGAGGCTAAGAGGGGATCATAAAAGCGCCCGAGCTCCTTCCCACATGTTACAAGTCAAGTCCCCGACGGCTGGCAAAAGGGTCCTCTCCAGAGGGAGCCCATATCGCACAATGACTCCCGATGTAGCTGTAGCGTCGCAAATGTTATCAGGGCCTCATTCCTCATTCCTCATTCACAATATCCGGCATTACCAAATCTCCCCGCCCCAGCCCTGCGAGCCAGTCGCAGCATCGTTTGGGGAGGCGGGACTCAAACCAGAAGGTCAGAGAGGAGGGGAGGGGAAGGGGTGCAGGTGCACGATCCCCGGGGGCTTGAGGCTTGGGTTGCATGGCGAATGCGAGCTGGCGAGTAAGAATCCGGGTTAATTTCTCCTTTCGAACTTGTCTCGAGGGGCCGCGAATCAGATCACGTGCGATTGTGCACCCCTCTCCCTGCCCCTCATCAGTCAACCGGCCATCAGTAATCAACTGCACCAGCTTGTAAACTCCATCCTGCCTTCGCGGGTTCACAGAAGCAACAGAGGCCTTTGATACGAGGTAGTGCACCATGTATGCGACGCAACCAAAACAAAACAAAAAAGACCGTAGCGGTGACAGTAACAATATTCTGAACCATCATCGGCGGTGGCGGTGGCAGACGGCGACGGCGAAGCGAAACGCGAAAAAGTCCCCAGTGACGAAAGGCTGCAGCTCCCCGATGCAAAGTCATTCATCGGATGCAATGAGGTCAAGTGCGCCGCCGTACCGTGCAGCACTAGGACAACCCCGACAAGGTTGACTGCCTATCTGGTGAGAAGCAATCTTGCGGGGAGGAGGGAGGGGAAAGCTTGGAGAGCTGCCTTGTCGAGCACGCAGCTCGGCCTTTGCAGATCCCGCCATTTCCTGATGCAGACAGATAGACGGGAGCTGCTCCATGTCTCTCCTCCAGTGAGACTGTGTGACGGGTGCGGGGGAGAGAGCGAGCGACGCACCGCCTGAAGGCCGGCACTCAGGGCTGTAGGGCTGCAGACGTAATGGGCTGTTCCCAGCGGTGAGTCTAGCAATCGCCTTTCGGCGTGTCCGATACACCCGCAAGCAAAGGGGGCATCGGCGGGTGCGGGTGCGGGTTTGGGAGGTTGACTCCTACCGTGGTACAGGGTGCTGGGCGGCGGGTTGCGCTTGTTTGACTGGCTGCGAGCCGTGTTGCCATGCAGCCAGAGCCCAAGGCAGCGGGCAGGACAGGGTCCCAGGCTGGTCCCCGAAAAGAGCGGAGCATTGGCAGAGGTACTACCTCGTGGCTCTGGCGAGTGGTCTCTGCTGAGCAAGCAAGATTACATATTCGTAGACGAGCAGGGTCGAAGAGCAAGGCATGAGCAAAGCCATGGGCAGAATTGTTAAGAGAATGGGGCATCGCGCACAGAGAGAGGCAGGGGTGTGTGACTGGAAACTCGGTGGATACGCCAGGGTGGCCTCGACTGCATCAAGGGAGGGCGTGTGCCTCCGGGAACAAGGGTACGTCCCCCGTAGGGCTGAACGGGAGCAAGATGAGGTGTGGGCCCTGATTGGCCTTGTCCAACGAGATACCTGGTCAAGCCTACGCCCTGTTGTTGTCGGTGACGATGCGAGCGAACGGGAAAAGCGGACGTTGCGCTGGGGGCACAGGAGAGCGGCATTCGATTGAGAATGCAAATCAAGGATGCTACCTACAGTACAGGGCTGGGAGCGTATCAATGTAGCTACGTACTGTACATTGATTTATACAGTATTGAGTTACGGGGCACAGAGCTGCCGTGTGCTGAGGACGATCGGAGGGCAATGCAGCAAATGGGAATTCCGCCTTCCCGCAGCTGGGGGCGCTGGATGCATCCCGGATCGGCCTAGCTCGAAGGCGGCGGCTGTCGCAGCGTTATGGTGAGACACGGCGAACTGCGGCGCAAGACATTGGGAAACAAGGTCACCGGCTATCAGCTCCAGCCAGCCCAGTGCCCCATCTTGCATCTGTTCTATCGGTGCGGTGCATTTCGTTACAGGATACCTACAGGATGTCCGTCTGCAGCAGCGGCAAGCATTGCCCCATCCCAGCTCGGATGTTCCCAATCGGGAAAGATGGATGATGGGAGGGAGGGAGGGAGGGAGGCAAGTTCGTCACCGTGTTGTGCTGCAGCGAGTGAGTGAGTGAGTACCAGCAGGCAACCATTTGCACAACAATTACCGACGTGACTGATTCCAATAAAAAAAAAAAAAAAAAAAAAGGCTGCCGTTCCCCGTCTCCGTTGCATCGCGCAACGCAACTGCGCGCGTGGTCCGTATCAGAAGCCGCAACTCGGAACTCCGGCTCAGTGGGCAGCGGAGCCGGGTCATCATCCATCCCATGGTTCTGAAGCAAGGCCCCGGCCGGAGTCGCTTGGTTGCTCCGCCACTCCACCCCATCCGCTGCAAGCCGGGATGGCATATGTACTTGATGAATTGAGGCTGGAGAATCAATGTTCCATTAGCAGCGTACCCCCCTCGTTGCACCATTGCACCATTGCACCATTGGGAGACCGCAGCCAGCCATCGCTCCACTCCGCCTGTTGCACCACCCCGCTTCGCAGGTGCACCACACTGCAGCATGCCTACTGGCCGGGATGCGCTGCGATGCCAAGCCCGCTCTTTCGACGTCTCTCAACGTGGGCGACGCTTCAATTGCGTGGTGCAAAAGGCGGAGGACGCAACTCGACCAGGGCCTCGTAAGGCTGCAAGGCCGCAAGGCCGCAAAGGCGATCAGGCCCATCTCCCGTAGATAGTCTACCCCCCAATCCGCCATCCCACCCAAAACCAGCCAAACCAACCACCCTAATGGGATCCTCCTTGCACTCGCTGATACTACGCACCGAGTTTACCAGGCCGCCAGTCAAACTACAAACTACAGTTCACATGTGCATCCCTCCCTTTCAAGCCGTCCAAGCCATCCCCATCCAACTCTCCCGCCGCGTCGCACCCAAATCCCAAATATCGCCGAGTCCATACCGATAGGTTCAGTTGATTGCTTGGTCGTTGCTAGCTCTGCAACCTTCTGCTTCTAGCCCCCCCGGCTATCCCAAACCCTCACGCCCCCTCCTCCTCCTCCTCTCTCCCCCTTCCCCCAAGAAAGCCTGTGATACTATTCGCACAACCAACAGAACCAGGCCTTGTTGAGCTGGGGGGGCCGTTTTCCCCATCAATGCCTTCGATATCCCTTTCTTTCCCGTTGCCTTGCATTGACTTACCCTGGTTGGGGCATCCGTGTACGTGACGTCGTTCAACGCTCGTTCGTTCTCGCTCCCCCGGCCACCCTCCCACCACTGCCTTTGCTCCCCGGTCTTCTCGATGGCTTCCAAGACAGTTCCGCAGAAACCAACTCCTCCGCAGGTTGCAACCAACACCCTGCCCGAACATCGGGGCTTTGCATCGTGGCAGGTGGCTGTCCGCATGAGCGGCAATCTGACAAAGGGACCCTGCGTTTCTGTCATCTTCCGCTCTTTGCTCAACCACCACCGCATATCGCTCACCCAGTTGCATAACACACTTTCTGCAGTCTCCCGTCCGTGACCTTGATCATTTCAAATCTTCCAAATCACCTCGAACCCACCGTGCCGACCATGTCTCGGCAGTCCCGCCGCTTCCGGCATGAAGGCTCACTCCCCGAGTTCTGATTCATTCTCGCCGTTTCCATCTCTGGTTCCGAGGGCCGTTCGAGCTCGTTGTCTTGTACGCCCTTCCGTCGCTGGCGGCGTCATCTTCTTGCTCCGCCAGGTTTCGACGATCAACAACTTTTGTCTCGTCCGTTACGTTGTCACTAAACGTGTACAGTGTTATGTACTACTGCGCGGGCGTTTAGGCCACTCACAAATTGTCTGACGGGGCTTTTCGAGCGCTCTCACGCCGTCCCACTGGTGATGGACAAATGACCCTCAGCGCCAGGGGAACCCCGTCCAAGACTAAATGCCAACCCAAGCCAGAGTTTGGTGCATAATTGTTAACCAGCGCAGTTTTAACCTTGGTGTCCTACCTCCTAATTAACTCCATCGCCGCATGCGCCAAACATAGGTAGACCACAACACTGACCAGCCTACCGGTGCCGTAGCTCCGCCGCCGGTCCCAAAGCTTCAACAACAAAGGACCGTCCCGTTAACACGGACTTAGAGGAGTTCGATTCCCCCATGTCCGAACCTACCATCCGCATAGGTCCGCAAGGGCCACCGCGCCCCTTGTTTCTTTCCCCTTTGGTGAAGTCAAAAGCCTAGATACGCGGTGACAAATCCAAGTCCGCTCGCAACCAACGCCGTGAAGCACTCTAAGCAGTCCCGCGGCAAAGCCCAAACGGGCCGTTGCATGTGAAGATCTCCGTGGCACCGGTCGCCGGGTCCGGTGCCTTGGGACTGGGTCACCGTCAGCTCAGATGGCCCGAGATGGGGTTTAGAAGGAGATACCGGCGCTTGTCGTTGGATGACTGCATCACGCCCTTTGACAAAGGTCACGTTATGCCCCCGGTTGTGCCCATCCCTGAGGCACATCCCCCGAGCAAGGGTAAGAGGCTCGCTACCCGACTTCTTGCCAAACTCTCTCACGGCTCCGTTCTTCCCCCATGTTCCCGCTGACGCGTGGGGGGGCCGGTAAGTAAGTCTCAACGGCCCAGGCGACGTCAGAACCCAATCGTTGGCTCTCTGGTTTGCTGGAAGCTTACGGCTGACGCATCTAGTGCTTTTTGGTTCTGACTGTGCCCCGACATTTGCTATCGTCCAGGGTGGTTCTTGTGCCTACCTAAATATGGGAGAAGGATTGGTCATCTGTCCAGGGGGGAGCGGGAAGCCGGGTGTCAATGTGACGGTGCTTAGGAGTGCATTACGAACATTGATCTCTTTTTAGACCTGACGAGTCCGTTGTCACGACCGATGCGCTGTTGGGCCTGTTGGGGGCCGTGGGGCGGTTACCGTGGCTGTGAATCGACTGGATGCCTGATGACCCGGTGAATAGGTGTGGCTAAGGGTTCTGTTTATCCTTTGTGTACGCAGTAAACGGAGTGAAGGGGGTATTGTCGGTGATTTCCTTGAGCTTCTTGCCTTGCTGTTTCACGCCGAGGGTTCGGACCAGCGTGAAGAAAACAGCGAGGCTTATATGAAAAGAACGAGGCCATCAACAGCCCGCCATGCTCCCTTGCTCCAATCCCTTGCCCTCTCAATATCCAACCCAGAGACTCCGCCTCAATCATCCCATCGACCTGCAGTTACGAATGCCCAAACCTTTCCATTGTCTGAAACGAACTCCGACACCCAGCTGTCCATCCCTAGCTGTCCATCCTGGGCAATCCAAGTCAAGCATTTGCCAGTCCGCCTACCCTGTACTAGACCGTCATGCCAAAATCCTTCAGATGAAAAGCTAACACTGTTTGTTTGAAATGCTAAGACGGCTCCCGCCTTGCCGTGTGAAATAGCTTAGACCCTGCTGGAACTGTTTTGGATCTGGATGAGATTACAGGGTAGACTAAGTGTCCCTCGAAACATTCTCATCACGCTGCAAGTTGAGTGCCGCCCCGTTTGGTTCATATCGCGGCTACCCATGCGGCTATCGAGTCCTGCTTAGCTCATCAGGCCCGTGTGCGTCCGATTATCAATTCCCGACATCTAATCTCCCCCATCTCCGACGCTCCATGGAGACGACGCAGGTAGGCAGATGTCTGCTTAGGAATCAACCACTCTGTGGAACCCGCGAGTGCTTCTGCTGCTGCATGACGCCAGCAATTTGCAACCCCGCAGCGGGAGATGATGGAACTCGGCGTGCTCGCGATGCTGTCATTTGGGAAGAGCGGGTCTCAAGGTTTCGCTGCTGCTTCACGGTATAAAACATGCATGCGGCCGAGTTGTCGTTGCTCATCTATAAACTCACATCAACAGTTCCCAATTCCCTCGCCATCGTGCCCTCCTTGATAAAGACCCAGTGATAAATACCCAGTGCCGCTACGTACGGCAAGTAACCAATATCCTCTCTCGGAATGGCCCGTCCCACCGGCCTCATCGCCACAAAGGGCATCGAGCTCCTGACGTGGGCGACGCCCAACGGCTTCAAGGCCAGCGTCCTCCTCGAGGAGCTGAAGGAAGCGTACGGGCTCGACTACACGTCGCAGGCCATCAACATCGGCCAGAACATCCAGAAGGAGCCCTGGTTCACCGCCGTCAACCCCAACGGCCGCATCCCCGCCATCGTCGACCACGACAACGGCGGGCTCGCCGTCTTCGAGGGCAACGCCATCCTGGGCTACCTGTCGCGCAAGTACGACGTCGACAACCGCTTCTCGTTTGCCGTCGACGACGACGACTACACCCGCGCCGAGGCGTGGATTGGCTGGCAGCACGGCGGCCTGGGACCCATGTATGTGCCTCTCTTATTCCTGCCATGGCGACAAACGTAACTGACAGAACCTTCCCGCAGGCAAGGCCAAGCCTTCCACTTCGCCGTCTTCGCCAAGGAGAAGATCCCGTACGGCATCCAGCGCTACGTCGGCGAGACGGAGCGGCTGTTCGGGGTGCTGGACGCGCGGCTCCGCGACCGGGACTACGTGGTGGGCCCGGGCCGCGGGCGCTACTCCATCGCCGACATGGCGATCCTCGGCTGGGCCAACGGCATCGAGCGGCTCAGCATCTCGCTGGACCAGTTCCCGGGCGTCAAGGCGTGGCTGGAGCGCGTGCTGGCGCGGCCGGCCGTGCGCCGCGGGCTCAACGTGCCCGAGGCGAACCCCAAGCGCCCTACGGCCGTGGACGAGGTGGACGAGAAGACGAAGAAGGAGAGGGCCGAGTTGAAGAAGATTGTAGATGCCGCCAAGGAGCAGTACGGCTACAAGTATGCTTCGCCCTGAGTGCTGGACACTGAGTGATGGACAGTGAGTGACATTGGGCTGGATGAACGGTGGTTGTCAACGTGATGAAGTGATTGGGGTGTAAAGCGGGATACTCTCAGCGAAACGTCTTGTGAACAATAAGGATAAGCAAATTGAACGACTCTTAGATGAAGAATGGCTCGAATTATGAGAAACCGATGTCGAATACGGCAGGTTAATGATAGTCGCACCATCTAATTCGTCACCAAGGCAAACCCACTTCGGATTCACTCTGAAAACTTCACGGTAGCAGCCCACGCCAGAAGACATGTACGCTTTCTTTCTTTCTTGGCCTACTAAAAACCATACCAGACCTAAACAAACACCGGTAATCTGATGCAAGACCCCCCAATCCAACGCCCAGAACACCCCCGCCGGTACCCATTCCGTATCATGCCATGGAGGAAAACGTTCCCCGATGTCATCTCTGTCCGCCATCTTAACCACTCTAAAGCCAGCCGCTGAGCCCCCACGTCAAACCATCGCCAAGTATACCCATCTCTCGTCCTCCATGATCGTTTCCTCCAGTCCCATGCCGAGCCCTGATACAGTTGACGATCCCAGGCGATATAAGACCTGGTCACTATAATAAAAAGAGTTAAGGGAAAATAATGCATAGGGCCCTAGTCGCCGGGCGACAGTAGGATAACGCGTCTCTGTGCCCAGTTCCGAGGTACATGAAACAGAATGCAAGCCCCAGAGCCGTCAACGAAGGGGCAAGTAAAAAAAAGGGCAAGCCCGGCGGCCGTTGCTGGCCCGGGGCCCCTTCTTATGCAACGAGCTGGAGGGGCTGCGGGTATCGACGATGCAGAATGCTTTTGAATCCGCTTCCTTTGCTTTTCTCATGAAAACATATCCATCCCATCTTCCGTGAATCGCCGTTATCAATGCACAAGGGGTATTGTCACAATCGGGGAAATGTTCTTCCCGCTCTTCAATCATTCCGGCATCACATGTTGGAGACGCCGTTCGAGCCGGGGTCTACCACGTTGTCGGAGAGGTTTATGAGGAGCTGAGCTAGGCATCTCTTGGTGGCCGCATCGTCTCGAAGGACGGAAGAAAAGGTGGCGTCTCGGAGGGGTTCGGGGAGGCACTGGCGGAGAGCTTCGCGGGCGCGGGCGTTATCACTCAGGCTGGCGGTTGATGTGGTTAGTGGGGATGGACTTCTTGTGCGAGGTTGGATCCAACGAATGAATGGTCACTTACCGAAGAAAGCACCGAACGACGTGCTTGAGGAGACGAGCCGTCTGGGATTCGACGAGCTGAGCAACCATATTGCTTAGGACGGTGCCGACGGCGTAAAAGCGCTCGTACGTGGCGCAAATGTAGTTTAGGCCGTTGTCATCCAGAAGGATCTTTTGGACGATGAAGATGGCTACGGTCTTGCTAAGTTCGGAGCCCGTCTCCATGATGCGCAGGCAGAGGGGAATGATCTCGGTGGTGAGAAGAAAATTAATAACTTCAGAGGAGTCATTCTTGACGAGTGCGCCGATAACACCTAGGCTGGTGAGACGAAGGTATTCGAAGGGTCGCGACTTGGAGGTGGTGTTGAGGAAGGGGTAGAGAAAGAGGGGAATGTGCGCTGGGAGTTGTCAGTTCGGAGTAGCTCTGGTCGGGCGGAGGACGAGATAGACGTACCGTTGAGAAACAGCGTCCTGGTGTCGTTGTGGGATGCCACGCACTGAAGGAGGGCGAGGGCGTTGCAGACGCGATTCGAAGCGGCGGCGGTAAGCTGAGAAGGATTGAGGAGGGTATAGACGGAGATGATCTCCTGGAGCAGAGATGTCATCACACCTATCACCAGTCAGTTCGCGTTCTTCGGTTTCGGGTCGACTTGGGCGCTGGCTGGGAACGCGGGCGGGGAGGACACGCACCGAAGGAATGCCACAGGATCAGGGCCAGCTCCGGAACTTGCTCGCGCTTCTTGCTGAGCTCGAGAAGAGCGGCCTCACGAGTGTTCTCGTTGAGAAGGTCGGCGATATATGCCATCGTGCGGCGGTTATCCTCCGACACGTTGTCGTGGGCAACATCCTGGGAGTGGGCAGAGAGCTGGCCGCCGACGGAGGAGTGGCCGCTAGCAGCAATACTCCTGAAGTGCTGTTGCTGCTGCTGCTGTTGCTGCTGCTGCTGCTGAACCGCAGAGGCAGCGGCGGCGGCAGCGGCGGCCTGTTGCTGTTGTTGCGCATGGGGGTGATGAGCGCCGGACTGCTGGTGCATCCACGACTGCTCAGCGCCCTGAGGCGTGAACTGGTGGTGTCCGTAGACGTGCGCCGCGGGCATCATCTTGGGGCGGTGCTTATTGCGGAGGGCGGGTGGCGTGTGAGAAGGGGAGGAAGAGAGACGGATGAGTTGTGCAGGCCGTTGTGAACGTGGTTGCGAGCGCGAGTTTTCGGTGATCGGACGGCCGTAGAGGGAGGGAGAGACGGGCAGATCGGCTAGAGATGCAGAGAGAGATTTCGGAGATGGGGGGCCAGTCGGAGAGAGGCAAGGCGAGGGCGCAGGCGCAGGCGCAGGACGCAAAAGGACACTCGGTGCGTTGGCGGATGCGGAGAGTTGAGATGATGTCGACCGGACGGGGTTGTGGTAGTTTGGAGAGAGTCGAGGTTGAGCCGTGTGGGTTGGTGCACATACACTGCAGTGGTTGCGACTGACTGGGGCAGTTGGTTTCCAATGGCCGCTGCCCGGTCTGCGATTGGCTGCTTTGGGCCTTGGGCGCATTCCCTCAGTGGCTGCTGGGCTGGGGGCCCTCGCGGCGCCCGGACCTGGTCCAGATATCGCCATTCATTGTGCGAGAGGCTAGGTACCTAGATACCTAGCACCTACTAATCTAGGTCCAAGGGACCTGCATACCTTCTCACCTTCTCCAGGTTCCGTCGTGGGGGAGAGGCCACTCACTCATCACCAGCTCCGAGACTCGACTTTGTTCTTTCAAGTTGGTGCGCTGCTGCCTGTGCACCCAAGTAGACTGCTCGTATCTACCTACTTACTACCTTAGGTAAGGTACTGTAGTCAACTTGAGCCAAGCCTGAAGCCTAAAACAGGCGCCTGAGCCACATCGACTCTCCCCCCCGCGCAAAGCCTCATACCAGCCTCGTCTCAATTCTCCCGTTCGCCCTAAACTCTCATGTCTTGGTCCTCAGCCTTGTCGCACCAATCCTGCCAAGTATCGACGTCACACCTCCATGCCACCAGGTAAAGAAGCATTTTAAGCATTCAAATACTTAATTACGCATGAGGGCAAAGCCTTCTTCCATTACGATTCCCTCCAACTTCATACACTTCCCCCCCTTCTCTCCTTCACTTCCTATCTGTCATTACTACTATATGTGCTCCTCCTCAACGATCCATATGTCTGCCGATAGCACTCCGCTGTCCTCTCCGCCAATTCACACGTCTCCTATACAAAGAATATGATGCTCCCTAGCTCCTGGTCCGCAATCGCTCTTAGGCTAGCAATGCCAACCGAGATCCCGTACCACGTCTTGCGCCGTGCACCTATCCCAAATCTCTGCGCCATCCCCGCTATGCTGACTTTTTTTCCCGGATGCTGACCATCGCCACCATCCTGCATCGACATGAGACCTCTACAGCCTCACCTCACGTAGGATATGGTCCGCCATGCTCTTGTATTGCCACGTGTTGCCCGTCATTCGCTTGAACTGGATTCCATGCAGCGAGAGAAGAGGCACCTTGACAATGAAGATCTCAAACTCAAGTACCATGCTTCCACCGAGGTCGCTCTGCACGTGAGTGCTTGTCTCTCCAGGCACTCTTCTTGAAGGGCCGCCGCCGTTTCCGCCGCTGTTCCCACCACCGTTCCTCCCAGACATGCTGTCAAACGACGTCTCCGAATTGGAGTAGCTACGGTCCCGGTCGGGTCGACCCGGCGTTCGTGGGGTCGTTGGGGGACGCTCCGACTCTCGGAATTCATCGCGTTCTTCTCCTCGCCTCAGTCCACCGAAGCTGAACTTTCGTCGGTGTCCTCCGGGTGTTGGCCCCGGGCTGCCAGGCAGATCTTGCACCCTGTTCAAATCAATGCTGGGTGCGTGGCGGCAGCTGAAACCCCCCCTGATTTCCGTATACTCCACGTTCAGCTGTCGAAGTACCCGTTTGATGTCAGTCCGGATTGCAGGCACTGACTTGCCAGACGTTGTCGACACACTGAAGAGTCCCTTGAGATACACTGGTTTGGCTAGTTCGGTTTCATCGAGGCGGTCCGTGGACACGCCGCTCTGCTCCAGCTCTTGGTCCGTCTCCTCTGGCACGTTGGCTTCTTGGGCCGCTTCCCTCTTCATGCGGCGTCGTTGAATACTCTCGCGACGAGCGTGCCCAATCGACTTGTCCCTCATGCTCACCGAGCGCGAGTGCCCATGTGATCGGTGTCCACCTAGACTATCTTCGTGTAGTACAGACTGGTCGGAGCCGCTGGTCGGCGGAGGTCCCTTGTCGAACCTGGCATTGTCGCGTCGCCTCATATCGGCTGAGTTGACACTGGTAGATCGGCCTAGGCCGCCTGCGCGCTTGTTCTGACTTCCGCCAGCAGACATTGGGGGACTGAGCAATTCGCTATGTTGTGGCTGGCTGCTGCCGGAGCGGAATCGGGAGTCTATCGGCTCGTCCAGCTCGCGCCGGCCACGACGAATGCTAAAGCTCTTCCTGGGCGCCAATGGAGATGGTTCAGCTGGTGAATGAATCTGCACCACAGGAGGATGCGTGCGGTCCTTATCCAGCCGCTCAGGCTGTTCTCTGCGTTTGCGGGTGCTGAAGCGACGTAGGAGACTGGTAGCAGCACCCTCCCTTTTCTGAAACTGCTCGACCTTGGGGTCTGGCGGAGGGGGTGGCGTGTGCTTGAGAGTCTCAGGCATATCATCTTCTCCGTGAGTGCGTGCGCGAGCCCTCGTACGGCCCCCAGTGGGCTTCTCACCGGGCATTTCATAGGCTGCGGAGTTTGTGTATGCTGCCTGAGGTGGTGCAATGATTTCGGGCAAAGATTCGGGTTCCTTTGCCTTTTCACGCTCGCGCATCTCGCGTTCTCTCTCCCTCTCCCTCTCCCTTTCTTTCTCCCTCTCCTTCTCCTTCTCCTTCTCACGAGAATGACTTGGACCCTGTGGGAACATCTCGGCATGATCTCGATCTTGCTTCTCCTTGACGAGATAGTATATAGAGAGGAGGGGGCTGAAGGCATTCATCGGGTCGTTACCCAGCTGCAAAGCATCTGTGCTAGGTCCGGTCAGGGTATCGCGGCTGGTGCCTGAGTTCCTGCGCTTGTAGAAGTCGAAACCAAAGGGCCTCCGCTTCTCGGCATCTTTGACGGGTGGGGGAATCTCCTTTTCACGCTGGAATAGCTTAACGGCACGGTGATACTCTTCAGAGTCGAGTGTCTTGGCGAGCTGTGCGTTGATCGCTTCTGGGGAGCCGAAATTGAAGCCCTGCATGGCCTGAATGACTTCTGGCTCTAGAGGCGCCGCCAAAGGTTCGCGGGTGGGGAGGTGATTTTCAGGGGGGCCGTTGAAGCCCTTAATCATCCACGGATGAGTCAAAACCTCCTGCATGGTAGCTCGTTGCTTCGGATCGGTGACGAGCATCCGAGAGAGAATATGCTTGCACTCTGGAACTGGGTTAGCGCTGTCTGCTTGGTAAAGGCCTCTGATAAGGTATAGGCTTACCACTCGAGAGCCAATTAGGATAATCCACGAGACCTCTCTTAATCTTGGCATGGAGAGCGGGCATGCTCTGGTCGTCAAAAGGGACCTTGCCGCAGACAAGCACGTAGAGAACGATGCCGAAGCTCCAAACATCCACCTCGGGGCCCGTATAGGCTCTCGCCTGCAATAGCTCGGGCGCGGCGAAGTAGAGGCTGCCACAGAAAGTCTTGAGGTGACCGCGGGGAGCAAATAGGTTGCTCAGGCCAAAGTCGATGATCTTGATGTCGCCGGTCTTGCTGATGAGGATGTTTTCGATCTTAAGGTCTCTGTGAACGATGCTGTTTCGGTGGCAGTAATCGAGGGCGCTCGCGATCTGGCGACTGAATTTGCGGGCTTGCTTCTCTTTGAGCTTGCCGTGAGATATGATGTAGTCGAGCATCTGGCCGCCGTTGACATATTCGAAAAGCATGTACCAGTGATGGTTAGTGCGGACGACATCGCGCAGGCCGCAAATGTTGGGGTGATTTAGGAGAGACACGATAGCGGCTTCGCGAGCAGTACGAATCTCCTTGGACTGATCGGCACGCTCCTTGTCGGCGCGAGACTGGTGGCCATCGTCGGTCGAGCCACGGGGGATGATTTTGCAGGCGACCTAGAAAGAGGCAAAGGGTTAGCGTATTGCCAAGGGGTATCGGACAAAGAGGCGACGCAAGCCGTTGATGGTAGACGGACCGTCAACGACTTTTGGTAGATGGAGAGTGAGATGACGAAGAGAACATGGAAACACGAGGACGAACCTGTTCACTGCCATCCTCCTTTCGGGCGAGCTTGACTTTGCCCATGCTTCCCGCACCGATGGTCTTGCCAAGGATCCATTTGCCAGACTGTGTCGGGATTATGGTCCGCGACCTGCTCTGCTTCGAAGTCGAGGCCCGGGGCGGTGCAGGAGCATCGGCATGGCTGTGTTGTATAGGCTGCTGGGCACTGGCGGCGCTGCCACTGCCATTGTGGGCGACGGTGGCCGAGGGTGTCATTTCGGGCTGTTGGTTGTGGTTCTGAGTGTGATGATGGTTGGAGCGAGTGCTGCTTCGTCGATGGGGCCGCGAGGGATCGGGGCCCCTTGTCGGGGGCGGTGGGCGGTCTCTGCTGGAGCTTCGCTTGGAGGAGTGGAGGGCGGGGGTTACGTGCGAGGCGTCGTATTCATTTTGGGGGGGCGGTGGCAGCTGGGGGACGGGAGGAGCGGTAGACGAGGCGCGACGGTGATGATGAGGAGGGACGTGATGGGAGGTTGCGGTGGCGTTGGAGTTGGCGATGGAGTTGGCAATGGAGTGGGAGTGGGAGTGGGAGTGTGGTTGTGAGGAGGAGACCTGGCGGCTGTGGACGGCGTGTTCTGGGACCAAGGGAGACCTGGAGGGAGCTGGAGGTGCACCGCTACGAGGTGCGCCAGTACCGCTACCACTGCCACTGCCGGTACCAGCAGCGCTGTTAACCCCTGGGCCACCGGTGGCAGCCAGCAGCGGGGGCCTTCCTGAACGGGAGGAGTGCACTGAACGGGTCGAACGGGTCGAACGGGTCGAGAAGCTCCGGGATGGCGGATCTCCAGCAGCAGCGGCAGTAGCCGACGCCGTTCTGGTGCCCATGATGGTCTGCAAGGTAAGGCAACGTGAGTGTGAATGTACTGTCTGTTACTGCGCTGTCGACGTCTTCTACGTCGCCGGCAGCGGTACGAGTCGGCGGGTGGGTTTTGCGGGCTTGCGGGCTGGCGCGGCGTAGGTTGCCCTGGTGTACTTAATAGGTAGGTAGCGTGCGCAGAGTGGGGAGCGCGGGCGGCTGCAAATGGTCGGATACCTCTGCCTGGAGCGCAAAACGAGCGAGGGCAGGACAACTGACGACGGCGACAGCGGCTGAATGACGAGGATGGAACGGATGTACGAAGTATGGACGGGAAGAAGAGAGAGAAAATTGGTATCAAAGTGCGCAACTGAGAATCGATGACCCAACCCGTCCCGCCCGTTAAGTCGCAAGTTGGGGGGGGCGGGAAAATGGGGTTCTACAGGTTCTGCTGGTTCTACTGGACTGTTGCTGCTTGTACAAGGACCGACCTACCTTAGTGACTCGGGGCCCAGCGGGCGGATGCAGCGATGACCAAGGATGAGCCCGGCTGATGTTGGGTGCGTACAGACAAAAGTCGTCCAGACGGGACCGAATTACTCTGCTAGTCTGCCAGTCTGCGTTGTAGGTTGCGGCGCCTGCCTCTGAGAGGTGCCTACCGCTAGCGCGTGTCGTGTGCCACTGGAGTCCACTGTACCTTCACTGTCTCGGTACTAACGGGGCGCGCCTTAATTAGGCTGTCTCTGAGCGTCTCCTACCTACGTACGCCCAGCGCCCAGCGCCCAGCCCATGCTCCAGCGGTTTATTAGCGCTCCAGCATCTTGGCTGCCCCCCTGACGACACGGACGCTAGCTGGAGGGAGTAGGTCAGGTACCTGGCTGCATTCGGCTGGTTGTCGTCCTTTAGTTGTAGTATTGCGGCGCGCTTTCACCTCAAGGTCGCCATCATCCACCACAGACCATAGGCACCAGAGTGGACAGTATCACAGCACTTGTCGCAGACATGGCAATCAAGTGGGAAGATAGGAGTGTGCCGAGAAACCCACCAATACCGTTCCTCGGTCCTCCCTCCTTTGTACGTTAATAACCCCTTTTCCCCTCAGCTCTGATGTAGCACCTTCTCTGTGCCACCGGTGAGTGCAGGATAAGCGATCTAAGAAGTGGACATTTGCAGATGGATGGGTAAATTTAGGTAGCTTGACGACGGCCGAGGGGCTGGGAACGGGGAGCTGGGGGATAATAACAGCAAGGCGAGATCAGGCACCCACGTATTTGAGTCGGGGCAGATATTTATCTATGGACAATTAGATTAGATTACTATGTAGACCTCACGGCCGTCTTCGGCAGCACGGATTCCAGAGGCAGAAAAGTGCACTTTCAGAAGCTGACGCACTGCTGCTGAGAGCAAACCCCGGGAGTCCCTTTCCATTTGCCTCCCACTGTCCATCGAGATACCCTGATGTGACGTGATGCAATGCGATGTCCCATGTCATGCGGACGAGTCTGGGTGGCACACACGTGTGCGTCAGTGTGCGGATAGATGTGCGAAGTACTTGGATAGATAGGTCTACGAATAGGTAGACGCTTACGAATGGGAATGATGCAGATATTAGGCTTTTAGATGACAACGACGAAGACGGCCCATCTATCCGCATCGTCGTTCCATTCGTGGACGTTGACACTGGTCTATCTGCCTTACCCAGAAAAGCCATCGACCAGCCCTGTGTCATTGGGCGCCAATCGTCTTCTACTTCCGTGTTCCGTCGCCCCGCAGGAATCAACCGTTGAGAAGGGGGCGCAGATGGAAGACAATGACTTCTCCAGGCGCTATTGGCGAGACAGACAAAGTGGTTTAAACGACCCGACAGGACAAATACATGGTAACATTCCCACGGCTGATCGGGCTCGTCACGGCTAGAGGCATCAACTTTGAGGCCTGAGCCCGTATTGTTGGTGGAGCTCATCAATCAATATGAACAGGGGTATTAATTACCAGCTGGGCCAGCCGAGTCTAACAGCCCACCTCATCTCTATGGTCACGACTGGAGAGTGATTACGAGCGGACGACGCAGGCACTAGAAACAGTTATTGAAGGTGAAGCCCTGGTGAAGTAAGTCACTTCTAGATATCGCACCGCGCAATTTGGTATTGGCATCTCTAAGCCTACTATTAGATAGACTCCGTCCCTAGTATGATTTCATCCGTCATCTTAGCTTTTCCCACTCGCTTCCATTCCACACCGCAAAGGCGACAGGTGCGTCTAGTACCCATGCTCATTGTACGAAGTACGAATATCCAAGCATCCATACAGGTTTATCCATGCACTTTGATGAACAAGGAGGGCTGGAGGGTTGGAGGGTGGAGGGGAACCTAGATTGTCCATTTCTTATCGATAAGACCCACCTTAACGTTATCCTCTGCTGCAACTCTACAGTTCAGGTCATAGCTTCTAATTCTCGAATTCCCTTGATTAAACAACGTCGACGATTACTTCGCTTCTCTATTTCCACCTCGATGCTCCTTCACGATCTAGATCCCCGCGCCAGCGCCCCGATACCCTAGCCCCATGTCCTTCAAACGCTCCCGCACAACATACGAGACAGATCTGAATGCCCCATACGCAATATTCGGCACCCCTCTGCCTGACGACTCCGAGACGCGCGACGATGGCTCCTACTTGCCGTTGTGGAAGCAGGAGGTGAGGGATGAGAGGGGGCGCAAGCGCCTACACGGCGCCTTTACCGGTGGCTGGAGCGCAGGGTAAGCTGCAACCGCGGTTGGATACAGCGGGCAATGCGCTGACACGGCTTTCGCAGGTACTTTAATTCCGTCGGCTCCAAGGAAGGATGGACGCCTTCTAGTTTCGTTTCAAGCCGCACCAATCGTCGCAAGGATGACACGAAAGAGCCTCAGAAACCTCGAGCCGAGGACTATATGGATGAGGAGGATCTCGCCGACGCCGCCGAAGCCCAGAAGCTCCAGACGTCGCAAGCCTTTGCCGGCCTGGGATCCTCAACCGAAGGGGTCAATGTCGGAGGCCTGATGGGCCTACTTAAGACTGACGGGGACACTATGGGCTTGAAGCTCCTACGAAGAATGGGCTGGAAAGATGGCCAAGGGATCGGGCCCAAGGTGCGACGAAATGCTCGACTCGGTCTGGCAGGAGCTGGTCTAGGAGCTGGCGAGACGCATCTTTTTGCGCCGGACAACGCCGATATGATACAATTTATCCGCAAGGTCGACCAAAAAGGACTAGGACACGATGGAGAGGCCAAGCTGGCCGGGCTGGGCAACAATCAAGTCACTGCCGCTGTAGATGAGGAGGATGTGGACGACGACGCAATGACTGTCGGGTTACGGGGTACTTCGCTGAACCCCTTTGGCAAGAATACGCCCAAACCTGGACGGGGAGGCATCGGAGTCGGAATTCTCAATGACACAGGATCTGATGAAGAGGATCCTTATGAGATTGGGCCCAAGATCAAGTACAGCCGTGTCATTGGAGGCGACAAGAAGAAGAAGAAGGCAAAGAAGGCCGCTGCTGCAACGAACCCAGCACTTCGGAATGCGCCGGTCTTTCTGCCCAAAATCGCGCGGGCGAGCAATAGCCTTGGCCGGTGTCACGATGGGCGTCTACCCTTGGATGGCTTTGTTCTCGCCAAAATCGCAGAGGACTTGGCAGAGCTGCTGTCACAGTATGCACCCCCTCCCGTTCCTTCGGACTGGGTCTCGGTCAAGTCACCGCTAGAGGGGGCATTGTCGTCCTCGTACGTGTCTACGGCGGAAGCAGCCAAGGGATCAATACATGACGCAAAGTCAAGGGCTGCGCTTCTAGGAGAAAAGAGCTTACCAGGCAAGTCCATCTTTGACTATATCTCGAGTTCAGCTCGCGATCGACTCGCTGCTGGATCTGGCAGGCAGAACCTCCCTCCGGGTCTTGGCGAGGTCCCAGAAGGGTTTGCAATGTCAGAACAGGAGAAGCAAGAAGCCCTGTGGGAACAGGCTCCCAAACTAGACCAAGAGACGGCCGTGGCAGCAATATCCCGTGGCTTAACAGGTCCGTACGCCGACGACGAAGCTAAGAAGGCTCGATATCGGACGTACTTGGAGCACTTCGCGACAAGTGGCCACCCATTACCATCCAAGCCAAGGAAGATGCCAGATAACGACTTTCTACGGGAGCTGGGGGAGTTTCACAACTGTGCGAGGATCTTCAAACCCATGACAGGTTTCATGGCATCGCGATTCACCACAGCGAAGAAAGCGACGACGGTGTCCATGAACGGGTCAGCGGACATAGAGTTGCTCTCTAAACCGGAGCCAAAAGTAACAGATCCGGCAGAGGAGGCGGCCAAGGTTGGCATGTATGGTAAGCTGACAAGGACGGCCGAGGACTTTTATCCGACACGACTGCTTTGCAAACGCTTCAACGTCAAGGCCCCCGCACATTCGCGGCCAGACCATGAGCCCGGGCTGGAATCTAGTTCGCGGGCACCAGATGCTCAGGCGAAATGGACCGATGGAGACGCGGAGATGCGATCGGCTTCGGAGGCTATAGTTGGAGAGACAAAGGCAATTGAAGGTGTCCCTCTAGCTGCACCAACGGTACCTGCGGCGGGGGCTGAGGTTGGCATCAACCCCGACAAGAACGAAGCAGTGGAGGGCAAGGCAGCTCATGATGAAGTGCTCCGGGCAATTTTTGGAGATAGCGACAGCGAATGAACCCTCCCTACCACCTAAGCGTCGAATGAACACCCGCAGTTTGGTGCTTCGTTAGTTCCCCACAAGCTTGATTGATTTGCGTCTGCGTATACACGTATATTTTGTACTTGGGACTTAGTAAGTATGATTGATCGCTGGTTCTGATGTTGGTTGTGGCAGGTTCCATTGGAGAGTTGTTGGTCGGGTACCTAGGTACCTACGAAGTACAGTTGTAATGGATGCAATTCCCCACCACGTCGGGCTGCGTTTGGAGTGTGGCCGTCACTGGATCTCTTCCTAGCTGGGCGGCCAGCGGCTAAGACACCCCCGGCTCGTCGATAGCGAGCGCCACCATTGGCTGCTTTCCTGTCTCGCGGGGCCGCCAATTTTAGGTTCCATGCGCTTAGGCCCGCCGAGAGCCTCTCAACTCTCCGCTTAGAGGCTCGCTCAGTGGACATTGGCCCCGAGGGTCAGGGGAGCGAGCACCCGGTCCTTCAGCCGCCGAATGGGGGAACGCGGCTGGGCGGCGTCTCGTCAAGGTACCTAATAGTAGACCTACTGAGTAGGTAATGTCCCGTCGGGTGTCTTGGGTGTTTCCAGTGTTCAACCAGCCAACCGCACCTCATCTCTCGACTCTCACACAACTGACGACCCGGACCACGACGGGAGCTGTGACGACCGAAACTGTTCTCCCCAGACCATCTGTGTTTGCTTGCTCTCCCATGTGCATCCTCTCCTGCTGAGCATCGTCCTTGCCATCGCTCTGCCGTCTCTCCGCCAACTGCCCGCCCCGGACCGGTGAAGCTCCTCGTCCTCCGCTTCCGCCTCCTCGACTTCCGTCCGTCCATCCATCCACCCTGTTCTTCGCCCACGCCAGCGGCTCCCACTAGCTACCCACGCAAACTCGCATCCGCCACACTGTCTGAGGTGCAGGAAGCTGGTATTGGACCGTCCGTGTCCTTGGAGTTTGAGAAGAAGACGCCCTCGACCGCATCCTCGTCGGCATCAAGCACGCGGACCTCGTCGATCCGCCGCCTCGACGCCTCCGATCCCGATTCCCGCGGCCGCATCCTCCTGAGCCGCGATCAGTCCCCGCCGCCGCAGTATCCCGCATCCGACGCGTCCCCGTCCCGGCCCCCGCCCTTCTCGTCGCTCTTTAACCCGTCCGACGACGCCCCCGAGCGCGCCGGCAAGTTCGTCGCTGTTGTTGAAGGAGAAGCTTCTGGTTCCACCGCCGCACCCGCGTACGAATCTGCTGCTCCGCCAGACGTTCAGCCGTTCGACCCCGACCATACTGCGAGGGCCTTCCGTGACCCTGTTGCCGAGACCAAGCAAGCGCTCCCCAGAGATATCAAGGGGGACCCAAGTCGCAAGGACGACGACGCCGAACCACCGCCAGCTTATTCGGAGGGAGACAGTCCCCTCCTTTCCTTCTCGTACCTGATGGCTGCTGCCGGAGGTGCCTCGAGTATTATTACTCAGGTGCAACAATCTGGACCGCCCGTCCAAACCATTGGAGGTGAGTTACAACCCGCCGGCTATCGGGCGATGGAGGTTATGTCAAGGTTACATATTGACTGAATGGTGCTCTTTTAGATGTCGGTGCTGATGAAACAATTGCCCTTGACCTACGGTATGCATACTTTGAGGGAGAAGGGCTTGTTTGTCGTTACGCAAGTAGACTAACGGCGTGAATAGGGGGACCCGATTCTACCTCTCCCGTGATGAACTACTCACCTTGCCCGAGTTCGTGCTGCTCTCACTATTTCCTAATGGCCTGTTTCCCGAGGGACGTACAGGTGGCTTTGCAGATGGCGAAGTAGTGCAGGTAGATGTATGTCGAATATCCTTCACCTGCGGTATCCTGGAACATCTTACTAACCGATACGCAATGACAGTATGACCCAGCCTCGCTCCAATACATGTTGGACTTCTTCCGGGGCGTGGCCGAGTCCATCCCCACAGATTCTGCGCCCGCCTCCCCGCCTGAGGAAGAGGTGATGCCAATCGGGGGACCCTCCCGAGATGACTCCAAGCGCGCCGGCATCATTGTGCTGCGCGAGGATCTCGACTTCTACGCCATCCCCCCGCGACCCGATATTGATCAGATCAACATGATAGAGGTTAAGCGCGCAGCCGCACGAGCACTGCAGCAGCAGAACGGCATCTTCTCCGGTCTCAAGCGTAGTGATGAGCCCGGTACGACCGAGGCCCATCTCATTGAGATGTTGACAGCAGGGTATGTCTACACCTCGCTTCCCGCCGACTCTTGGGGGATCACTAAGTGCTAATTCTTCGCAGAGGTTTTGATCACGACGATATCTGGGGCCACCGCGCGGGCGAGCCACATAAGGCTGTTATCTGCAGTCTCGCACTGGCACGTCTGCGCAGCGATATTCGCGGCAACGAGATGGGCACCAATGCCATGGGTATGGCCCAGAAGCTGCTGCTCTTCTGGCGCAAGCCCGCGCGACGCTGCTGGTGGGAGGGCGTTGAGCTCGACAATGTCCAAGGTGTCGAGGGCAAGCTGAAGGTCTGGATCCGGAGAGTGTGGACGCTGGAGATGAGCGTCATCGGTTTGCGCTAGAAAAGTTGGTGTTGGGAAGTCTCATCTTTTTATTTCTTCTTCGTTTTATCATCCCACAAACTTCCCCTTATTCCTCCTCATATTCCACTATTTTTTTCGAGACCCGAGTCGACAGGCAGCGTCAGTTGAGGCCGTTGGACACGTACGGAGAAAGGGTCGGCAGAATTGCGGGCGGGCGTCAGGGTGCCACGGGACTCGGTTTTTTTTTGTCAATTCACAAATACACACACACACACACACACACACACGCACAAAGACTGTATGTAGCTCTCTCTCTTTCGTCTTCTTTTTGAGGACCAACGTTTCGGTTATATGTGCGAGTCCGACGTTGTATGCCTACCTACTCTCAACTGACGATCCGCTTTTGTTTACCTGTACACCATGTCTCTGTTGTGGCTAAGCAGCTGTGTTGTGACGTGACAGAAGAGATGAAAAAGAGACAGCAAGGACACCTTCAGCAGCATGTAAATGGACTAGTATGCATTCTCTTTGTTTCGCTGACTCTGATGCCAAGCTTTCGACTAGATCAAAACGACGAGCGCTTCATTCGAGAAGATTAGCATCATATTTGGCGGAAATTGTCCAAATCAAGAATTCAGACAGATTTGGATGGAGTTTAGTTTGTCTCATCTCGCTCCTTAGCTAGTGTAGACAATAAGTAATCCCCAAGGCAACTGTGTAGCCTAATGGAAGAAAGGCGTCGGGTGTTCTCATGATGGTATTGATATGAGACGTAACTCAAGCGACACACGAGCCAGCCCCGGTGGCTGCTGTAAGGCATCTTCACTCCCTAGCCCAATTTTTCCCTTATGTGTATCATTCCTATTGTACGGTCTTATGCACCTGACAAGTACGCGCCCTTCGAGGAAGTCAGGCAAATCGACGCCTTGTCCATCCCGCCCCAAGGCCTTAGTAGCGGCAGGCAGGTATCTATCTACCCTTGTCGAGCTATGACCGGGTTATAGAAATCAAGGCGAGATGTGTAAAACAGGGCCATTTCGCTGAAGACTTCCGACTTCCACAAGAGTTTGGCGAATTATCTCCTCTCAAGCACCACGTTAAAGTTGGTTCAAGTAACGGCTTCGCTTTGCATGCACGCCGCGACATCAGCCGATGTCCTTGAGCCATCCCCGCAAATACGTGGTGATTTGTTGGCCGATCTTTGTCGGGATAGAGCTAGCGTAGAAAGAAAGCCGGTCCACGGAGCGACAGGGATGTCAAGGGCAGGTATATTAGACCAGCGTCCCCCCTCCATCTCGCGGCCTGACAGCTATCTGTGCAAATCCGGCCGCCCTCGAAATATGCCCGCCCGAACGCCGCCCGAACGATGCCCGAACGCCGACGTGGTGCGACACCATGAAAGCAACGCCCAAAGACCTCGAGCGTTGAAGCGTTTTCTTTTATAGGCTTTGTGCTTGCTAGCAACTCAGCACTTGTATGATATAAAGGTTATGTTTTCTTGCCTTGCAGACGCACACAACAGACAACTTCACACCCACCTAGACTGGTGTAATGTTAACATGGCCTAGTGTCACACGGGGATGCGCATGTCGCGTAACTGTGCCCTTCGGGAGGGAGGTCGCTTCAGATTCGAGTCCTGAGTCCGGGATTCTCATTTTCATGTTTACCCTTCACGTTTACCGCCTCGCGCTTGTCGTACTCTCTTCATTCTACTGCTCTAATGAATGAATGAATGACATTAATTAATCGCTCTGCTTTCTTACTGAGGTGTGCAATAAGGCATGCCTCAATGCTCTCTACTATGAATGGTGGTGAGTAGGGCGCTCGCTTTGCTAGAACTCTCTCTTACTCAAGAAGCGTGGGCACGGCGGCATGCACTGAGCAGATAGTCTGTCGCGACCAATATCAGCTTAAAGACCTTCAAGCGTGACTACTTTGAATATTGCTACCTATCTTAACAAGCCCGGAGTGGTGTAGTAGTAACCACGCTGAGTGTTTCGTAGTATAACTTAAAATGCTACGCCTGAGCATTAAGTCGCAGTGATAATAAAACGCGGCTGCTTACATTATGCAATGCTGCCAATCAACGGCCACGCTGAATCACCCCGCCAAAGCGTAAGCGGCCTTGGGTCTGGACCCCGCCAACACCTCCAGCTCTGAGTCAACAGCCATCGTCAATAAATTCTTCCAGTACAAAAACCTGCGCAACCGGCCGCATACGTTTCACCTGCAGTTCAATTGAGTCGCCACGATTTCGCCAGAATTTCCGCGAAATGGCCGCCATGGAACCGTCCGAGCGACTTGCTCTCATCCGCGAGAATCTCGCCGAGGTTCTGAACCCCGAGATCATCGAGAAGATCCTCAACGAAGGAGGGAACCCCAAAATCTACTGGGGTGAGCACCCTGATCCTCCTGGGACTGCGGTTTCAGTCGCTCTGCTTTTGTGAAGCTCTTCTGACACGCGCTTCGCTAGGTACTGCAACCACAGGTCGCCCTCACTGCGGTTATTTTGTCCCCGCCATCAAAATAGGTCAACTCCTAGCTGCCGGTTGCGAAATCACCGTGCTGCTTGCCGATATTCACGGGTTCCTCGACAACCTCAAAGCTCCCATTGAGCTCGTCCAACACCGCGCCGAGTTCTACCGCCGTACCATCACCGCGATCCTACAAGCCGTCGGAGTGCCGACCGATAAACTCAAGTTTGTGCTGGGCAGCTCCTACCAGAAGAGCCCCGAGTATGTCATGGATATCTACAAGATGTCGTCCTTGGTCTCGGAGCACGATGCGAAGAAGGCAGGCGCCGAGGTGGTCAAGCAGACGGACAATGCTCCCCTGAGTGGCCTCCTCTACCCCATTCTCCAGGTCCTAGATGAGCAGTACCTAGACGTCGACGCGCAGTTTGGAGGTAGGTACCATACAGGACGAACCGGATGTCAGCTCTGATCTAACCTGCTCTAGGTCTTGATCAGCGCAAGTTGTTTGCTGCCGCAAAGGAGTGGCTGCCCAAGCTTGGATACGCACAGGTAGGTTCACTCATTGTTGAGTCCGACGAATGTTGGCTAAAAAGTTCTAGCGCGCCCATCTCCTCAATCCCATGGTGCCTGGACTGCAAGGTGGCAAGATGAGCGCCAGTGATCAAGGTAAGAATGCCTGTTCCTCTTCACAAAGAAGTCACTGACATCAAATAGACAGCAAGATTGACCTGCTCGATTCTGCGGATGTTGTCACCAAGAAGATCCGGAAAGCGGTTGCTGCTCCCTCTGTGGTGGAAGAAAACGGCATTCTTAGCTTTGTAGAATTCGTTCTTCTCCCTAGTGCGGCTCTACGTGGGAACCGAGAATTCCGCGTCGACCGTGAGCGAGACAATCTGGAGCCACTTGTCTACACTTCGATTGCCCAGATGCACGATGACTACAGAAACGACGTGGTACGTTCAAATCCTCCCAGACCCAGATCATTCATATCAGCAATGCTAATCATTCTCACAGCTTTCACCTCAAATTCTGAAGCCAGCAGTTGCAAAGGCTCTCAATGAGCTTCTAGCTCCGATCCAAGAGGCCTTCCAGGCTTCGTCTGAATGGCAAGAGGTTACTCTGAAGGCCTACCCACCTCCACCAGCCCCCCCGAAGAAGCAGAAGAAGGTCAAGGACAGAGGCTCCCGCTTCCCTGGAGGACCTGTGCCTATAGTCGGAGGCAAAACTGAAGGCAAAGCTGAAGCTGGGGCGGAGGCTGAGGCCGAGGCAAAATAATGGCAAATAGCTGGCCGTTCGAACGGAGCTTGTTGGAGATGGTGCGTTGAGTTCAGGTAACGAAATGGTCTATATAGAGAGAAGGAAGACATCTGATCCTATGATTCTAGATACATCACCTTTCATTGGTCGGTATCCTCTCCGAGCCTGGCGATTAATCACTAAGACCGAGGTTTATTTAGCAGTAGAATGCGACAAACCCGAGTTCTTTTTGACAATACATCACCCGGCAAACGAGTGCTTCTAGTCCACAACCTGTAGCACACCTAACACATCTAGGCTTTAGTGCCGTGTCTGCTAGCAATGCCATACCTTGAAAAAGTTAGGCGCGTACAGTATGATACAACATGGCTTAGCGAGATCGCAGTCACTGACTGTAGGTTCCTCTGCAAGGCTCTTTGGGTTGGATTGGATTAGAAATAGCGACATGACTGATGGGCACAGTCTGTGGTTATGGCTCATCTTCGTCTCCCAGGCGGCACTTTCTATTCGCGATCTCGTCGTGGGCAGTGTTGCCGCAGCGTCGACGCAGCGTCTAATAGATCGGCGATATTCACTATTCCTATTCAAGTTGACTAATAAGCGAAATATAATGAGGAAGCAATGGCTATTGACGTTGAACTGAAGCACTCGTTATGTTATGGCACGGAAAGTGTAAAAGGCCAAGGCAATAATCCAGCCCATGGGCACCTAGGGGTTAGTAGTAAAAGACGGCAGAGAGTCAGTGGGACGCCGAGTACGAAGAAGTACGAACTAAGACGTGCTGGCTGGACAATGTAAGTCATGTCTATCATACCCCCTACGTCGTTGGTCTTGGCTGTCCCTGACCCCGGTTGCCGCTTAGGATTCGGACTATCCATACTGGAATGGCAGGGTCCTGGAGAGATACCCGATGCCGTATCCAGAACTTGGCCGTGATCGACTCAGAGAGAAAGGACAACTAAAGTGACATGCCAAGGGGAGACACATCATCGGACGACATCAGTTTGGGTATATCACTACTTTTATAAGCTGCTTTGTTCCGCCCTATCAGTAAAGTCCTATTAGTCGAGATCTTCTAGCCCAATTTTTAACAAACCCAAATGCTATTCTGACAAGTCTAGCCGTCGTTCGTGCTGTCAGACCTATTAGATAGTAAGCACCAAAGATAATGGTGCAATCCAAAATGTGCAGCATTGAAATTTTCAACCTGACTAATTTAATAACTGACTCTTAATTGACGCTGTCTAAATGCCAGAGAACGCGGAAGCTACCATGAGCTGATGTACCATAGTCACTCTAGTACTGCATTGCCTACAGGTTAACTAATAGCCTCCCAGAACTGTAATAGCGGTCTAGTTCCTCTATCCCTTTGAGTGCGGTAAGGCAACACTTGGGCTTGGCGACCCACGGAGGCCCGGGAGATCAACGGTACGCTGATTGACTTCAAGAAGCTGTGTAGCTGTGGGAATTGGCATGTCCTATGATGTAGATCCCCAAGAGTGGTGACTTTTATTACCATATAAAATAGGTGGGACTTTATGTATCCCGCCTTTCTCGCTTTGTAGTTGGTTAAGATCCCTGCGGCTAGCGTAAGTGTTGCCTTACCGCAGTCAAAGGGATACTCCGTACTAGGTATATAGATACTAGTATTCACTAGAATGGGGATATAATTTAGCCTCAATCCTTCGGCCCCACAAGTATGCCCCTAATAAATGCATCTGACGTTTTAGAGGATTTGAATATCAGTTACACCCTTGTTCAAGCTGACCGTCATCTCTGGAAAACAAAACAACGCTCAGGCGATTGGTTTTCCAAGCTGCATCAGTCATCACCTTCAAATACACTATTGAATGACATCTTGCTCTTCCTTGCAGTTTGCATGCCTAGTCATGCCCTCTTGACTGACTACACAGCACGATTACTAAACAGTTGATCTGCTTCAGTGCATGAAAACCTTTTCAACTCACCAGAATGTCCTCGAACGCTTTCTCTGCGGTTCTTTCTCAGACAAGCACACTGCCATCTGGCGTTGTCGTGCACAAGTGGACATGCAACTCTCCCAAGGCCATCTTGATCTTGCAACATGGATTTGGGGAGTACGCAGAGCGTTTCGTCTCGTCTCATTCCGAGCTTATCCAGAAGCTGAGTTCAGAGAATGTCGATGTGTGGGCAATGGACCTCTGGGGCCACGGGAGCTCACCAGGCAGCCGCGGAATGGTACATGTTGAGAAAGCGGTGGAGGACCATATTCAGCTACGACAGCAAGCCAGCAAGCAAGGACTACCCATATTTCTCTTTGGCCATTCACTAGGTGGCCTAGTAACATCCAGTAGCGTCACTCATGACTCGTCTGGTGTGAATGGTGTCATTCTTTCCAGTCCAGCTCTGCCCGAGCAGTTTTCAGCCCTCGGACAAGGCGCCTTTGGCCTCCTTGCCCGTCTGATACCTGCTGTGGGGATACCCCAGGCCCGGACACCGACGGGCAGCCGGTTCCGTGACGCTGAGCAGATACGAATCGCTGATGCGGATCAGTTGATGTTCAACGGGAGGATGTCGTTTCTACTCGTTGGGACTGCCGTAAAAGTGGCAGCGGCTATGTGGGCGGAGTTGGGCAATTGGCACACGCCAACGCTGGTCATCCATGGTACAAACGATAACTCGACACCCTTTGAGACGAGCAGGCATTTTGTAGGAAAGGTTGAGTCATCGGACAAGACACTTCACCTAGTCGAAGGCGGCTATCATGAACTTCTTAACGACGACAACCCGGAGGAAATTGTCCAGCTTATTCTTCACTGGTTGGAGGATCATCTACACTGAACCGCGATCAATATCACCAGTCATGGCGTTTAGGCACTGGCCATCTCAGCTCCACAAGCCTTGTGCGTTGGTGTGGTCTAGTAGACAGTGCTAGGTTGAGTAACTAGAAAGTCCCATTCGGCGTAGGGCCTTCCCACATCGAGACGAGGAGTTGTCTGTCACCCTCCCAAGGTTGTCGGCCATGAGACACCTGGTAGTTGTCCATCAACAGAAGGTCGCCTGGCTCGAGTGAGATGAGAATCTCCTCCTTATCAATAACCTCAATCAGCTTATCAAGGTACTTTCGAGGAATTGGTGTTCCATCGCTGTACACTGAAGGCAGATCTAGTTCTTGTCAGCATACATGTCAATGAGTTTTTTGGGCGCAGGATTCTTACAAGTCATCCCGTCACGACCTATATGCGGCGGATCAAGAGCTCCGATGTCCCGGGTGATTCCATGCCGTCCAACAAGTCCATTAAACCATGTAGGCTTACCACTCGCTGGAGCTCTTCGAAGGCCTACGTAATGTTTGTTAGCATAGACATTCGTTCTATAGGCTGTTAACAAGCAGGGTACATACCAGGGATGTGCTGCGTCAACTCAACACTGTCATCATCGTTCCACTTGAAGTCCGGAGTCAATCTTCGAATCTGCTTCTCTGCCTTCTTCTTTCTCGTTTCCTTGTCATCCTCGGGGAGAAACTCCTGACCGAAACTGTACTCCCCGGCCCAGTTGAACTGGTTTTGAGTGCCTTCGTTCCCAGGGGCGCGGAAAACCATCTTCATCCCCAGTCCGCGCTCATGGACTTCCTTGACTAGTTCCGGGATGGCCTCGCTGACCTTTTCGTACAGATTGGCGCTTAGAGCAATAGGCGACGCGCCGCCTGAAGAATGAACCCGGACATCAGTCCACGTACTGCTTGCAAGTGAATGATGGGAAACCAACCGATGGGAGCCTTTATGACGCTGTAGAAGTGAATGTTGGACGGGAATCGTGTGTATCTAGAGTACTGTTTATGCTGTCAGTCTTTGTATTTCTTATACATTAAACAAAACCCTGACCTCATTGTGCTGGTAGAATCGAGTCGCCGACGAGCCTTCGTTTGCAGTCCAGATGTTCTTCGCAAGCGGAGTCCTCTTGCCAGCCAGGCCGATTTGTTCAAAAGGGTGGTAGCCTCGTGCCTCTTCGGCAGCAGTTATCAAGCGGGAAAATGTCTCTGCGGAAGGGTGGCCAAATCCGCGAATGAGCACCGCACCATAGCGGTTCAACAGCTCTTGAAGCTTGCCCGTGGTTGCGAAGTCTCGGATCGCGGTGACGGATTCGGATACAGGGGGAACATCGCCTGTAGCACCCTTCACCTGGAGCCCATATGGCAGCACGTTGCCATAATAGGTCCGGGCGCCGGGGACTTCGAAGGGCTCAAACGTAATCGACGACATGGTGATAAGAAACCGGAAGATAGTCTATTTCCTAATGAAGCTATTACAGGTAAGCAGAAACCTGCCGTTTATTATACTTCCCGGGTAGTCCGACGTCGGGATAAATGAACCGTGCTTTAGCAAAACCAGCTGTTACGTAGTAGCCGATATGAGTCGGCCAATGATGTGAACTGATTTGGCATCACGATGTTTCCGTCGCTGAGCACGACATCGGCTTATCCCACCCTGCCTTTTTACGAGGCTAATTATCCGCCGACTTGATCCCAGGAAACCACCACTCACCATACAAGGAATACAGTACCTAATAATAAACGAGCGCTATGTAGCACTAGTTATTGTTCTGGGCGTACGGCATACGTGATCCAGAATTACGTGACGCGGTCAGTTCAGAGCCTTACTCTATATGAGCAAAAGCGACCTCGGCATCGAACTGTTATCCAGCCTGGTTTTATGGGAATATGAGACTAATTATCCGACGATTCAATCCCAGCAAGAAACCCACTCTTCATACAGGGAATATCGTGCCTAATCATAAATAATCAGTAGACTATGTAAGGCACTAGTCATGGTTCGCAGGGCACGACATACATGATCCAGTATTACGCGATGCGACCAGTTCAGAATTTCACTCAATAGTATCAATAGCGGTCTTGGCATCGAACTATACCCTCTATCTTCTGCACTAGGATCCCCTATCCATTCTTTAAAAGATCTGTATTTGGGCTCTTGGCTTAAAGGCCGAATCGTTCTTTTATCGTTGTCTTTCCCACTTCGTCCTTGACTGCATACCATCAAGGAAAAGCACGGGCTTTGGCATTTCGGACAGGATGACTAAAGGCGAGACGATTGACGGTAGGCTTCCCTTGATGTATCGTCCTTATGTCCGCAGCTAACTTTTTGTGATAGGCACTGCGACGGCTTATCCTACCGACAGCGGTAGCGATGAGCCTGGCAATCGCGAGCTACTCAATGTTGATGAGAGTCACATTCTGCAAGACCGAACTATCGGATTATTCGGAGCCGTCTCGCTAGTTGTGAACAAGATCATTGGTTCTGGGTACGTCTTGAGCCCCCCCTAGCATACATCGATTTTCTAATCATACGCAGCATCTTCTCCACGCCTAGCAGCATTTACAAGTCATCGGGCAGTGTTGGCATGTCATTGATGTGCTGGGTAATCGGCTCAGTCATAGCAACATGTGGCTCGTTTGTCATGCTGGAGTTTGGTTCCGCGATTCCGAGATCTGGAGGCATCAAGAACTATCTCGAGCGATCGTTCCATCCCCGACTGCTCCAAACCTGCATCTACATTTTCTACTGCGTTTTTCTACGTCAGTCATCTCCCTTCATTCCGTGATCATAGTTACTAACCAACACGAACAGAGATCTCGGCCAGTAACGCTATCACATTCTCCTCGTACATCCTCGTTGCAGCTGGTGTCGAGTCAACCACCTGGAAACTCCGCGGTATTGCCATTGCAGGAGCCGCTTTCTCAGTTGGGATTCACACCGTGGCTCCGCGATATGGCAGATGGCTGCAGGACATCCTCTCAGTAGTGAAGCTCTTTACGCTCTTCTTCATTGTCTGTTGCGGATTTGCGGCGTTGGGTGGTCATCTGAAGATCGAGAAGCCCAACAACTTCCACAACGCCTTCGAGGGAACGTCCAGCAGCGGGTACAATATCGGCAGCGCGATCCTCAGTGTCATCTTCTCTTACGGTGGCTACGACAATATCAATGCCGTGAGTTATGAAACGTCTCGATGATTTCTGGTTTTCTTTTTTTACTGATCGTTCTTAGGTACTCTCAGAAGTGCGAAACCCGGAAAAGACACTCCGAATTGCACTGCCAGCCTCAATGGGTACAATTACTGTCCTCTACATTCTTGCGAATATCGCATACGTACGTATTCTTTGAACTCGTCTTCGCGCTCTGATGACCTTGACTGATCCGCGAAACAGTTTGCAGCTGTCCCAAAGGAGGATCTGCTGGCAGGCAAAGTCACCGTCGCCGCGAATCTCTTTGAAAACGTATTTGGCCACTCGGCAGCAACCAAAGCCCTTCCGGCCCTAGTCGCGCTCTCGGCACTAGGACATCTCCTCGGAGTGGCTTTCACTATCCGTAAGTTAGCCCGAAGTAGTTTGGTTGCGACATACGCTAACATTCACAGCTCGTGTTATCCAAGAGCTGGCGAAAGACGGCGTCCTGCCATTTTCCAACCTTTTCATGGAGAACAGACCGTTCAAGACCCCCAGCAGTGCCTTGGTGCTTCACCTTGGTGTTACCATTTTGTTCATCTGTGCTCCGCCTGCAGGTGATGCCTTTACATTCGTCGTCAGCTTGTCGACCTACCCGACAACTGTCATGTTCGCTGCTATTACTGTTGGCTTGATAAAGATACGCCTGGACCCGCGTGAGGATTTCCAATCACCATTCCGCGCACCGTGGATCGTCATTGGCATTTACATGGCTGGCAACATTGTAAGTCATCGCCATCAACCTAGTTTTTCAGACAACAAGCTCATTTTTGTACAGTTCCTCATCGTCATGCCTTTCGTTCGTCCTCCTGGTGGAAAGGGAACAACCTCGCTGCCGTACTGGCTTTCCTCTGTTGTTGCTCTCGGAATTCTGTCCTTAGGCATTTTCTACTACCTCGCCACATTTGTTATTGCCCCTCGTCTCTTCGGATACAAGAACGAAGAGATCCGGGTAGAGTTGAGTGATGGGTCGAAGGTGACTCGTTTCAGAAGGATAAAGAACTAAAAGAAGAAAAGAGGCAGCGTTGATAGACTACTAGTTAACTCAGAGACGAAACACAAGTACATCAAAATCCCTTCCTGTTTCGAGAGCTGAATTCGTGCCACTCTGACGATTCACAGCTCAGCTTGCTTACGTTTATCAGCTCATAACTTTATCGATAGGAAATCCAAGATACAGATAGAGTAACAACAAACTTTGTCTCGTTTCATCCCCAAACATCTTCTCGGCAATAATAAATGTCTTGGACGCCATTATTCCACATCACCGTCCCTTAATCCGCGCGGCTTTGTGCGGTTCGTCCTGTGGTGGAGTGCCCAGTAAGGGTTCCTGACGCGCCCACCGCCCGAAGAGGGCTCTGGGTTGTCGGCTGCATCAGTTCACATCAGCGCCTCCCTCTGGTTTACGGAAATAGGCTCTGAGTTCCTCAGAGTAGATAGTATAAAAGGCCAAAGGTGTAACCAAGAATATGAATAAAAAGGACGCGCCAACTAAGTCAAAGCCAAATTAGTCGCAAAGTATACATTGATAGTGGAGCGGCTTTAGTGGTGCCTACATATGACTTCGAAACTTTCTCAAAAGTGGCAACGTCTAGAGCAAAGAGAGAGAGAAACAAGAGAGGTAGCTAGAATAAAGGCCTTAGTCTACTGAATAGCGAGGCTGTAGAGTTAGAGAACAAACCCACGAATAGATTGGTGACAACAGTAAAGACCATGAGCGTCCTTCCCTGTTTCACTGACTCCTTGGCCTCATCATTGGCAAGCTAACTCTGCTGAAGACAAATGATTGCGTTGACTTGAGGTTTCTAGATTAGCAACACCGGATAGGAACAAGAGAAAAATGTTTCACTCACGGCTAGCTGGATTCTCTCCGCAACCTTGTCCATCTCTGATATATCCTTGACAATGTAAGCCGCCGTAAAGGCATCCTGCTTCTTGCGACCATCGAGCAGCCCCTCTTGAACCGTGCTTTGGCGTGGCGACTGACTTGAGGATATTGATCTCGTCGCGGATGTCTTTAATGTCGCAGAACAACTCTGTTGCCCTCTTCATTCCCTTGTCCAACGAAGACGACAGCGTATTTTTCTTGCCACTGCTCTGGGACCGTTCCGTATCTTGGCCCAACTACAAACGGAAATCTTGGAACAGATTTGTTTCGTCGCTCCCCTGAGAGTTTATTAGTCCGTAGATAATACGAAGAAGATGGGGTTTAACGAACGATGTCGTTAATGGAATTAGAAAAGATCTGGCGAATAGACAGTTCTTCGTCCCCATTACTGTATCGTGTGCTGCCTTGATTGCTTTCCTGTTTCTTTTCCTGCGTGCCATTCTGAGTATGGTTCGCCTTGGTTCCTGGTGTCTCCTGCCTCTCTCGCCTCCTCTCATAGAAACTAATGCAGTAGTCGATGATCAATCTACTCATCTCATCAGTAGACTCCGGCTGTGACTCGATTCCTCCGGCTTCTGCTTGTTTACCAAGGCGGTTGAGCATGCCTTCCAACAAGGTATCCTTCGGACCGTCGATTGGGTGAGAGGTGGCTGTTATCAGCCACTCTGGACACAGTTAGGAGACGCAGAATGGGAGTGGACGTTCCCAGCGCGACTTACTGTTGGCAATAGTCCAGACCCATAGCTGATTTACTCGGACCAATGGCCAGTATCCTGCTTTCTCTTAACTTTCCTCTAGGTTATTGACGCCGTTCGTGTTGTTCGTGGAGCGGGCGCCTTCACAGACCCCACTCCGTTGTAGGTACTTAGTAACCACCTGAGTTGCGTTGCGAAAATCTCTTGTCTTTGATAGAAGAATCCTTATTTGTCGCGAAGTGATAGTAGAATTCGTCAAGCGTGGACGACCTATGCATAACCCCCTGGTCTCTGTAGACTTCCAACAATGCTTCGTACTCTTTCTTTGAAGCCAAGAGCTCTGCGTACTTGTCTCTCGTCTGCTGGCATGCCTTTAGAGACTTCTGCTGGTAAATGGACCCACGAAAACTTGGGGCTGGTCTCAATGAACAACTTCTGGCGAGCACATGCCCTGGACGTCTTATCCTTAAAGAGCTCCTTTAGCTGGTTTGTCGTCTCTTCCGTAACTGTTTTCGGGCCTTTGTCGTAAACAGCCTCTTTTACCTTCCGGAACCTCCGAACAGCCCCAGATTCTCTCGGCTGCTAGAAAAACTGAACAATGAGTGCATCGTAATCCTTCAGATCCTTGGGGTTTACTTTCAGCTGGGATACTTCCAAAGTTTCGCTGTCTCGGTATATCCATCCGAAGGGGGGGGGGGGGGGGGGGGGGGTTTNNGGGGGGGTGGGGTGGTCATTTAAGATATCCTTGATCATCCCGTACTTAGGAAATTTCTCTTTGCCGCTATAGTCTTTCTTGCTATCGGCTGAGTGTGTGAGTGTGTCGAAGGGAGACGTCGATTCGTGTGGCTCGATCTTCCGAGTTTCCACCAGTTTCAAGGCCTTCTTAGCCTCATTCTCAGTCTGAGGATTCTAATGATAGGAGTCAATTAATTGCTACAGCACCTGAGGCATCGTCATGAATGCTGTCAACTCGATTACTCTCTACTTGTGCTCCACTTGTGCTCTGGCTTCTTTCTGCGGAAAGCTTTTCGAGAACAGCTTGAGCACAAATTCAAGTCTCGGCGCTCTCTGATACTCAGAGAAGGGCTCCGTCAACTAGAGGCTTTTGCAGAGCTTCCGGCTATTGACGAAGGCGTCCATGAGATCTTGCTGTTTTTGTTCGATCGCAATATCCAATGCAGTTAGGTTATTGACGTCGGGCCAAGACGTCTTCGTTTTTCATCTTCTTGAGAATCATCTCGATTCTCGCAACGCTGCGACCTCTTGCTGCGAAATGCAGTGCCGTCTCATGCTCGTTGGTCCTAAAACCTGGGTCTACCTTGTTCTTTAGCAGAAGCTCGACCACAGCACCACGGGATCTGGTCTCGGAGTCGTTTTCGTAATCCCGAGATCTGGTCCGGCTGCCGTAGTGAAGCGCAGTGAGTCCATCTTCGTCAGCTCCAAAATGTTTGCATCGCTTGCACGACCTTCTTCTATAAGCCGTATCGCTTGATGTAGACTCTTTCGACCGTGCTTAACATTCTCATTTTCGTCGCTCTCATGGGACAAATGTTTGGAAACGCTGGCCTCCTCGGGAGGTAGGTGGGCGGGTTGTTCATGGTCCTTGAAAGAAGTTAAGTCGGTCTTTTTCCCTTCAATTGCAGGCTAGGTGGTAATGGGAGGTTCTGACTGATCAGCCAAGGCTGCGTTGCACGACATTGCATCAGCGTTCGGAAGTCCGCGTTGGGAAGCAACCCGTCACGACTTGGTCAGAGAGCGAGAGGGTAAACGCTTGTAGCAAAGAGATAATCCAATTTTCTTTGACGCGGAATATTCATCTGCAATACAGGCGGAGCGATGTAGGTAGGAATGAAGAAATCCGTGATGCGTACCGGGTCGGTTATCTTTGTAGAGAGTATTTCAACCCCAACTAGATCAGACTGGATCAGCCTGGTAACTCTACCGCCACCTACTGCCTAATTTGACGTGTTTCTTCTTCTGTACACACAATTAGCTTGTTGGTTGAAAACGTCCACGGCCATGCAGCAGTTGAATGTAGGGATGGTCCATTAACATAGTCAGTGATTGGGGGCTGAGACGATAGTGCTTGACATATCGGATTTTCCTCCACAGCCTGATCTGGGCTTTCCCGCATTGTGCATTTCCTAGCTATTCGGTCGGCGTCAGCGTAATACGCTAGCGATAACATGCATATCCGCGCCCAAATGAAGAAATGCCGATGCCTTCAGCTGCCGGTGTAGCCGAAGCAGGGTCCAGGCGAACCCGTGGTCTCACATTTGTACAAAGATAAGTCATTAAACCCGCCTTGTCATGTTAGATAAGGTGACAGGAGTAATGGATGTTAAGGAACAGCTAATGCGGGCTGACAGGGGCTGATAAAGAGCTAAGTCGAAGTTGAGCCGGGAAGCGAAGACCATGACATGTTCTTGGTAGAGAAGGAGACATGTTGATCAAGTCCACTGATTCGCTTTGATATATATCCGACTGGGCGCCCGTTTGTCAAGGCTCTCTGCTCTCTTCCTCCGCGAAACCGTGCCCCTCTAGCACTGCCGCCCCTTCACCATCTAACCGACGGTGACTCGCATACCTAAATATGTATGAAGAAGCTGTCTTCACAATGCTACGTACTCTACTTACTACCATGCTTACTACCACGCAGACAGACACTTTCTCTGCCGTTCTCTCTTACAATCGCTTTCCGTCCCTCCACAGCGACGACAACCTATCATGTATAGAGTACTGGTGTCAATCTTTATTAGCTGTAGGCCAAGCATGATATTGTCCGAAAGACCACAAGTCACTCTCGGTGCTACCAGCGCAACATTATGAGCATGTCAAGTGAGGGTGACCAGAGGCGACACATTAAAGGCAGCAGTTGACTTCGTTCAAGGTACGATTGGTGTTCCTATCAAATTAAGTCATTTTCCTGCTCCGGCACAGCAAAGCACTAAATCGATCGCCAAGTATCCGGAAGCCCGAATCTAGCTTCATCGTTAGTACTACCCGTTAGTTGAAGCCAAGGCCCCTTGATTAACTGACAATGATGGAATTGCTATCTCCGGGGCTAAGTCAGACTTTTGGTTGAGGTGAAAGGTTCATGATAATGACGGAAGTTCTAGTCTTTTCGGGTTTAAGTCGGAGTGTTGGTTGAGATGACATGTTATTTCTTTTCGACTCTCTAGGTAACATTTCCTCCGAGTTCCTATTTTCTTTGAGCCAATGGCATTCCCAAACCAAAAGTTCTATACAGCTGTGATTATACGGCGTATGCCTATTCGCAATGAAGAGTATGGGATGTGAGTGAAAATGCAAGTTCTATAAGTGTCACTTCACCATAATATTGATATTCGAGCAACTAGGTTTTGTCACTCTCACATTCGCTACACAGTTGTTGATGCTCACAACTGAGTTTCTCATCACGACTCTGTTGAATCATACAGAGAGCTGTCTTATTCCTTGCCTAGGATGCAGACTACTACGCTCCAGGCGCTTCTCCCCTTCCTCGTCATCCTGCAGTGCCTTGCGGCGTGGCCTGGAGGACTGTTAGCTGCGACAACTGGCCGTTCCAAGGTAAGTCGATGGACGATATTTGGGATAATGCGGTGGGAAATAGACCTCATTCCCACCCAGTTGTCCCTGCTCAGTTCGTACAGCGAGGCCCAGAAATTGGCTGGAGCTAACGCAAAATTCATGTTTGGTGTCAAATTCGGGACCCGCCTGGGACTGGATAGTGATGGACAGGCTACTATGAGACCTGCCAACAGTGAGTGAGGCTCTGTCGAGACCCCCCGAGATACAACGGTTTTGCTAAACACAACTTGCCACACAGTCATGTACTCCGACATCCGGGGAGGACTCGAAGGAACACTGGAGAGTCTTGAAGTCAACAATGCGGTTCTGTTAGGCTGGGAACTAGCCGATAGTTCAGCGAGCTCCCTAGAGCCATCTACGGAGGCGAAAGAAAACAGCTACGTCTAGAAAATGTTTACTGCCACTCAAGTCATTGACGAGCAGCTGACTGAGTTAGTTGGAATCATCTTGTGCCGCAACGGTGGGGGGACAACGACCTTCAAGTCTTTGCTACCTTGGACCAGGGCTACGCCGCGGAGAAGCAGGTGTCGAACAATTGCACATATGTAGGACACTATAACTCCGTATCGGGGACCCTTTTGTATGAGATGGTGCACGTCGTGGGGAGGGTCAGGGACAATAAGTTGGGGAAGAGCGAACGAAGCAGTTCAGGGAGCGAAACGGATGCTGATATTTCGAACAGATGGCGACCCTGGTGTAGGGTTCAAGCTGGCGGCTCAACTGGCAAAGGACAACCAGCCTCGCGCTCTCGTCAACCCGGACACGTATCGCATGTTTGCCGAGATGAGCATGTCTCCGGCGACCAAGTGGGGGATGCCTAAAGGTTGAGAGGTTAGAAGAGCGAAGGATGGGCTGGAGAAGGTGACCACCTATCATGAGAGATATGACGTGCCCAAGAGTAAGGTGCCTTACCTTTTGGTATGGCGGTCATTGACAGTAACTAAGTGATATGTGATGGATTTCACTTCTGCAGGTATCCCCCTATCATGCTGACGACCCTCTTAAGTTTACCTAAGAACCCCAAGACTCCTCCTGCATCTAGATGCTAACTAGTTGGCATTTCTTGTTTCCCCATCATGCCTCCAAGGCGTCGCCTTTCCCATCTTTTTCGCAGCCAACAGCAACGTAGCGAATCTGAAGCGAATCTGCACGTGCCCAGCACCATCACCACACGAGAGCCATTATCTCTGGACCGCGCGAGGCCATCTGTGGCCCAGCTGCTAGGTCTCGTCGTGCAACGTATCCTCACTTTCCTCCATGACCTGCGCCCCGAGGACCTCCGCACGGTGGCGTCGTTGCGTTCATCCTTGTACGAACAGGCCCGCTACGTCCAGCACGGCCGTGTGCATATCGACCTCGACAAGAGCAGATATGTGCTCGACCGCCTCGATCTTATTAGACGCCTCGGCTAACTTGAAGCAATACGGATGCTCCAGGTGTGCGGCGGCGAGTGCTATCATGGTCGGAAGGAAAGCAACGAGATCCCGACCGAGTTGGCCGCCATGATACCTGCCATGACAGGGCTGTGCCTGTCTCGACCCCCATCCTGGCAGCACTGCCTCCCGGGCTGCGTCTGCAAACGTCCGTCTTCTGCAACGAAACCAGGGAGTCTCACGTCCAGGCGCGTGCCTTCCTACACGGCCTCGCAGGTAGCCAGAGCCTCTACACCCTCTCTGTCCAGGTCACCTTCGTCCAGGAGCAGGACTGCCTCGAGACCATGCGCGCCCTGAAAAAGGTACTGCTCTCGTGCCCCAATATCACCAGGCTTCCTCTGGTGGATGTCTGGTGACCCGCGGAGGCTGCAGCGGCTACGGACCTCCGAGTATCGAGGGTCTGTACTGCGGCTTAGCCCTGTCGGACGGCGAGAGGCCGCCAGCCCTTGAGGGAGCTGGGCGTCGACGACTATCCGTGGGCTTGGAGGGGGTGCCGCAGTGCCAAGGGTATCCCGCCAAAGGCTACGAGTGGGATTGTTGGGCCGAGACGTTCGACTGGTCGCGGCTGGTCCGGTTGAACGACGTGCCTCCCCATCTGGCATCCGCGATAGCCCCCAGATTGACCTCTCCTCAGAGAGGTTGTGCTCGAGCATCTGAGCTGGCTCGAGGCAGATTTTCTACAGGACGTCATCTCGCCACTGGAGCTGATGTGCCTTTCGGGTTGGAACCGCGTTGGCAGCAAGCCAGAATCCGTCGACCGCTGGGGTGCGACGCTGCAGCAGCTGAAGATACACGAGCCGGAGCAAGGATGAACGAGCAAGACACACACTTTGCCTAGGGTCCCCGACCTTGTCTACCTGAGCAATAGCTTGCCCCATCTCGAATATCTAGCTCTCGATATCGCCCGGGACGAAGAGACGCAAGAATGGCCTTATAGCGCGTTAGACGCCATTGCCGCCTTTCCCCGTCTACGCACCGTCGAGCTGTGGTTCCCGCTGGGCACCGCACCACCAGCACCGGCACCGGCACCGCTGGATGCGATCGAGTGGGAGGCTTGGGAGGACGAGCAGCAGCTGCGCCAGAGCGGCAAGACTCGACAAGAGAAGAACGAACAGAGTGCAGTGCTGCGGAGGCTGGTTGTAGAGCCCTTTAAGCGCGTGTGGAAACGGTAGAACATAGTTGGATGCCACAATGGAAAGTACAATATATCATGTATTGAGTTCTATGATGCGAAGAGAGATAACTGTAATGCAAACAGCCGTAGCCCTTGTCACCCCTGGATTTTATTACTTGGTCATTGATGCAAACAAATCAATTAGCCCAAACTGTTAACCAAGTTGATCCGTTAGAGATCTAGAGTTGTACATATAGTGATCGATGCAAGAGGCAAAGACGAGGTTGCTACCTATGTTAGCCAATATGCACCCCGACCCCGTTTTAGAGACCCTGGTTTAACCTTTTGTTTCCTTAGTTCACTTGCGTGCCCCCAGGACACTCCGTTTCCTTTCATGGACTGGGTCATTGTTCTTATCTACTAAAAGACGTATTGTTGAATCTATCTAAAGTCTTAATCTAGGATTGGTTAGTGGCTTGGTGGGTGGACTGGGTGTTCACTAGACGACAGGAGTTCCAATGCAACATGACTCAACCGACATGATGACTATAGTTAACTCACGGTTACACAACTCGAAGGCTTATGATCAAGTCCAATGTATCGTTGTGGTAGTTAGTCCGTACCGCTTGTCCCAACAAAAACGACCATCACGGCAGCATAAGCAGCCGTGACGGAGAATGTGTCTTTAGTCGACACCTCGAAGAACAGAGCAAGCGCCAAGGCAAATAGGGGGATAGCCAGGCAAACGACCACGACGCTCTTGACAGCCGAGAGGTCAAAGACCATGATAATCATAAGAACCACAAGGAAGCACCACTCGCCAGGTCCTTGACCGCATTCTCTAGGCTCTTGTCGTCTCGCGTGTTGCATTTGCTTCCCGCCTACGGAAAGAAGATGGGAGAACTGATTGTATTGATTGGGGGAAAAGGGCAGGGTCGTCGTCTGGTCTGGTGTCACGAGGCGCTTGTTCTGTATTTCTGCATCTAGCCGTGCTAATTCATTGAGCAGATGTGTCGAGTTTATGATCTGTAGAATGAGGAACCCTCCAATTAGAGGGTGTCTCGGTGTCTATTTGCGTGATTGAACGGTTCCGTGTAATGTGCCTCGGGCCATGCCGTTGTTCGTGTGGCCGTCACATACAGACATTGTCATCTCAGGCCAGGTAGCAAAAGATATGAAGGTCGACGTAGAAGAGAGGATGGTCTAGGGCTATGAAACAATTTGCGATTGAGTAAACTTCGCAGTATGCCAACGATCTCTGAAACAGTGTGCACTTTTCACAATAGCCCGGAAGATGGTGAGTGAATGTGCGTTGCTACCAAAAGGAAGGACGCAGACCGGAGCCAAGTTCTTCTGCATTATTCAGCCCCGAGGCCAGCATATTCTCTACTGTCTAGGTAGTCCTTTCATGGTACTAATCAGTTGACGTCATTGGTTAATCATAAGCAACAGTTCGTCTTTGCAGCTGTCACGTTGTCCCGCGGCCGCATTTCAGCCCACTCGAAGCCATCCTGAGCCCTTCCGCTCTCTCCTCGATGATCACTACTTAGGCGCAGTATCAAGTTTTATAGAAGCTCGAATAACACAATCTGTCGCCATGTTTCATCGCCTTGGTAAATTATCACGCTGGGGAAGGAGGGACGTACAGAGGCAGAGAAAAGGTGAGTTATAGAGAGAGCAAAGAAGGAAGAGGAGTTGAGATATGAGTTCATTAAGGAAGTTGCAGTGATGCAAGTCAGCGGCGTCGTAGCGGATGGGAGTCACAATCTTGGCCGCTAGCTTTTCGTCCGGGGCCTCGAGCTCGAGTTGGTCGAAGCGAGTAGAATCCTTAGACACTTGCGTACAGCTACGAACGTCGGCAAGGAAATTATCGCCACCTGCGATGAAGTCAACGAACCCGCTCAAGCACAACAGTACGACCTCACGGATACCGAAACTAGGTGCCGTTCATCTTGAAGGTTCATGCTACTGTAAAGCCATCTTCGCTGACATTAGAGACCTTACTCATCTTAAGACAAGAGCTCAAACGCATCTAAGACCAGATTTCGGATGCAGGATAGCACGCAAACAGACTAGCGAACCAGCTGGAGGCCGCAGCCCAACCTGAGCTCACTACACAGCTTGAGGAGACATTGCTGACAGCAATGAAGGACTACGTGGAGTTTTCACAAGGAAGACATATATTATATTGAATCTCATGCCGATGATGCCTTCTAATTTATGCTATCCTATTTATCTGACTAACTGAGGTAGTTATAACGTCTTAGCCTAAGAGACGAACTTCGTTACTGAAAAGATTAAGGGGGAGAGATACATCTAGTGCAGTGAGGGGGACGATAGTTGAGATAATATGGCTCGGATCTTTTGCTGAGTATTAGGGCGATTAACCTTGCACAAGCATGTTAACTCTCATACCCGAGCAGAAATTTTACTAGTCAAGCAAGCGACGATGGCGATCTAGTAGGACAACGAGAAAAAGGAGGCTTTTCCGAGCCTTTCATGTTCATCGTTGCCCGCTACGACGTAGAGAGACTAAAGCTGCCAGTGTTGCGTAGTCCTTGTCAACCTCGGGCTGGCTGCATCGTCGGTCATGCTTGGACTAGTCCCAGTTCTGATACCAACCGACCCAATAGTGCTCATCAAGAAATTACTCTACTGGCGGTTATGCTTAAGCCAAAACAACAACATTGGGTTAAGGCCACCTTGGTGAGTTGCAGGCAATACCAGCGCGCGTATCGATTGGCAGGGAACCCGCGCCATAAGCGGTTCGGGTCCACCTCACTGAGGCTGTGTATTGATGGGCCAGAGCTGTTGACGGTTACATCTGCTGTGTCAGACTACAGAGATGCAATGGCTATCCCTGAAGGAACACTTCCTGTGCCCCTTTCTAGCTTGATACATGCATACGAGTAGATACAGGCATATAATATTCACTAATAGTGTGCACCTTCTACCGCCACAAACAACACGATCGGCAGAGAACAACCTGCCCAGGTGTGAGGGGTTGCTTCGCAGGCTGCATCGCCTGGGGTTGGTTCATGGCGACGTGAATCGATACAACTCCGTTGTTGACCGGGTTCCTGGAAGCGGAAGCGGTATGCGTCTAGTTGATTTTGAACACGTCGAGGAGTTCAACAAGGAGCCAGCTAAAGCAGAGTTACTGTCGTTGCCGGCGGAGCTAGCCGAAGACACTGGGCGGGGAGCGACTGTGAGCCTGCAATGAGGCCCAGACGGGAAGACATGTACCTGAACGAGGAGACAGATCCAACTTTGGCCAGGGCACATGTTGACAGGGATGTGGCAATATATCAAACCCGTGGGTCTTTATTTGCAAGGTTATTTGCAGGTAAGGCACCTCAGCCCGAGTTTCAGGATCCTCAGCCTAAGCTCAGCTCAGCTACAGCCCAACTCTAGATACACAGATTGTTTTTTGTTCGCTTCAGTTTCGTCTCCGAGTATAGTGGTCCTATGTGGAAGTGCCCCCAGCGATCGCGGACCCCCGATCGGAGGTCGCCGCCGCTGCCGGTGGATTAGTCCACTTGCTCGACAGCGCTACGGACAGCTCCGATAAGTGTACGAATGTCACCGCTGGAAAAGACTTAAATGATAGGGCTATATAACACGATGTCTTGAGGCGATCTCCTCTTCTGTCAACGTATACATCAATCCAGGCCAGTTCACCCATATCAGGCAAAGATCCCAATTACCAGCACCGCCATGACTTCAAAGCCAGCTGAAGATGTCCTGACTGCTCTTTTACGCACCATTGAATTTGACATTGTTCCACTCACTCGCGACGGCGTCTCCTCTGGCAGCAAGGTCTTTGGCGCCGCCATCCTTGCTTCATCGACACTGAGACCGTACACTGTTTCGACAAACAACGAGCGCGTCTCCCCTCTTCTCCACGGCGAGATCAACTGCATTCAGCAATTCTACACCGTGTCCTTCCCAGACGCCGCCACGCGACCAAACCCGCGCAAAGACTGCGTCTTCCTAGCGACGCATGAGCCATGCAGTCTATGCCTGAGCGGCATCACGTGGTCGGGGTTCAAGGAACTGTATTTCTTGTTCACGTACGAAGACAGCCGTGACCGTTTCGCCATTCCGTATGACATTGAGATCCTGGAAGAGGTCTTTCGAGTGCGGGCGGCTGGGGAGGGAGACGAGGCGTTGAAGGAAAGGCCGCTGTACAACAAAACAAACAAGTTCTTCACAGCGCGGAGCCTGGATAACTTGGTAGATCAAGTTGAGAATGCAGAGAGGAGGGAGCACCTGAGATCCGAGGTGGAGAGGATCAAGCGTTTGTATGACGGACTCAGCGAGGTGTACCAAGAAGGCAAGAGAAACGGGGCCGACAGCGCGAGCACCTGGAAGTAGACAAACGTCAAGCCCGAGAGTTGAGTCCTTGTTCCCAAGATGGAAATCGTGTATCTGGGAAGAGGATCAAAGTGATGAGCGCCGTTCTCTGGTACAACGAGAACTTGATGCCAACGGGTCAACTATTCGCACGTCTCAAGTCAGCCTCGACTACGGGTATTTATCAAGCCTAGACTCGTGTGTGCTAGATAAAGCCAAAGCAAACAGAGTGGAGGAGACGAGACTAGCATGAGGCCGATTCGTTGAAGACTTAACTGCCGCCTATCCACCGGGATGCGTTAATGATGCGTTTTCGAGTTGCCTGGGGGTTCAGCCCTCTTTCCAATAGTCACCCGTACCCTCGGAGTCGGTTTCTTCGGAGCTAACTGCGCTCAGGCTGGTGTTCCTTTATATATTTCAAGATCTCGTTATCCTCCCGTTGCTTTGAAGCTACAATGTGTCACATCAACCATCGACCCTTTATCTGATGGCCCCGAAATGCCGTCCTGATAAGACCTTGGTGTGGTCCTTGTGGTCGGCCAACAAATCGAGTTGCGTAGATCTCATGAGCTCGTTAGGTGCCATTTCCAAGATACTGATATACGTTTCTCTCATCCAAGTGAAATTGCAGCTCAGAGGCATTCCCTTTATCTAGGTAGTTAGATATTGGAATGATTCGGCCATCTAGAGTCTCAACTACCGAACGGGGCTCGAGGTTCAGCATAACTAGGTCGTTGGGACTTAACTTTGGACAGCGAAGCGTCCGATTCACATCGCTCATGACCGAGTCGGGAGATTCTTTCGTCGTCGCAATATGCTGCTCTCATCCGGCGCTGATGCTCTTCTGTGGCGGGTAATTAGATCGTCGAGTTTAGGCCGCTCGGCCTTGGCCTCCGCCGGAGAGCGGAGCACGGCCGCCACGGCGTGGGTCAGCGGGGCCGTTGGTGCGGTGAAAGCAGGTAGACTAGGGCTTCGGGCTGGTTCCAGGTCTGTCTATTCTGGGAACAGACCGAGGCCATAATCGAGGACGAGTTATTGGAGGATAGCATTGAGGCTGTGTGGCGTCGAGGCTTGAGAACTGCCCGAGAGACACGCCCGGGCTTGGGCACTTCTGTCTTGCTGACCCGAGTCTCAGCCATGTTCTGGATGTTGCGTCGATTCCTAGACTACCATTGGATAAGCGCGAGAAGCAGCTTTGCGGGGATATTCTCGTGTAGTGGCATCCCTCCCAAGCTATTATGTAAATCCTTTGGGGGACACAACCGTACACACACGGACATGAGAGAGACTACTTTGTACTCTGCCTATGGCACCCCTGGCATGCATCTAAGCTTCTCGGGCGGTGAAGCGAGGAGACTACGGATGGACCGGTTGTGTTTGTATGTATCCAAGGGACGGATGAGATGATGGCATTGTGCGTGCTTGTCAGCCCACGCTGAGGCGACTTACTCAGATCACCAACAGAAGCATTCGCAGTCCGAAGTAAGTACTGCAGTCCAAGTCAGATTATCGGCCACCAATCGCCGCCAACAGTACAGAGAGACGGGTAAGGCATGCCGCATCAACGACGCCCAGCGTATTCGTATCTCACGCATTGCACGCAAGCTGAGGCCCGAGACCCGAGGCTGAAGTGCGGAGCCGTCATCACCTGTCTCTGGGATGTCCTCGACACACCAAGAAAGCCCCCCCAGCTACACCGTAGTCTACGAGAAAAGGTTAGTCTCACCCATCACAGTCTCCGCCGACTTTCCGAACGCACAGCTCGGACCCTCGGCAGCTCAAACACGAGGCCACCTGCAGCTGCAGACGAATCAGCAGCCATCTCGACGCCAATGTCCTAAGAAAGCTGATGGGTGGTGTCGTATCGCATCGTTCGTTTTGCGGGGTATTAGCGGCATCTGCCGACTAAACTTGCCTTTCGACTTTAAGCCCTGCCCACTGCTCAATGCCGGCTGTGTGGGTGGGTGGTGTGGGGAAGTATTTATAGCATCGACGTAAAGTCTCCGGGTGGAAGAATGACGACCAGGAATACACTGCCATGTGGAGACCTCATATGATCTTGGCGGCTGTAGTAAATATATACTGTAATACATCGCATACCGATACAGTAATAGGCCATCCGGAGCCCATGCCCTCTATGCACTCGTGCAGCTCGAAACCCAGACTACGCATAAGGCTCGCATATGGCTGAGGGAGGCGTCGCACAGATTACGTGCAGAGTGCAGCCCGACAACCAGGTGACGTACTACGCAGAGCCGTGTCACCGTCCCACGGCCGCAGAGAAAAGAATCGTTGCTCTGTAGGGCTTGTGTCGCTCGCCCTCATCAGCGAGGCGTTCCGTTTAGACTTAGCTTCTAGGTAGACAACCCTTAGCCGCGCTCTCATGAGACTTTCTAGCTCTGCCACTTGAACGGGGCAGAAAGTTCAAGGAATACGATGCGGCAGCCAACGACAAGTGGCGGCCACGTCGGAAGGGTTCAAGCATGTTGGCGATGGCTCACCTCAGACTGGCCGAGAAAACACCCTCCAGCAGAGTAAGCATCGCATGCCACCCACCCCGTACCGCTCGCCGATCGCCCGCCTCCTCATGACCGTCGTATCCCGCCGCAGCCACCAGAACATCCCCTCTGATGCTGCTGCGTGACGACGGCCGAGTCCAGCTCGTCTTCCGTGGCTTGCAGCAGCACTCAGCCGACACTCCTGAGTGGTTGCCCGACCTGAGACATACGACAGTCTTGGAACCAGCCGAGCCCTGAGAGAAGGAGGGAGCTTGGGATGATGTGTGCTGGTCTGGCCGTAAAGAAGTGCTAGTCCTATATTTCGAGCTACCTTGTACGGGGTTCAAGGCAGATATTGGGTATATAAAGACCCCAACCACCCGCCTCTGAACCGAACCTTTTCTTGTATCATCGCCATCACTTAAGCATACTACCAAAAACCCAAGCCCAAGCTCAACTCAACTCGTCTACTTTCCATCCTCCTCCACCAAACAAGCTCCCATCACCATGCAGATCTCCGCCGCCCTCGTCGCCGTCCTGGCCACCTTCGCCGCCGCGGCTCCCAAACCCCACGGCTGCAAGCCCGGCACGTACCAATGCAAAGCCTACGGTGAGGGCTGGCAGGTGTGCAGCACCGAAGCAGTCTGGGTTGTAAGTTCCATCCCACCCCATCGCCATCTTCACTGCTGTCTACCTATTCTGACCGAACGTATCAGGACGGCGGCAAATGCCCCCCCAAGACCGTCTGCAAGTTCTACCCTCCCAGCCTCAGCCCCTACTGCGTGCCCCCGAACTTCCAGATCCCCTAAGCGGCGCAACCGTCGCCGTGGGACAACAATGCGCAGCGGAATGGGAGATGCTGGCTCGCATATTTGCAGCCCTACTCCCACCATCTGGCATGCGCCGGTCGTATTTCTTCTTCTGTCACTCATTCCTCTGAGATTTACGTGGATGTTGAAATAGGGAAGGTCTTGAGCACTTGGCCTATCATGCTCGCATGATTTACGATCCTTTCATGTACCTGTCTACGTTCAAGTCGTATAGACATGTTATATCTAGCTCGCGGGGTTCAAGGTTCTTAGGTAGCATCAGTAACAGCTGCAATTTACCGCAATGCCCCAAAGTTTATAACAAGATTATCATCACCTGCAGGTGAACGCCGACATATGCGGGCTGTTCCGGTAGTGGACAGTCTGGCTGTGCAAAGTTGTCACTACGACTGCCTTTCCGTTCAAAGAGCTTGGCAGGAGCTCGAATGATCATGTGTTGATGGAGGGTGAACCAAGTCAGGATACAAGTACGTGTAATGAGTCCATATGCAATTCCAAGTCCATATGCAATTCCAGGTCCATCTACTAAATCACAGATATCTTCACCAAGTCCTAATGCAAAAACACCCGTGAAACAACGCCGGCACATCAAGCTCAAAGAAATCCTCCCCACTAGTCTAGCACTTGCCCTTCCAGTTCTGGCTGATCCACTCCGCCATCTTGTAGGTGAGAGTCCCCTCCATGTACTCCTCAACATCATCGTTGCCATAGTCTGCACCAGAAAACTTGAGAGCCATGATGACCCAGGGCTGTATGAAGTCGAGGAACACAAAGTCCACCGTTTCTGGGTCGCCCTCTTCGGGGAAGCCGAGCTTTCCCTGAACGCAGTTGGGCTGGTTGTAAAACCTGATACTCTCGTGGACAGTGTCGTCACCGTCGTCGCCAATGTCATCCTTGGTCGTGTACCCAGCTATCAGGTCGGGTTGCTTCTCCGAATCCCGAAGCTCGAGTCGCGGCTCCTCAGCTTCTTCGGTTCTGTCGACAGCAACGACAGGCACGGGGAACATCTGTTCTGGGAGAGTTAGGAATCGGGTGTCGAGGCCGTGTTCCTCAAAAATCTTGCCACCACTGTTGAGAATCTCATTGACCTTCGAAGCGGCCTTGTACGGAACGTCTGGAATGTACCGGAAGCCGCTCAGAAAGGGGCTGACGGTATAAGTGCTGTCACGAGTGAAAGGACCCTTGAAAATGTCGAATCGGATACCGCCCGTATTAATGATGGCTAATCTCGGCTTGTTCTTGCGGTCCTTTCGGGTGATGACATCAGGGAAGACCTCATCTGTAATCCACGTGTAGATGCTGTTCTCTCCAGGGTATTCAGCGCGGCTCATCCAGAGCGTCTTGGGAGCACACCCAAACTGGTAATCGAGATCAAGAGCCTTGCGGGCGCGCGCAATCGTTTCAGTGACCCTCTGACCATCCTTGGTGGGGAACGTAGTGTCGTTCAGCCCACTATGGTAGTGTAAGCCATATAGGTTGGTATCGATGTATCGGCGCGTGAACGAGGGTGAGGCGATAGCTTCGGTCACGTCCGGGGCCTTCTTGACGCCGTCGATTGACATCCATCCAATGGTCTCGAAGTAGCGACCGCTGGCCATAGCAAAGGCCCTCGAATCGTACTTGAGGGCATCGCGGACGTGGGCATGACCGCCGAAGAAGGCGATGGGGGTATGCCAATTCTGTTTGCGCAAGGCGGTAAAGATGGTCTTGAACTCCTCCATCCGTAGGCCCACATGGCCGACGACTACGAAGAGGTCGGGCTTCTCACGAATAGCCTCCTGGAACCAGTCCTCCTTGATAGTCTCAGCTACAGGCTGGACGATGGTATTGTTGGCGTTGCCGGTGAAGTCGAAGAGGAAACCGAATGCGACAATCTCGATGCCCTGGTTCTTCGTCTTGAACTTGCGGTAGCGTTGGGCCATGGGTATGCGATCCCCCGTCTCGTGGTTTATATAGTCGAGGTTTGATGCGATGTATTGTTCTCGGTAGTTGGGAACGGTGGTGTTGTGCTCCTGATCGGCGGAGTACGCCTTGTAGAGCTCATGGTTGCCAGTGCAGATGAGGTCAACGTTGGACTCGGCGTAGATATCGTACTGAAACAGGCCCTTCGGTTGGGATGCGTCGTAGAGCCCATTACCCTCAACGCGGTCGCCACTGTCGATGACGAGTAGGTCAGAGCCCTTGTCGTCGGCCTGCTTGCGCATGTGGTGGGTGAAGGAGATGTAGTCACCCCAGTCGGCTGAGTACTGGGGCCTGGAGTTGGTTAGCTTTGGAAGGGCATCCCGTATCTTCACAGGTCTTTCTTTACGGGTCTATACTCTTGTAGATGTCCTCCTAGCCAGCCATGGGTATCGGTTGTGTGGAGGAAGTTGAGCTGGCCCCAGGTGAGATCCCTCATGGGAGCCGCGACGGGATGGGCGGAGCCGGGCTGGGCAGCGCGGGCGAGGGAAGCCAGGGCCGCGCCCGCGATCGAGCTCCTGAGGATCATGGTGACTGAGAACGAAACTGAAGATGACTCCGACGAGTCAGGATTCCCACGGGCGATGTTATGGGGAAGAAGGCTGCTTCTGTTGGCGGTGTGTTGTTGATGGAACGGGAGTGATAAGAGTCAAGATAGGGAGCTGGAATGACGTTAGCTGGGGACCCTACGAGCTACTTGCTTAGACTGTGAGTGGCTGGATATGACTTTACATAAGCCAGCGGCCGGGCTTCAGGTACCGCCATTAGTGGGGCCGGCCGCCTGCTACGGGGACATTCCGCTGAAGGCCAGTACCTTGCTGTTACTTAGTTGCTATAGCAGAATCGTCGGTTTGAGACTCGGCCCTCATGACCACCTGTCATGGGACACTGATGTCTCACAGATGGCTTTGCGGGTTGCGACAATACTACGGAGACACAACACAAGCCATGATGCCCAGGTATATGGCGCGGGGAAAGGCAAACAACAAGACATTGGTTGCACCTTAACGACAACGGCCAAGCATAGGCTCCAGTTCGGGTCCATGTTCCTCACCGTGACTGACTTGGGGGTTGACACCGTTCCCGGTGCACTCAATCGCGAATAAGAGCAGTGTGACGGTCTTCTAAATTTGGTTTGCGTTGTAGTTCTCAACCATGTTGAAGGCATGTGTCCTCTTGATATGACCTTGCCGAAGATATTAGGCAGCCAGAAACTTCACATCTTAGAACCCGCCTCGCTTGCGTCAAAACACGGCTGCCTTGCACCGCCTTACTTAGGCGGCAATGATTCCCGAGATACCAACCCAGAGCTACTAGTTCTCCTTGAACTGTTCCAGTGATTGCGACGGCTGGGCTGTTCTAATGATGACGACGGTGACGTGTGCAAGCAGCTCAGCTGGCTAGATCTTGGGTTGCAGCATCGAGTGAGTACATTCCCGAGGCCTCCGAGTCCACCAAAAGACGACGACGACGACGACGACGAAAATGACAGCCTAGACTGGCCTGTAAACTGCCGCCTAAATCACTAAATCTAGAAGCAGGCAACGAATGATGACGTTTTTTATTGAGGATGGGTATCTTGTGCTGTATTGGGTGGGTGACAGCTGGTAAACTCCGTAGGTACAGAGGTGTACTCTGGATAACCTCTAGATTCTCCCCGTCGCTCCCCAAAGTCTTCAATTGCGAAGGAAACCGCCCACGCCGCAAACACCAGCCCTACGAGCAACAAACCCCGTTGGAACTCTAAAAAGACAGCGGCCTTGCCTTTGGGGGAAACAGGCACGACCGCATTGTCCCGATCTGGCGCCCATCGCATCTCATGCCCTCCCCCCATTGGCCACACCACCATCGTCCCCCTCCCGAATCTTCCATCCATCGCAGGCTGCCCCGTTTGGGGGGATCATGGTGCGAGGCCCAGCTCCCAGCTTCTTAGGATCATTGCGCTCCCTCGGCGCTGATTGGGCAGCTGCTCGACTTCTTGCGAGATACGACAGCCCGCTCCCACCGTCCCCACCCCGGTCCTGCTTAGGTCCCGGGTGGATTGGGAATTTGCGGGTCACTCCGGAGGTCCGACGGGCATGTCTGCCACAGGTGTATATAAGTCATCTCTGGGAGCCTCTGGGAGACACTGGATTTTCTTGGTTGTCGTCTCAACCTCGCCCGGTTGCGTTTTGATTTAGTAAACTTCACATTGCAAACCGGAGCTGGACTAAGCCGTCCGTCTGCCACGAGCCAAACGAACATTGTCAGCAATCGGAGTCTTCTTGGCCCATCTCCGCCTTGCGTTGTCAACTTCATTCATTATTCTCCTCGGGCTTCTCTGGCCAGACTCATCACTTACGAAACCCCGAGAGTCTAGGAGTCAATATTTCATGACTCGTACCACTGCTGTAACAAAAAGAAGGAAGCAGCAAAATGTCGACCAATACCAAGCCCAAGGTCTTGCCACCCACGAAGCCCGGTAGGTTGACAGGCACCATTCACCAGTCTAAGACCAATATGGCCGCCGATACGAAGTATATGCGTTGACTGTATTTGTGAATGGTAAGCTAACTACGGTCTATTTACTAGGTCACACATCAAGCAAGACAACCTTCACTGTCAAGTCCGAGCAAGACTGCCGCGATTTCCTTCTCTGTGAGGTCTCAGCCCTACCCGAGCGTGAGGTGCCCACGGCCAGTCAAGAAGCATCCTCCACCGACGGTCAGGTGGCCCTTGTTCCCCGTAAGAGTCATGCTTCCCCAAAGTCAAGGTTATCTGACTAACTTGAGGAATAGGCGGTTCGCAACCAGACGGAACGTCGACCAATGTCTGGATCGCAAGAACAGTGAAGGCTGCCATGGCTGATATCCTCAGGGAACCATGACGAGGACTGCTGGTTGATGCAAACACCAAGCCGCATCGCATCGCCCAGTGGACTGGGGTGGGGAATACAACATCAGCCTTGCAATTCCGCAATGCCCTCAACCATTTGAGCATGTCACTGGGCAGCTTTGCGGTCGGCAGGAAGATTCGTCGACACGAAACACCATGGCTACTATGCGGCCCTTTCTCTAACCAAGAACCTATTGGGCTTTTGAATGAGAGGCTCGCATGCTTGTGGCCTGGCTTGGACATAACTGCGACTGCTAGTGCCCTTGCTTCGGGCTAGATCGGGGGTCTTCATGACCAAGCGCCAGAACCTTACTTTGACTTGACCTAGCTCAACTCTACTCAACCCAGAGAGACTGCAAATAGCAATCTACTTAATTAATAATTTGTTATAAACCCTGCCTTGTCAAACATATCATACCCTAGCACCCACGTTTTGCAGCGTCTCCACGCTGCGGTGGCGAGGTAGCCAATGTGACACGGATGGACAACTAGGATGACAACCAACAGCAGTCTGACTTCCATCCGACGCGCCGTAGCCGCAACTGGCCACCCGGACCAGCAACCCACCGAGTGTTTAGCTCAACTAACTGTTGTGTCAAAGAGCCTGTTTCTGTCTTAATGAACGGTTATTTACACTCCGATTTCTCCGAGTTAATCGCCGCTGATAGATAGACTGCGTAGCTTGAACGAAAACGACCCGGCTCTGAAGAAGTCGACGGCCGCGTGGGAAGACCCCACCGTTCTGTGTGTCCGTCAGCACTGTATCACCGAGGAGGGCCTTGACCCAGAGCGGGATAGACACCCACTAGGGAAGCTTGGCCCCGCGACGAACCCACCGAGAGCACCCACTGAACCCCGCTGCGATGGCCCTGCGAAGCACTGAAGAACGCCACCGAACCGCTAAGGGAACGTCTTGCCCCCCTGGGCTTAGCAGTTCGTTCTGGGCTTCCCCGGCACGGCGTCCAGAGTGGAGGACCCCCACCCAGTATCTCAGTAATCGGGCCAGCAATGGTTCCTTTTGGGGCTAGATCTGCCGACTTTGCTTTTTTCAGTGGTCCGGCCCGCGGGCTGAAAATGGACGACTTTTAATCAGAGTCAGGTTGCAGAGCATTAAGACCTCTCCTTCTATCCCACTTGCTCCTCGTTTCCTCCTCTTTTTTCTGCTTCTTCTTTGCCACAAAAAGATTGTCTATTTCCGTGCTCTCTCGAGTTTAACGGCCACCGCCGATCCCTCGAGTATAGATCAGGCCCGGTCCTACAGTTATTATTATCTCTCTGCTGATAGAAACCCTTGGGCCCGCACATCAAATCAACCCCGCGCCACTTCTTCTCTCTCTCTCTCTCTCAGGAACTCCAACCGGCTTCTCTTCCTCGTCACACCGGCCCATGTCGACTTGCGCCCACTCGATCCTCTTCCTCACCTACTACGCTCGGGCACATCGTTACATGTGCCCCCTCGGCCAATAAGCCTTCCAGCGAGCGACTTTGAGTCTTTGCGCTTGCTGCCGTACTTCTTGGGGACGCTAAGAAAGACTTCACCGAATTTGTGGCATCATTATTGAATAATTTTGCATCTCTGGGGATATTCGACACCAATATCTACCTAATCGCGTCAATACCTACGATAGGACCGTACAAGGTATGCTCTTTGCGATGCGTTGGTTGTTCGGATTGACTGGGTAGGCGCAAATCGCAAGACGTGCGCCTCCTAGAACCACTGGGCCCGATCGCAAAACATGTAGACAGCACAACGCTAACAAATTGCCCGGCCTCCAGACCCGTCAGTTGTATGAACGAGCAAACAGCCCTGCTTCATCACGCCTCGACCAGCTCGACAACGCCGTCGGGCTCCTATCCGCGAAACCACTCATCCTACGGCACCCAACCGCCCGTCGACAACTCCGACGCAATGGCCGCCGACGATACCAAGGGCTTCGAGTCGCCCACGACTAACACGGTGCCCAGCCCGGCCGACCACGCCAACAGCCTCGACGACGAAGACGCCGTTGTCGGCCAGGGCCTGTACATCCTCGAGGCCAAGTCGGTCCACTGGTACAGCTACCTCGCCACGGCCGACTTCTGGATCATCCTCGCCATCGGCCAGACCCTCGCCCTGTGCATCACCGCCACCAACACCTTCACCACGTTCCTCGCCGAGGCCGGCACCAACATCCCCGCCTTCCAGACCGTCTTCAACTACATCCTGCTGTTCCTCATCTACACGCCCCTGTTCCTCTGGCGCGACGGGGTCGGCGAGTGGTGGCGCCTGGCCAAGAAGGACGGCTGGAAGTACCTCATCATGTCGTTCCTCGACGTCGAGGGCAACTACTTCACCGTGCTGGCCTACCGCTACACCAACATCTTGTCGGCGCAGCTGATCAACTTCTGGTCCATCATCTGCGTCGTCGTCATCTCCTTCTTCCTGCTCAAGGTCCGCTACAAGATGTTCCAGATCCTGGGCATCCTCGTCTGCTGCGGCGGCATGGGCATCCTGCTGGCGTCGGACCACATCACCGGCTCCAACGGCGGCCCTGGCACCAACATGCTCAAGGGCGACCTGTTTGCCGTGCTCGGCGCCACCCTCTACGGCACCTCCAACGTCTTCGAGGAGTGGCTCGTCTCCAGGGCCCGCGTCTACCACGTGCTGTCCTTCATGGGCCTCTTTGGCATGATCATCAACGGCGTCCAGGCCGCCATCTTCGACCGCGAGTCCTTCCGGAACGCCACCTGGAACAACGACGTCGCCGGCTGGCTTGTGGGCTACACCCTCTGCCTGTGCCTCTTCTACAGCCTGGCGCCGTTCATCCTGCGCATGGGCAGCGCCGCCTTCTTCGACATTTCGCTGCTCACGGCCAACTTCTGGGGCGTCATCATCGGCATCCGCGTCTTCGGCTACACGATCCACTACCTCTACCCCATCGCCTTTGTCCTCATCATCGTCGGCCTCATCGCCTACTTCCTCGCCGGCAGCATGCTCGGCGACTCCAAGAAGCCCTGGCTAGGCGACAACCAGGAGGAAGGCGTCGCTGGGTTCGGCACTGCCAAGCTCAAGGCCCTCAACGCTGCCCGCAAGGCCCAGATCGAGGCCGAGAGCGGCACTGTCCCTTCGTGAGGTGGAACATGGACGATGCAAGCTTGAAAGAGTCGATGCGAGGTGGGAAATGGCCAAGGATCTCTGCGTTAATTTCCGTACCTTAATCTTTTCTTGGATAGCCACTGCTCTGTAATTGGGGCCAGACGAGTTCCGGGAAACCGGGGCTCAAGGGTCTTGGTTGAGATGAAGCCTACTCAACTAATACATAACTATCCATCTATCATTACACCGTACCTTTGCTTATCCTTTGTATGCCCAATAAATAGAATCAACTACCTTAGCTAGCTATCATTGCCTAATCGCCAATTCCATGTCCCCTTCTTACAAGTTGGATATTGAATCACGGCTCCAAGATCCAGTGACAAAGTCTACAAAGCTGCCTTCAGGGTGCTCCTATCCCGGCAGTATTAAAAAGGAAATATCCTTCCCCTCAATATTGCGATCCCAGTGTACTTTGATTACGTGGAGGCGACCTACTTGCTAGATCCTGCACGTGTGACAAAGATTGTATGTTATCTGTTAGCTTATTTCAATCAACGGATTGATATTTTTCGAACCGGGTATCTTGTGCTATTTGTCTTTCCTCGATTTGTCTTATAGCCCTGTCCATAGGCTGACCTATTACAAATATGCTGAGATAGTTAACCCATCACGCTTTTGCAGTTCTCGGTCTAACAGAACGCAGTGTTAGGGAAACAATATTCTTCAGTATACACTACCCAACGCCATAGATCCTGTCCTCGATCCTTAGTCCTAGTTGCAACTCCTCGCGCCAAGGGTATCGGCGGCCTGAATGCCAGAGCCCGCCTGCTATGTCCAAGTCTTCCCTTCTTTCCATTCCTTCGACCACTCTCCTCTTACCGACAGACAACGCTGTCAACTTCGGACTGCTAGGTTGCGCTTGAGGCCCGCCTTGGGTTCTAAACTTACAAATCCAACATGCTAAAGGCTCCGAGCCCAAATTAGTCTTTACAGCTATTTACCCACCATATTCTCCTCTGATGGGTCACCTTTCCCCTTCAGTAAGCCAACGCGTCGGTCATGCTCGCTCCGCAGTTGCTTTTCTCCTGTCGGTACTAGTGTCTTCTCTTCGAGGCCCTCAGCTAAGGCTGGATCACCCAATCGGAACTTTTCCCGTTGGCCCTCGACGCCGGGCGGTGGGCTCGTGATGGGTTGTGACACAGCCTGGATGGCAGACTCTGGCCAGAGAATTCGGTTCGCTTCCTCTACGGTAAGAGGAGGCTCGTGGATTTCCTCTGTCCGAGTGACGCTAGGTTCCACGGGTGAGGTTGCAGCAGCCTGTGGTGGTGGCTCCGCAGCGGATTGGCGCGGTGTCGTCGGTGACCCTGCACTAGTGGATCGAGCCGTGGTAGTCTCCGATGGCCGCCGGGTCCGTGTGGGGCTACCAGTCCGGATGGTTAGGGGATCCGCCGATCGTTGCCGATCCGTACCCCGTGTGACGGAGTCCCCGGTAGCAGATCGATTCACTTGGGGATTTTGCGCCGAGTACAAACTCATATCATCATCCGAGTCCGAGTAATCGCCCTCCTCATCATCGTCGCTCTGGAGCGTGACGCCGTCTGCCCCATCCCCGATGGTTTCCTTCATCTCATCCGACTCCGTCTTCAGCACCTTCTCCTCTGCATCAGTGATGCTTATAGGATCTGGTTGCCTCAGGGTTGCTGCTCGCTTCCGGTCCATACGGAGGATGTTTCGCATTAAGAATAGCTCGTGCTTCTTGTAAGTCTCAAAATATGCCCTGCTCGTCATTGCGACAGCATGGAGATCATCTAGCTCGTCGATCTCGCATAGGACTCGCAATCTGATTCCTTCAGGAAATTCAGTCGATACGCTATACGCTTGGTCGACGGCTGCCATGCGTCCAAGGCCCTTGTTGAGCTGACTCTGGGGCTCCCGCTCTCGATGCTTCGATAAGGCCCAACCGTGACTCTTCCCGCTGATATCAAAGAGCGTGAGCCCTAGGACACTGTTGTAAATATCGTTGACCGCTGCCCGGAATGTTGGACTGGGATCACAGACACCCTTGTGGACTGGCGTTGGGGGAGTAGGCACCCTTCTTAGAGTATCTACGATCTGCGCTAGACTCCTCGGCGGAGGCTGCGATTCAGGCATATGTGATAGGACATTTGGTTGCATGATATGGGGGAGCAGATGCATCTCGTTGTACACCAGCATTAACCACCCCAGATTTGTCGCATCGCACCAGTGGCTACCCTTCGGGCATCTTGGAGTGCTTGTCAGCATCGTAGCGGGGACACTGGAAGAGTGGCCGGTACGGGGTTCCGAGGCCGATGGCGATTCCGGCTCTTCAGCCGGAGTAGGCGCTGGCGGTCGGAGATACTCCTGAGCTGTGTTGACGCAGCATGCATGAACCTGGGCAACCTTAGCGCACCGGACGGCCCAGATCTTGCTTTTGATCTTTTGTGGCCACGGCTTGGTCTGTAGCTCCTTCTCATCGACAAGATTAAGAATAGCCGTCTTGGACATGCGCGAGAATAGTTGTCGAAGACCAAAGGCGTAACTGATGACCAATAGACCGTCAGGCATGTCGTCTGCGCCCTTGTGCATCCACTGGGGCAGCCATCGGTGCTCGACGATCAGTTCCAGGGGGGACGTGCTCTTGTACTTCATGCAGCATTCGGCGATGGCGACAAATTGCTCAAAGGTTACCTCCCTTGGCACCCTTTCGCTCTGCATGTGAGCGGCATGGAGGAGGATCTCAAGGGAACTCCACCGATTCAGCTCATGTTGAGGCATGCGATACAGCCTCGCTTCCGAACCGTCCTTGCAGAAGTATTTAGTGGGGGGAGATGGTAGATGGGTCGAAATATCGTCGTCGTCGTATAGGTTAAGAGTACTGGAGTGACCTGCGAACATCCGGCCAAAGACGGGAGACGTCTCGGCCAGCATGTGGGACGAGACTCGAAACCGAATCGCGGGGTCATTGGGGGATGACTCGCTCGAGATGTTGGAAAACTCCAGGATGGCATCACCATGGGGAGAGATGGCATACTCTTCGATGGTGCGGTCGGGGGAGATGCCAGACTCCCCTGTTTGTAGCAGCTGGCGAATTTCGATCAACTCTTGCTTAACCTTTTCATAATTCCGAAAACGAATCTCATATCTTGGGAACTACACGGCGGTTGGTCAGCAAATAGTTGTTTCGCGAGTGAAAAGTCGTAGAGGACGCACAAATTGGGGGTCCGCCGACATCACCCGAGTCACACTCGCGTTGCGCATTCGAAGGACGGCTTCCTTCCGGAAGCGCTTGCTCGCAAACAGGGCGTCGACCATGTCCTGGGTAGCATCGCGCTCATAGCTCCGGTAGGTGTCGGCAAGACTGATTTTGAAAGACTCCGTCAAAGCTTCAAGATACGTCTTCCAGTCACGGATGACGCTCAGCCATGTATCGTTGGTATGGGGTTCTTTAATGACGCTCCCAGACACAACCTCGGCAAGGCTTCTGCCGCTGAAAGAGCTCCGGGTATCATAGATGGCGCCAAGGCTTCGAGGGGATTCGAGAGAGGAGTCTCGGCGCGGGAGGCCGTCGGTACCGTTGGCCATATCTCCTCGGTTGCGGCGGAGAGCATCCTGGAGAATGAGGCGGCACAGGTTGGAGCATTGCTCCTTGACTTTGATGAGCTCCTTGTAGGCGGCATCGACTTGGTGGGGGGTTGAGGGGCCGGTGCGCATGCGCTGGACGAGGGTCTGAAGCTGGCGGATGTTGGTATCGGAGCCCTCGAAGGAGATGCTTGCAACGTGGGAGTCGGGCGACTTGGGGTTTAGGAAAGAGTCATTGGTCTCCGAGTCGGTAGGGGTGAGGTGTGATCTATGCTGCTGTCCAGGTCAGTCGTCTAGTTCGGCAGAGGCAAGGCCAGGGAGAGGCAGAGGTTAATGAGGGGCTAGACATACCGAGTCTTTGGAGGCGCTAATGCTCGAGATCTTGCGCAGAGCAGAACCCCAGAGCCGCATCTTGCCGGGCGGACCGGCGCTCTCGGTGCTGCTCCTCTGGATCATGGTGGCGGGATCGTCGTGGTCGTCGTGAGTTGAACCGGTTCCTCTGCGAGACCGCATCAGGCTGCGATCAGCAAGGCGACTTTAGTGCCGGCGCTGGGCCACAGCATCGTAGCCACCGTGGAGATGCGAGGCCCCCGAGAGAACGAAGGCAGCCGGGCGGGAATCTGAGGGTTTGGGTTTACTGTTGCGCGGGAGGAGATCGGCGGAGAGTCCCGAGGGGATGACGTCTCGATCTGAGGTCGCGGCAGAGCCTGAGGTTTGAGGATTGAATGGTAATTGACAGAAAGATTGCGAAGGTGGCAAATGCGGTTGGCTTGCCAGGCTAGGACAGAGAGCCAGTCCGGGCTTCGGTTATTGTCGTCAAGGCTTTGCTGCGCAGTGCTGTTCCGTTTCCGTCTGCGACTTGGGAGGGCCAAGTGGGCACGAGTTGGCTGCGGGCGGGCGGGGTGGTGGTTGCGGCGTTGGGGAAGAGTAAAACCGGGGGGCGTAGGACTGGGGCTTGACCGGGTTTTCGACTGAGTGGGCCTGGGGTTTGATTTGGGCTGAAAAGAGAGTGATAAGCCTTGAGACCTGGGGAAGTGGAGGAGGAACGATGTTGACTCGTAATCATGCGCGTGTGCGTATGCTATGTAAAGCGAGAGGGCGGAAGATGGAGTGAAGTGAGTGAGAGACGAGGGGAGAGAAGAGATGAGACAAAGGATTGTCCAAACACAGTGATCAGACAGACCGGGGCTATGCCTGTATCGCACTGTGCTGGCTTGTCTGTTGCGCAGTGGTTTCGCACAGTATTACCAAAGGTGTAAACACCGTATCTTTCAACGTACCCCAGGCGACAAGACCAGCAGGGGATGCTCCGAGCAAGGTCGATAGATGTATGTACTAATAGTAGACGGTTAATGTTGAGAAAACAGAAGGTCAAACAATGAAACGGCTGGTAGAAGAGAGACCAAAGCCAACAGTCTCGTCCTAGGAGGCTTACAATGACCAAAACACTCCCAAATCTAGTACAGAGAAATATCCAGAGTGTGGATGGAAAGTTCCCGCCGTCGCCGTTTTAGCGGGTGCAGCGGGGAGCTGAGATTGCGGGGGAAGCCCAGACAGATGGGATGGGCGAGAGGAACAACACATCTGGCCTCGCTTTATATACAATTTTCTCCGTTCCCCAGTATCAGTGGGTTTCTAATTATATTTACTGCTTCGCCTTTTGTGTGTAGACCTCAAGCAATGTCTCCTCTCTCCTTCTCGTCTTCGTCAGCCAAGTTTAGGCCGTCGTCTTCGTACCTATCACTAAAGACGTCGTGCCACAAGTGCGGTTTCAGACTCTCAGAAAGCCACTGGTCGTCGCAGCCGTACATATTCGTGCATACGCCATCACATCACGGGGAATCGTATCCCAGGCAGCGCCCTCGCTTTTGCTATCAGAATAGACTGCTGGCTGAAGCTGCCCTGTTTCATCAATGCCAATACGAACTTGCAAGACTGCACAGCCGCATCCCAACCAGGCACCCAGGGTGGAAAAGACAGGAGCAGCAATAATAGAAAACAAAGTCCCGTCGATCGAACGTCTTACCCGCCATCCCTTGACTTTCCGTCTTCCGTCCACAGCCGCAGGACTCCCGCCCTCAACCAGCAGCCCTGCGGCTCCTCCAGACTTCCGCATAAACGCGATGCTAGTCCCCCCCAGCTTCGAGTCCTACCTGCCAGCCTCTCCCGCACCCAACCGTCCCCTGGGTCGGATTCCCGGGGGCGGGCGAGATCCGGATCTGGCGCCGATATGGGGTAGGTATCATTCGGGAGCGTTGCTGGTGGCCATCCCTAGTGGAGTGAGGTGCGGCACCGGGTCCTGGGGCCGAGGACGATGTCAACCGCCAACTCCATGGGGATATTTGGTTCGAGTCGATAGCTTAGATGGATTGCATGCATTTAGACCACATTTTAAACAGGAATTATGTGCGACAAACATAGGAGTAACATAATCCTGTGGATTTTGCACAAACTACATCTTTGTCTGGTGCAAAAATACCCATTGCAATCCTCATTCAACATCCCTCCCTCCGCCATCGCTAAACCCGCCCATCCGCAACCTCACAAACTCGCATCATCACGCTCCCCCATCACAAACACAACCCTCCCGTTCCCTCCCGCATCCCACTCGGCCTCCACATCCAGAAGCCTCACCTCCCGCACCCCCGCGTCCCTCACGCCCTCCAGCACCCCCAGCATCCCCGCCGCCTCCGCGTCCAGCTCCGCCGTGCTCCACGCCCCGGGCCCGGAGCCCCGCACCGTCACGTCCCGTCCGCGCAGTCCCGCCGCCGGCACCGCGCCGTCCAGGCCCGCCAGCGACCCGATGCACACCCACGTGAGCGGCGGGGCCGCCCGCGCCGTCGCCGACCCCAGGAACGCCCCGATCCACGGCCCGTACAGGTAGTCCAGCACCACGTGGGCGGCCGCCGCGGGGCCGAAGTCGGTGCTCTGCGGGGGGTCTCGCAGCACGATTGTGTCGTCGAGGCCCAGCGGCTTCAGGGCGGCCTCGTTTCGCCCGGCGCCGACGACCCGCGTCGCCCCGAGCATGCGGGCTACCTTGATGGCCAGCTTGCCGCTCATGCTCGTCGCGCCCAAGATGAAGCACGACCAGCCCTTCTCCTTCTGCCCATCTCTAATGAAGTCGACCCTCTTCCTCAGCGCCATCCAGCTGCTCATGACCGGGTTCATCAGCGCCGCCGCCTGCACGGCGTCCACCCCGCCGGGCAGCTCCGCGACGCTGCTCCGCGGCACATTGACCACTTCGGCGAAGCTGCCCGCGCCGTCGGCGTCCCCCAGCGTGCTGAAGTAGACGTGCTTGCCGGTGCTGACGTCGATACCCGTGCCGTCCACGCCGGGCGTGTGTGGCAATGAGACGGATGTGTAGTGTTTGCCCGCGGCGCGCATGCGAACGACTTGGTGCAGGCCGGCAGCGAGGACGCGGATCTGGACGATGGACTCGTCGGGTGGTGTAGCTGGCTGAGGTACTTGGGTGGCTTTTGGGGGAGAGTCCCATTTTGCGACTTGGGCTGCAAGCATGCTCATTTTGCGTGTACTTGTGGGTTTTGATAGGTTCTGCGAGAGAGCTTTGGATGTCAACTACCGATTGCCAGTCTGCCGGGACAGGACCAACTTTATACACCGCCGAGCCCCTCCTTGACAAACTTCGCCCGTCTCCTCATATCAATCATCATGACCCAAGTCAACTCTAAGCTAGACGTCAACCTCGCCGATGTCCCCGACCTCATTCAAGCACCCTTCACCCACTCTACAGGTTCCCTATTCTCGATTCGGTACTAGTAGATCCATCACCAAGTTCTTTCCAAGCTGCCATTGGCGCATGACTCATGCTGACTCTGCTGACGGATGTTCGGCATCATCCTGCCGCTAGCCACCTGGATGTCACAATGCTGCTGTTGCATCAGGGCTACGCACGTACCCGCCCATCCGTCTGCGAGGAGTGAAACAGACATCAATCTTCAGCGGGATCCGATGTCACCTAAACCACATAGGGCTGAATCTTATCTTGCTGCATCTGACCTCTTGAGATCGTACATGTGTATTAGCCTCACAATTTCTCATCGCTCGCGTATTCAATGATTTTAAAGCTTTTGATTATCTCATTTTTGTGCTCCGTTACATCTGTCCATGCTTTTGTGACATCCATCTATACCGTTATACCGCTTTGCCCCATCCCCTCTTGTAAGCCTATAGGAGATATAAAGTGGTGTCCGTGTCCTCCAGATGGTTGTCTCGACGCAATTGCAACTGTGTATATATATAAAACGCCTCCCCGGCCATGTGTAGAAGACGCCAACGCCGTCCCTCCAGCCATCCATTCGTCTGACCATCCATCATTCTCACCTCTCCCCTTGCCAATCTGTGCTCGCACACCACTATCAATGTGGTAAAAGATGCTGCAATGACTATCCGCGCCAATCGTACACACATACTACACTCACTCATATTCACTGAACTTGGACACATCCAGAACAATGTCCAAGCCTCCCTTCCTCACCACCCGACCCGGGAGACGCCGTACACCCACTCTTGCTTGCTCGTTAGGCACGGTGTCCGTGGCCACAGTCCGCCCTATCCAAGAAAGCACCGGTCGGCGTCGTAAATGAAGTAGTCTGCGGACCCGAATAAAGGCTGGAGATGATGCCTGGTTTGTCGTTAAAAAGAACGGCCCGTCATGGGGGCATTGCTGGCTGATCGGCCTCGTTCCGCGACTGACCATCCATTAACCGCCCTTTCGCTCCGATTCAAGCTTCGGAGGCTGTTCACTGGCTCCCTGCTGGACCCCGTTTGCACCTTTCTTCTTTCCTTTGCCAGCCTTTTGCCATCCTCCGTCACTTTCGCTCTTCGCACCACGAACATGTCCATTCTCCCTAGACCCGTTGACGCGGTGAGTCGGTGCGGCTTGCTTCTGCGACTTCTGGGTTTTTTGGCCTTCCTGAAGATCCCGCGCTCGCTCTTCTGGCTTAGCGCTCGTCTTTGAGGGTTCTCTTGGAGCTCCTTTCGGATTGGGCGGAGCCACGATCTTTTCCCGCTTCAGAGGACCATCTGGCTTTCGAAGAACGGTCGGTGACGGTGTTCGGTTTTCATACACCGGAGATAGATGCGACAGTTCAGGCCCAACTGGGTGGTCAATGCGGTTTTCTGAAATGGCAAGGTCCAAGGGAGCAATAACCCCATTTTGTGTCTGCCGGGACATCAAACGTTGCCGAGTGGAGGGCGAGAGTCGTGAGGTTCCAGCCGCTGCAGGCTCTTGCGCGATGTGAGGCGAATTCATATAGTACGTGCTCATCATGGCAATGCGCTCTCGGAACGAGGGGTCATCAGCCGGCGCAGCAGCCACAGCAGCCGTCGTCGGTGCGCTAGATCCATTGGCAACTATAGGTGCTCCGTCAGGGGCAGGTAGAGCCGGCGAGACCTCCTGCGTGGCTAGGGCACCCAAGGGAGTGGGGATGGGACCGTCAGGTGGGTAGATCGGAACCGCACTGCCGATGTTAACGTGGAGTGGGTTGTCGAAGCTCGATGTGGCAGAATCCTCTGACGCGTTGCTCTCCGTGCCCGAAAGCTGACGGGGACTAGTATTGGTCATGCTGGTCTTGAGGCCAGATCCATTGACGACCAGGGGGCGAGACAGGTTTCTGTTCTGGCTTCCGGGGAACGGCACGGACGTGGTAGGCGCTGACGCGGTGTTTGTCGAGAACGCTCGGGCATGCCCGAGTGGAGAAGGCGAGCGTGAAGTCCTTCTCATCCTACGATCAAGGATCGTTTGAGGAAGCTGATCTGTCGACAATCTGCGTCTCCCCGGGCCGAATGCCTGATTTGCTAGCTCACCGAATGCGACGCCATTCGTAGCTGGCGCTGGCTGCGGTGACTTCTTGCTGGGACTTGAGGTCTCTGTCACATAGAATTGGTTGTGCTTGCCCTCTTCCGACTGGGGCGAGTCGGCGTGCGCCTTGGGAGTTTCGTCGTTGTCGCCATCGTCAGGGATGAAGCTTGGGTTCGAGACGCCACTAACATTTCTCGAAGCAGCGTTGGCTATGTTGGTCATCGACTGAGTCCCAAAGTAGCCAGCTCCAGGCTGTCCCGACGGCGATCGCGACGCTGGTTGAGAGTGGGACCTCAATGAGCTATTTGACCCGGAAACGCCGGTCTCGTTGACGGATCGCTGTAAAGGACGACGGAGGTCTTGGGTGCCCCCAGTCGGGGTTGAAGGTGTGGAAGGATACGTTCCATAAGCAGCACCAGCTTGAGGGAAGAATGGCAATGTCATGCCGTAAAGGGCATACAGCTCTGGTCGGAGAGGAGCGCTGAGTGGCGGATTGTCGAACGAATTGGTCCTAGAACGGTCCGAAGACTGCTGTTGACCCGAGGCGGAACTTGCCGACATCCTTTGCTGCTGCTGCTGACCCATGGCTTGATGCTGCAAAAACGCTGGCGACTGAGCATACATGTGTAGCTGCCGCATGTTCTCCTGGTGATAGGCCATCTGGGTCATGAGGTCCTGCTGCGCATACTGGAATTGAAACTGAGGGTTATACCATTGCATGTCCTGTGGCATATTGACCGGCTGAACAAACATATTGTTAGCGTCGTATGTCGGGACGCTGGACGAAGATCGACGACTCGCATTGTTTCCGTTGCCGTTCCCGTTCCCATTTCGGTGGAAGTTGTTGTTGTGCCGCCCTCCTCGGTGGTTGCCTCTGCCGCCACGGCCCGAATGAGTCTGCGAGGAGCTCCGTAGCAAAACGGGCCTAGACTGGGCTGGCGGTCGCGTCCACACTCGCTCCTCTTCCTTCGGAAAGACGTATTGCTCGCATGCCTCCTCGAACTTTGCCACCGAAATTAGATCAAACGCCCGTCGGAGCTCCATATGCAATCCCCGGAACGAGTATTCGTCCGCAGTATTGCCAAGATTTCGCGAAATATTGAACGGCTCCTCGACGCAAAGTTGGTTGTTGATGGCATAGTGCCACTTTTTTTCCGTCTTGGTCACCAACTTCCCGGATCTCACAGAAAGGGCGTATTTGTCGTAGTCGAACTCGTGCGCGTAGAATCGAAAGAACTGGAAAAGAAGCTCGGCCACCGAGGACTTGTTCTTGTTACCAAAGCCCGAGAGCTTCTTGAGGTCGTCCGCAAAGTCGCTCACGGCCCCATCCGGCTTCGTCAGCTTGTGTGGCGACACGTGCAGCGTGGGCAAAACCGGCGGACTTCGGAGCTGCAGAAATGCAATGATCAAGCAGATCCAAGTGTATGAGCTCAAAGTGCCACCAAAAGCTGTTCCTTCGTTAGTGTCGCCGCAAGGTGAGCGTCGGTCGGAAGCAAAAACTCACCAGCATCGTTCACTATCCTCCTCCGTGTCCAGTATTTGACGATCATCGCCAACTGCCGGACTCGAGGATCGGCCTCGACATAGGTTCGAACCATGCGGGTGTTTTCGAGCGCAACGGTGTTGTTGACATTCATGTCGCAGGCAAGGCCCAATTCAGGATCCCAGATCTTCACAATTGGGACCTTGGCTGCAGAAATGCAAACAACCTTCTCCATCCCTCCTGAATAGTTTGTCAGTTCGGCAGAAATGAGACCCATTTGTGAGCTTGTACGTACGTCGTGCTAGGAGGTCGGCAATCATACAGACACCCTCCAGCTCGTGCCACGGGGTTGTGATGCAGATATCAACTAGAAGCATGTTAGAACCAGTCTCCGAGGAATGAACGTTGCGTATAGCGCTTGGTTGTACGAACCATCCGAGTCATCTGAACAAAGCAGGTTACCGGACGAGCCAAAAAGATGCACCTTGATATCATGCCCTGGCCACTCATCATTGAGTGTCTTCTCTAGCTTCAACACCAGCTTCTTGCGATTCTCCTCGACAGCATCGGTAGGCAGGAGTCGGTCGAAGACCTCGCGCATGTCAGTGGCCAACTTGCGCTCCTCATCCTCAGTCAGCTTGCCTTTGACCGTTCGCAAGTCCAGCTTCTCGAGGCGGTCATTGCCGACGGAATACGGTATCCTTCTCCTCGAATTTATCTGAGCAGTCTCGTATTTGCATCCTCCTAATCGAGGGGGCAGAGGTCGCAGCGACGGCAGAGTGCTGTTGGTCTCGGAGTATGCGGAACGGGGGGAGTGGTTTGTGGTGGCGGTGGGTGAAGGCTCGCGATCCTCGAAAGAGAATTGGCGGGCGTGCTGATGGGGGGTAGAGGGCACGGAGCTAGAGTGGGACTGCCCCTGAGAAGGTGCGGGCCGGCGCGGCAGGTTCCTCGACAGGTCGGCCGCGTGCTTGGGAGGCATCTTGGACGGAACCTCCTTGGGGGTTATGACCGAGCGGCTCTTGTCTGGGTTCTGATGCGACCTGCTCCCATGGCCTCCTCCTCCTGCGTTTCCCTTGGCGGCTGAGCCGTCCTTGAGCGACACCTTGCTAGAAGATCGCGACCGGGGCGCGGCCTGGATGTGGGGGGCGGACACGACGGGCGGGAGTGGCGGCGTCTGTAAGCCACCTCCCCGGGCGGGCGAGATGAGCTTGTTGTAGTGGAGGAGCTGGGCGTGGTAGATGTTGGAGTGCTGAGGGAGGAGAAAGGGGAGGAAGTCTATGTGGGACTGGAACTGGGCGGCCGCCGCGTCTGCGACTGGCGAGCCGTTGGGAGCGGTAGCACTATGGCTGCTCGGGGTTGGGGTCGTAGTTGTCGTCGTCGTAGTCGTCGTGGATGTCGTGGATGTCGTAGTCCAGGGGCTAGGGGGGTAAGAATGTTGAGGTTCGGCCGCAGTGGTCTGGGTGTCCATATGGAGCGAGCGAGCGAGCCCCGGGACTGCAGAAGATTGCGGGGGAGCAGCAGGCCGGCGTGACGCTGTGTCGTGGCCTCAGACTTCAGTAGAGGTTTGCTCGGCGGTGGTTTGGTTTGCGGAAGAATTGAGGTGAGAAGGAGGAAACAATGACGGGGAGGGGGGAAATATTGTGTGCGGTGCAAGCAAGTCTCTTCGCCTCCGCATGCAATGCAAATCCAATAACGAGTCCGAGGAAGAAGCAGGGCCAAGGAGGATATAGTTTTAGCCAAACGGCGAGGCGCTGTTCGAGGCTGTTCGAGACGGCTGGCAGAAGGACTTGGGGGTCGGTCGAGCGAGGCGAGCAGTTGACGAAACCGGGACTTGAGGTCAGACGAGACGGGAGCGGGGAACAGCGCCTTCGACGAGCGGGCGAGAAATGTAGTCGACGGGAGGCCGTGAGGCGAGGTGGTGAGGCGCGGGATAATGATGGATGGAGCAGGATGGGAATGGGACCGACGGAGAGCGCTGTGGGGGGGCCTGCCAAAAGGGGCCGTTCGGTGCGAGGGACGCCGGGTCGACTTGTCGACGCGTGGGGGAGGGCCAAGAGGCAGATTCGAAAGGGTGAGAAGCGACAGAGGATCGAGTTCGCAATTCGAAGGGCGAGCCGCAGGGAAGACAAACAACAAGCGAGCCCGAAGAGAGTGTGAACAAGAGAGGGTGAACAAGAGACGCGGGCGAGGAGGGTGAAGGTGATGCGCTGTGAGAGGCGACTTTGAGAGGAGAGCGAACGTTCAAGTGCCGTTCTCTGGGGGACAGCCTAAGTCGTTCTGGATCTGGGATGGATGCGGATGTGGATGCAGGTGAGTTGTGTGAGAGGTGTGTGGAGTGCGCTGGAACATGACAGGCACTGTACGGTGGCTACCAGATACCTACTCAGCTGCCAGTGGCACTGCTACCGGATTGGCGCTGGACGGGCAGGGCACCCACTGCAGGCAGTCAGTCTGCTGGAGGGCTCGCCCCGCCGTAGCCCGGGCCACCTGCTGTGCTTCACAGTGCGCAGCCGCACCCCCAAGCCGGTCCCAGGCGTCCCAGAAGCACAACAACCTCCTCACAAGGTCCTCCTCACTCTCTCTGTCTCTGTAAATAAGTCGACGGCTACTCACTCCAACAAGGACCACAGTCACCAAGCGAATGGGCGTCCAAGCCGCCGGGGAGGGGACCCCACCCCAGCAGGGCTAGCAGGGCTAACTGGCACCGGCAAGGAGAGCCAGCGACTCCGACCCGTGCGGCGGGGCGGGAGAGAGAGAGAGACACCGCAAAGCCAAAGCGACTGATGATAATCCGCCACACTCAACAGGTCGTTTTCCGCCTGGATAAGTTAGAGAGGCAGTTGGGGGGCGGGGAGACGTTGGGCTCCAGACTCGAACATGGTGAATTGCTGTAGGTATACTCAGGTCATGGGGGAAACACGGCACAGTGCGTGTTCCGGCTAGATGGCCAGACAACGGCAGCAGCAGTGCAGGAAACAATAGGAGGGTGCAATAGGAGAATGCAAATTAGACCTCATCAACACGGACACCGCACATCCGCACCGCACCTTTACTTTGTCAAAGGGCCCCATCGGCTGAAAGTGTAAGTAATGAAGGTCAGATGGGTAAGACCCAGTAAGGTGATGACAGGACCGATTACAGTTGCGACCTCCTGGGGACCAACCTCAATCGCAGGGCATGGAAGACGCTCAACAGTTCGCCCAGTCGTCCAGTCGCTCGCTGCTGGTGCGTGCGAGCGTGATGATGAATGCCTCTCTCTCTCTGTGTACTCCGTAATGGCCCGTAAACTAGACCCTCAGGTCGCTGTGTGTCAGTGGTTTGCAGGGAACAGGGGAACAGCGATGCCGTCGTCGGGACGGGACCCTGGCGCCGCCAGCATGCTCACGCCCCCCCCTCCATGCTGTCGACTCCTCCCAAGCCTCCCCATGCCTCTCGGCTGGGCCTGTTTCGCAGCTACAGCATCGCCAAGTCACGACGCGCGCTGCAACAGGGCGTAAAACGGGTGCCCAGGTACCTCGCCCTCCGGTAGCCAGCCATCAGCCCGACTTTCCCCCGGAGGTTCTGGATTCTGGGATGCGCGAGGGGGGTCCTCCAATTCCCCTCAAACTCAGTCGTGACAACCTCGACCGGCCATCGGCTGGATTTCCCATCCATCCATCAACCACCGAAATCTCCGGGTGGCGGGGGATGGGGCGGGCAGCGGAAAACCAAAGAAGCGACTAACAACTAATAAGTATGCATAGAAGTACTATGGATTAAGACACCCCAATAACTCACACGCCGGCAAGAATCACAGTCCATCTCTCCACTAAGCAGCATCCCGCCCATCCACTACCTACATACTGCAGAGTGCGGACGGAAGAGGCATTAAACATTAAACCCAGGTCTATGATGAACTGTGCATGTGCCTACCATCCGATGTCATTGAATCTCTTCATTTCTGAGATGTCATTATGTCGGCATGCCGCATGGGAGTCAGGCCAGTCTCCAAAGGCTTCATCGATAGACCTCCACAACGGACAATGTCTTCCGCCACGGCACCTACCCCGTATGCTCCCTGACTTTCGTACTATGTATAGCCAGAGCATGAGATGCATCCATGGATAATTACCATGTACGTGGTAATACTTCGTATGTGCAGCAACCTGAGCCCGGTCGTGGCCCGTGTCAGTTGTGTCCCTATCACGGCCCTGGCCCTGGCGGCGTCGTTAGTTGGCCCTGGCGCTGCTGCCATCCAGCATCCCCGGTCATACCTGGGCGTAACCTGTCAAAACCACCTCCTCATCCTCCTCAGCAGAATCGATGACGCTCAAAGAGAACCACGACGGCAGGCATTCTCTATCGAGATGCCGCGAGATTCCCTCCTTTTTTTTATGGACCTTTGGAAGGAATTGATGCTTCCATCCTTAGAAGCCCCAGCCCTCCTTTAATTCCCACGACCCTCGCATCTCACTCATATCAATCAATCTCATGAACCGCCCATTTCAACGCCGTACCCGAAATTGTTCGTCACCACCCACTCATTGACCCTCCTCTCCCGGGGCACTCTACTCTAGAATCTAGCGCCGTCCACGGTTCCCACCTGTCTTTTTCCCAATGCGCACGCCGAACTTCCTCCCCCTTACGGAGTACCATCCATCCATTTGCCATTTCCCGTTTTCCCAGCAGTGCTTTCGGGGATTAGTTACGGGGGAACGGACGGAAGATATGCAAGGGTCAAAGGGGAGAGAAAAGCCCCCCTCTACGGTGAAGAGAGCTTTCAAGAGGCAAAAGTGCGGCACCCCAAAAGGAGCAGTGCTCATGGTCTTGGCTTTATCTCTTGTGGTAGACTATCTTGCTATGGTCAGGTGTCTGTCTCTCTGTCTGTCTCGTCTTGTCTTGTCTTGTCTTGTCTCATCTTGCCTTGTGTGAGTGCCCCCCTCTTCCTGTCTTCCCTCCGTTCCCCCTTGTCCGTTCGTCGCTCTCCCTTGTCCGGCAGACGGCCTAGCTCCTTTTACCAGCTTCTCGTCTACTTATGCTTCCATCTGAGCTTCCCAACTTTCTGAGTTGTGGCGGGCGCGTGAGAGGTCGTCAAGGGCGTCCAGCCAACCCATTTGCCAAGCAGTGCAACAGGCACACCCCTGGCGGAGTTGATGCAAAGTCGATGCAGGATGCGAGATGTCGGCCGGCGAACGAGACAGATGGACTCCGTACTCCGTACTACACAGCAGATACTACTAAATAGGTACGCATGTATCACAACATTAGACAAAGGTGTGTCTGTATTTGCACGCACTGCAGTACTTACGAATAGTTGGGTGTGGCTAGCAATGGAATCGCCCCTTGAGGACCCTCTCCCATCATCTCATTCCCGACTTGTTTCCCATTGCAGACCACTGAAGCTGACATTGTTCCGAGCGTCGGATGTCGGATGGAGATGAAGTCCTTGAATCCCCCGGACTTTATTCCACGCTACGTCACAGCTCCTTGCCGTCGCGCACCTCCTTCACCTAAATCTGTCACGACGCCGCTCGTGTCGTGTCTATCTATTCCTGGCGAACCCGCCCCCGTGTTCGTTCGTACTCGACGGATCTATTCTCAGAACTGACCATGATCTGTACTTGCTTGGCCAACTCGTACGAATTGTTTTCGTACCTTTCTTCAGCTCCGCTCAAGGCTCACCCTCGCTGTGGCTCTCCAGATCCAGCCACTCCTCGCCGAGGCACTGTCGCATTCCCGCTTACCTTACCTTACCTTACCTTACCACCACGCCTCGCTTTCGCGAAGCCCTCTCTTCGGGTGCGCGCGCCATCTTCATCTTACGTAGTAGGTCAGGTACAACCACACAGGGCTGTTTCGTCCAACGCCCCCTTTCTTGTTTTCCCCGTCGCATGTGAGCATGACCGAGTGTGGCACAGTGCGAGCCATGTGCTGTGCTGTGCTGTGCCGTGCATCCTTTGTTTAAGCTTACCTACCTTTGCTCCTGTCGGGTTGAAGGCATCGTGGCTGGTGCAAGGAGAAGGACATGGCGACCTCTCAGCCCTGAAGGCCGCTGAGTGAGGGACACCGTGACCATCCACACGGTTGCCTTTCCTGTCTCCCCGTGCTTGGCACAGAGCCAAGTCTGTAAGTTCACGAAACTCCCAGCGCATGCAACGTACCCATCGTCCTCATCCAACCCTCGCCACTTACCCACTACGACCTCCGACTCGACTCCCCTAACCAGAGGAAATGCCCGCGGCAACGGCAGAGCAAAGAACTGTCTCACAACTTCGGCCGACTGCCGGCGCACGCGGTCTCACACGGCCACCAGAAAGAAGCTGTGGAGGAACTGTCTTCTAGAACCCACCTTTTCATCCGGAGCCCAGGGCTTCGGCAACCTGGGAACCGAAAAAATTAGACATTCATTTAACTAGTTGGTAGCAAACAACGCAGTTTGTCTCAGTATCCTAGCCCAATTTTTATCTTTCCTGCCAAAGCCCCAAGGCAAAAGAGACAACCAGCCCCTTTCGTGTCGCCTTTTATTCGATGCTAAATGTCTCTCTGCTGCCGCCCGCCCCGTGCCGCTCCTAGATCGACCACCTGTTTGTCGATCCGCGCAAGGCCGTCAACTTGATCGCCTTATAAACCCAGCCACAGCTGCACTTGCCCTCTAATCTAGGGCTCAAGTGTAGCCTCGGCGAGTTGCAGTCGGGGCACTGCCTCGCTGACCTGTCCCGAGTAGATGCAAGCCAAGCCCTCACGCAGTACACCGAGCACAACCCCGTTAACCTTTTGCCCTCCCAGTCGACTGCGGTCTGGTTTCAACCAGTCGTCTTTGCGATTCTACGTCATATCGTCCGTTTGTGGCAGGTGAGGCGGTGGCACCGCCACTAAGCCGAAGGCATACTGACGCAAGGGGGATCTGGAAGTGGCTTGCCCCATTAACAACGCCGTCTTCCCCAACAGAGGCAAGGCTCCAAAAGAACGGCCTAGAAACGTCGGCAACGGCTGTTGGTGCTGTTGCGATCTGGGGTAGGCGTTGGGAGTGTCGTGGGTGAGGAAAGGAGTCATCACTTCCTAGAGACGTAGCACAAGTTTCCCCCCCTACCCGCCCGTTGCTCATTGCGGCTCGTTCCCGCTTGGCAGTTTCTGGGGCTCTGTTTGTTTCCTGGATTAGTTAACTGCTTTCATCATATTTTGCTTACAAGCTGCTTCACTGTCTCGGAAATATTCTCCCCGTCAGTTGAACTTGGACCACGGCGTCGTTTCAACCCCACAACACGTCCACCAGTTGTACTCTAAGTGTATACGCCTACCAGCCGCATAGGAATTCCGGATTGTCTTCGCAAAGGCGCGTCCGAGAGAACGCAGTGCCTAGCCTCCCACTGGTATTCCACATGATAGGCTTCAACCCATTTGTCGAATTGCCTGATGCATCGACTTCATATGATGCTCAGCAGCCCCGACGTGTCAACTTGTCAGTCACAAATGCCTGCGAATGCTGCAAAGTCAATGAAGTATTTGGAAGAGAAAGACGGTACATACATCTTTAATTAGCGCTGGGCCCTTTAAGCTTCGCTGTACTTTCGGTCTGGTCACTCGGTATGTCGATTTAGCCTAACTCTTACTCGTACAATCACGAGCTCCTAGAATTGGTACAAGAAATCCAAGCATGCTAGCCACTATACAGTATATTACCTATCCAACGTACAATAACAGCACAGTATGACTCACACCTGGTGAATGCGTCTTAAAACGATTCGAGTCTAGAGGTTAGCTTAAATGCATGCGAGCAGTGGATTGATGGACATCAGCTTCACCAGGCCCGATCCAATAAGCCCGTCGACTTCAAGGACACTCCCACGGTCCAATACCGGTAGGCTATGTACTGATACAATTGTATTTTCCTCGGTAAGACTTGATTCCTGGGACCTGGGAGCAAATGTCGTGGCTGTTAACTTCCAACACATTCGTACTATTGTCAGTAACATCGTGGAGGCGAATACACCGGACGTTTGTCACGCTGTCCAAATGTAAGATGTCACCTACCAGCCGCTCAGTTTGAAGCTTGGTTTCTTTCGGAAGACCTCGAAAGAAAATTGTCTCCTTCTTCAGATCACATTTAGCACGCCGGTGTAGAACAGCCTTGTCCGTTCTGCCTTCCATCTCCCTTAGATGCCATACCGTGAGAGGCGACTTCACGTGCCGTGAAGGTCCCCCTTGCACACCATTCCACCATGTGTAACCCACCGAAGTCCCAGCATTCAGCTGTGAAGGAGACAAGGGCCGCATCATTGGTTGGACGAAGGTGAGACAAGGCGATCCCAGCATGCAACGTAGATCGACCGGCCGGCTACTGACACTGGACTTAACCCTGTCCCGCGTCGAGCAATTCGAGAAGCGTCGACTGGGTCGGGAAGATGCGGCTGGGCTCGACGCACTCACACGTTAGGTGAGTCGACGCATAATGCAATGATCCCCCCAGGTACGCAGCCAGCCTGGAGACCACCCCCCCCNNCACCCCCCCCCCCCCCCCCCCGCCACACGAGTATCTGCAGCACGTCGAGATATCTTTGACATGGACGTGTGGAGTCTTCCCAGCATTTCCAGGTGCACACGTCAAGGAAGATCAAGGGCCTCGATGAACGATAGATGCCGTTCCGAGCTGAGGCGAATGATTGGCCCACGGTAATTCCTTCGTGCGTGTGTTTGTGTTGATTACCTCGGTTCTCTTGTTGTTTACAGCTCCTGTTATGCATGGCCAGCACGTACAGACGGCCGCAGTACGGCGTAGACTAGATGGTGCCGCGAGAAGGTGATGTGCTCCATGGATCATGGGTGACGCGGGCGGCGGCCCCCCGCAAGTCGGCAGCTCGCAGCAACAATGATGAGTTAAAGAAGGAAACAAAAGACAAGACAAGGCAAATTCCCAACTCGACCTACCTCGAGTCTAATTATCTAGGTCGTCAAGGTTCAGTTCCTCGGCCAAGATGGCCTCGATGCCAGGTTGGAGGTTCCAATTCAAGGAGCCCCCGGCCGTCCCTGCGGCCTGGCACGCTGCAGGGCTCCCACGAGGGCCCCTGCGGCCCCCTGTAGCTCTGGCGGCGGCCCCTGCAACCCCCCGCCCCATCCACTCTTACAGCGGGCCCCCAGCCGCCTACAAGTTCCGTCGGCCTTGCGTGCGTGAGCCCCTTTACCTGGAGTTTCAGCATCCCGTCAGCCTTCAACCTCGAGAATCGTGTCTAAACTTGCAAATGGCGGGATGGAGCCTCACATCCATCAAACTCCCTTTCTTTTTTTTTCTTTTTTTTTTCTTTTTACAGCCGCAGGAGAACATCTCGTCTCTCCGGCCCGAACCGCACCCAAGCGCGCACGTTTGCGCTGTCCGACGTGACGCATCTTCTCCGCGGCTGCAGCATTCTCGGGTCGTCTAATTTGCTGAGCCAAAGAGCTCACTCATATGGGCAACCCTAGGACATAATATCTGCCTATCCCACTATCCCTGCTGCCCTGTTCGATCGAATATGTTCTCCAGCTTGACCACCAAGCTGGCCCTCAGGAAGGCCGGCATCCCCAGCGACATCCTGGACTTCTCCGGCCCGGCCCCCCGCCAGCCGAACAAGCTGAGGAAGAAGCCGCCGAGCCAGCTCGACGACGAAGACGATGGCGGTGGCGGCGGCTGGGGCGGCTGGATGTCGGTCAAGTCGCTGCCGTTGAGCGTCCAGCCGTGGCTCAGCCCGCCGCCGCCGCCCGTCGACGTCGATCGCGTCCCCGGCATCGGCGACAAAGCGCCGCTCGACGCCGGGAGGAAGGTTGTCTTCGGTGGTGGCCGCCGGGTTCTGCTCGTGTTCCTGCGGTGTGCTGGCTGCGCGTGTACGTATCCATCTCCCCCCCCCGGTTTTCCTTTCTTTCGAGGCTAAAATCGAGCCTGCACACGACTCCCTCGTGTTAATCTTGTCGACAATCAGCTAACAAAACTTGTGCTTTTGCTTGGCCGCCAGTCGCGCAAAAGACCTTTATCAATCTCCGCACCCTCGCCAACCGCCACGGCGACGCCCTGACCTGCATCGCCGTGTCTCACTCCTCGGAGCAGGCCACCAAGAAGTGGGTCGACCTGCTCGGCGGCGCCTGGAGCGTCCGCGTCGTCGTCGACGAGGACCGCGCCCTCTACGCCGCCTGGGGCCTGGGCCTGGGCGGCATGTGGTACCTCTTCAACCCGACCACCCAGGTCCAAGGCTGGAAGGAGAAGGGCTGGCTCGGCGACCAGGTCGCAGGCGCCATCCAGCGCAGGGGCATCAAGGAGAGGCCGAGCGGGCCTGCGAGCGGGCCTGCGAGCGGGCCTGGCGCCGAGGGTGCCGACGAGGACGACGGGCCTGTGACGGTCATGGGCAACAAGTGGCAAGAGGCTGGCGCCTTCGCCATTGACGGCACCGGCACGGTTATCTGGGGTGGCAAGGCGCTCCGGGCCGACGATGTGATGGACTTGGACTATGGGGCGAGGATACTGATGGCCTAGGATGTATGGCCGTAAAGAGACATGTACTATATGGGCAGGAAGCACAAGACTCGGAGTTTGGGACTGATGTGGTGTGGCCTCTGCGGAGAATCGGATGCAATCACTTCGGACCTTTGTTGGTTGGTTGCGTCTTTAGTAGACTCTTCAGCAACCTTTATTAAAGTCATATTCATCACGGCAGTTGAACCTGGTATTTAGTATCAGGCCGTCTAATAAGGTTAGAACGATATGAATCCGATCATTGGGGCATATCGGAGCCCTAGTCTTCTTTGTTAATTGCATCTCAAGTGCGTGTGACTCTGAGATCTCTACCAGTTGACAGTACAACTACAGCCAGACAAGTATAGCATACAAAAAGAGGTCTTGCTTTATACATGCTCCCAACTATAATTCTAACCATCACTCGCCGCCACCTTCCTTAACATGTTATACCTGCTCAACCCACTCCTCCGTTCCAACACATCTCGTAATCTCAACACCATCCTACATCCCGTGTTAGCCAACGCTCCCATCAACAGAGGTAAAAATGGGTTTAAAATTCAAACACTTACCGGAACGCCCGTCGGCTCAAAGCTGTTCACCAGCACGCTCTGGTAGATCAACCCCGGATCCCCCTGCACATCGGCGTCCAGCAGCTCCTCGCCCTGCCTGCTCTCGTACTGCCTCGCCGTCTTCTCGGGAAACGCGCCCTCCTCCTGCACCACCACGCCGCCGCCGCCCGTCCTCCCCAGCAGCGCCGCGCGCTTCTCGGCCACGCTGCTGCGCACGTACGCCAGGTACGGCGGGTTGCCCGGCTTGACGACGTTGTCGGCGGCCAGCACGCTGCCCGGCGCGACCAGGCGCAGCTGCTCGCACAGCTTGAGGTCGTACAGGTACGCCGGCTTGTAGTGGTCCAGGAAGACGACGTCGACGCCGCCCGCCAGCGAGCCCTGCGCGTGCAGCCGCCGCAGCGAGCCGGCGCTGGGCCCCACCACCACCCGGACCACGTCCGAGAGGCCCGCGAGGTCCACCAGCGACGTGATGACAGCCGCGAACTCCGGGTTGCGCTCCAGGCTCCAGTACCGCGAGCCGCCGGCCTGCCGCACCGCCGCCCCGAAGAGGAGCGTCGAGTATCCGACGTAGCCCCCCAGCTCGACCTGGTTTGCCCATCGTTAGCGGCTGAGCTACTCAGCTTACTTGTCCCATCCGTAGACGGAAAGTTGGAGGCACTTTACCATGGTCTGAGGCTTGACCTCCCTGATCAAGTCCGTCACAATCTTGCCCTTGTCCTCGCCCACGTTCATGAGGTACTTCTTCGTCCGTGCATACTCGTCAATCACGCCGAGGATCTTCTCCGGCGATCCGCGCAGCTCATCGATGTTGGGCTGGCCATAGACAAAGTGCAGCAGCTCAATCTCACGGCCATCGTCGAAGAAGACAGTGTCCTCCTGCTCGACGTAAGCCTTCTTGTCATCAAACTGGGCCATGTTGAACGTGATGATATGTCAGTTTTTGCTCTACATGCAAAGGTATGAAAACAAAGAACAGTCTTAACCTTCTCTCTCCTCCTCCTTTAGCCATTGGGATCCCCCCCCTCATCGCCGGCTATCGTCACCAGTCGTAAATCCGGAGACCACTCCACACCAACAACGCCGCGCCGAGCGGCCTTCTTCCCGGCCTTCTACGTCCGAAGTCACCTGCTTTCGCGAAATAGGGAAATCTAAAAACGCGACACATCCTTCAAAATGACGCTTCATGCTCAGTGCTCAGTACTCTGTGTGGTTGGGCATTCCAATGCTTTGTGATCACCGTCAACTATCATGAAAGCACCTTGTTCAGGGGCATCGCGGCGGAGTGTCTGTCAGACAGTAAAACCATACCACGTCGTCTAAAAGGCCGCCTTCGCCACTCACAGAGCTTACATACACGCATCGTCTTGCAGCAAGTTCAGATTATGGTCGCCTATTCCGCAGCATCCCTCCATGTGCCCTCTCCGAAAACCTCGCAAAATTACAGTCTCCATTTGCTACCCACGGATGTCTAGCCCCCTGCAATGACCATCTGAAAGCGCAAGACACCATTCCCTGGCCAGACACACCTATATAGAAACCAACCCCTAAACCCGAGCCTGTTGCAACCCCATCCCAAACAAGATCAAACGAAGGACAGGAAAGAAACGTAACGTCAAAACAAAAACAGAAACCCCGTCAATGTCCATCCCAGATCCAAAGCCGTTTTTTTGTGTCGTTTTGTCGTATATAGTAAACGCAACTCGTGATTTTCCTTGCTAGATTTGAGGAGTGACCAATCACCCCAAACAGCCATTCCCATGCCGTATCCCTCCGTCTCACGCGTCAAAACAAACACCTCCGTGAGATGACTCCGAGCACGCAGCGCCGTGTATGCTTGCATATGTCGCAGTCGATTCGCACATTTGCCCATGGGAAGCAGTGGTAAACGCCTCCATGTCCTCTCCGTTCGGGGTATTCGTTGTTGGCCAATAGGATGTTGCCGATCCCATAAGATGACGAGCGCCGTAGGCACCATGCCTCCCAATTTTCGTTCCAAGATAACCCCAAAAGCGTCCGTCCCATACATAAAGCACGCGGTCCTCTGTTCTCCGTCCCGTTACTGGCATATGCAAAATCGACACCCCCGAACTTTGACGACGCCACGATGTGACGATGAATGCAACTCCCTATCAACCATTCCAAACCAGCAGCCAAACAAAAGCAAACAAATCAACTCCTTTGCAGATGCCCTTCCTTCCATGTCATTCCCCTCAATCAGACCAGCCAGCTCCAACCGGATTTGCGTACTGATATAACATATTTTCCTCCATCCTTGCCCAGGGACGTCATTCAGTCTTGCTCGCAGCGAAGAGTGAAGCAACACCGACTTCCGCCCAGGCCAAACCATCTGACCTTGTCAACACTGATGGATTCCTTGTCCCAGCGCCCGTTCCCATGTAACTCAAAACGCCTCAGTCCCAGTTTTCAATTTGGGTGACGGACATCAAATTCCTCAGCCCCAGACGCTAGCGGGGGCACCAAGACCAGAGGACTGGCCCCAGACGCCATTGCCACGGCCCCAGCCGCCGGGGGAAGCAAGAGGGGTAGTTGAGCGCTTTGAAGAGGCCGTTGTCGGGGTACCTGATGGGCGAGTTCCGATGGGAGCAACAGTGTTGCCAGACTGGCCGGGCTTGGATCCAGGGGCGAGGTCCCGGGGAGGCGATGCACCGGTTGGGCTCGAGGTACTGGTACGGCTCTGAGGCCCAATGGCGTTGTCAAAGACCCTGTTGGTCGGTCCCGATGTCTGGGGACTATTCGTGCTCTGGGGACGAGAATGAGGCTCGGCTGAAGGCCCGTTGCCTTCACTTGCCGAGCCGGGGGTACCGACCTCGGCGGGAGCACGGCCAATGCCATCATAGGTCATGGGGGAGTGGCCACGGATACTCGAAGGGCCGCTGGTAACGGGAGCACCAGGGCGGACAGCACCGGTCTCGTCGACATAACCAGACTTCTCGGCGAATTGACCCTCACCATAGAGAGCGCTGCGTTGGCGGGCGATCAAATCGCGCGTCTCCTCCTCGGACATGTGCTTGTTGCCGAGGGATATCTCAGTGACGGCTACGTAGAAAATCTGTTAGCCCAAGCTCAACGGAAACAGAATGGGTTACAGGTGTGCCGTTCAAAAGAAACATTTTGAAAAGGAAAGAGAAACATGAGCGGCGTCCAGCCACGACTTCTTGAGCCGCCCATGACCAGAATTTTCTATTTGTGATTTTTCTTTTGCCATAGTAGGAAGTGCTATACAGTAGAGGGAGGCCTACTTCGCTGATATTGCTGCTCCGTGTGCAGGTTTCGAAGCTCTCGCTCCCGCTGGGCTGCCATCCTTCTCTTTGCCTGCATGACCTGCTCCGCCTCGTTGGAGCCTCGCGAGGGCTGGTGGCGTTGGTTGGCGTAGAAGTTCTGGAGGTTGGGACCCTGAGGACCACGGGCGTCGTCAAAGTTGTTCACCGAGTGAGAGCGAGGGCCAGAGCCGTGAGGTGTTCGTCCGTCTACGAGGTTGATGGTCAGTTGGGGCGGTCAGGTCGCCCCACCGGTCCCAGCCTACTCACCAAGACCTGGGAAGAGACCTGGTAGGGCGGTTGAGGGGCAAGGCATAAAACTTACGTCGACCACCCATTCCATATCCCTTGCCGGACTTTTGCAAGTTTTCGTAGGCTCGGTCAACCTCTGTATTGGGAAAAATCGTCAGCATTTATCGCGCTTCCCTCGGGTATCATCTGGGACCATCTTCGCCACAATCCGCAGATCAAATCGATGGGAGCATCGTCGTCGCCCGCAAAGCAGATGGCTCAGAGTCGCAGATGATTAACATGAGCACATACCGTCGAACTGATACGAAAAGGCGTAGTCGTCCTGGGGCTGGGGGCCGCTTGCACCTGTTTGGGTTGCTTCATCAGTTGAGGAATTGAGCTTTTGAACAGGGTCTTCTTGGTGGCAAAACATACCAGCACGGACAGGGGTGGTCGAACCGCTCTGATGCTGATGGTCCCAGTTGTTGTTGCTCGGGGTGGAGGAAGCCGACCACTGGGACTGGGGGTTGTCGTAGTAGGACATGTTGCTCTACTGCGGGATTCCGATACCGAGTGGGAGAAACCGGGAGGGTGCAGCACGTAGCCTGCTTTTTGGGATCGCTAAAATCTGGCGACGAAGGGTATCTACTGCGGGAGTCGGATTAGCCTCTGGAAGCATGAGCGTCTGGGCGGGAACAGTATGCGACAGTCGATCGGCAACGTGATGCGATGAGGGAATTCGAGGGAGATGGTGTGGGAAAATTGTCCCTAGAGCCGACGTCAAGATGCGACGTCGACCATCTGAGACAGTTGGATCCATCGACAACCACCAAAACCCCTCCGAGCCGCCGTCGCAACACGTTGACTAATCGCTCGGCTCGCTGCACGCCTGCACCGCAATATCTACTCACCCCGGATAGAAGGAGTGTTTTCGTCGTCGACCGTTGCAGTGTCGTCCGAGACAGCGCAAGGGGATACGCCACGGGCCGCGCGAGTTCGGGAAAATGCACACGCGAGGGTCTCGGGAGTGCGGAGAGGGCGAAGCTTGGGCGCGGGATCAGAAAAATCAACCGCAGACGATAAATTGCATTCGATGCGCGGACCGCTTTTTCGCCTTTTTTTCGACAGACGTGAGAGAGTCTGGGGGGAAAGGGACACGAAAGCGGGAGGAGGAGGAGGAGGAAGAAGAAAGAGGGAGAGGGAGAAGAGGGAGAGAGGCGAACTTGAGGAAGGTTGAATACGTGTGATGGGGGGAAATTCCAGGTGGGAAAGGAGAGAGGGAGAAGGAGCAGCAGCCCAGGTTCAATCCATCAATCAAAGTGGAAGTCACGTCGTGGGGACGGGACCACTTTCCAATGTGCAGGCGGGCGCCAGCCGGCAACTTTGGTCGTTGGCGCACAGCACAGGTGGCAGTGACAGTAGGCAGGTAGGCAGGTAGGCAGGTAGGCAGGTAGGCAGGTAGGCAGGCGGACAGGCGGACAGGCAGTCAGTCAGTCAGAGAGTCGGGCAGGCATGGCAGGTGCGATGGGCACTCAGCGAGCGAGCCCGGTACCTTGGCTAATGTACTCTGTCTCTTCTAGGCAGGTCGGTACCTCGCCCCGGGAGCCGTTTCTCGGGCGGGTGCAACGTGCTGCTAGCGGGTGCTAGCAGGTGGGAATCGCTGTAATTTAGCCCTAATGGGAGGATTACCATGTCCGGGCCGGGTCGAGGGAGGTACCCAGCCCAGCGGTACCTCGTCTTCACGGGGGCGGCGACTCTGGACAAAGTACCGGCCTTAGTACCCTTCCATTGCACCCCATAATCGGGCTCCAGTTCCGTCTGTCCTCCGAGTCCCTGATATGGCCACTCGAACTGACTAATAATTATCTAGTACCGCCTAGTAACTATAATTGCCCGATATTGAACGGCGTGCTATCAGAGGGAAGAGAATTTCCTTTCGGTGACCCGGTAAAGCTGCTCAACTCAACTGCCTCCCTCCCGCGCACACTTGCCCATCCCATCGTCAAACCATCTGCTACCTGCCTATGTTCAAGTCGCGCATCAGTACAGTTCATCCTCACCCCCTTCAAGAAGAAGAAGAAAACCCTGGCCCACTCGTTGTCCGTTCAGCACAGGCGCCCCCCCCCCCCCCCCCTTTGCTTTNNGCGCCCCCCCCCCCCCCCCATTTGATTTGATAACCGGGCTAATGACGGGCACTGAAATGACGATGTGTGGGGGGGTGCCGCGTCTTCTTGGGCACTGGCCCAGGGTTGCCAACGGACGGGTGGGTTGCCAGTGCAGCTGGGCCAGGGAACACTGTGCGAATACATCGACAACGACTTCCAGGAGACCAGCAAGCAACAAGCAGCAACTCTGGTACTTCGTAGAGTGAACTAGAAAAAATACCACGAAGAACGACTGAAGAACGCATGCACAGCTGCGCCAATGCATTGCAGCGTCGGTGTTGGCGGCTTCTTATCAGATTATGTACCTCTCGGCTAGCCCTCAGGTACGGTACCCACGCCTCCATGTCCTGTACCTCAAGTTCAGGTCCGTACCGCCAAGCCCATGGAAGACCGACGGGAGATTCGAATGTCGCCAACTCGCCCCCGGATGGGATGGATGGATGGGATGCTGGGGTCTCTTCGGCCGAAGCCCACCCGTCTTCCCGTCCCAACTCGCGCCATCCGTTTAGCGCAGACGGGAAGCTGGAAGCTGCTGGACCTTACGCCCTGTGAGCCCCCTTGAATGCCGGGGCTGGGATGCTCTGGGCCTCCCGCCTGCTCAGTGCTCGCGGGTACCCGTCTAGGCTGTTAAGGACCCCAAAGTGCCCTAATTAGCACGACAACCTACTGTCCAGGTACTTCGTTCGTGCCATCCACTGCTCCATCTTGTCTGATTGTCTTGCCACCCAACAACTACATTTCCCAGAAAACATTCTGTCAACCATTATGCTTGGCTTTGGTCTTCGTCCGATGACGCGCCTTGTATGAACGCCTGGCCCACTAAGAACCATAAAATAGCCTCAACTGGAGGAATACATCCGCCAACCAAGACACAAGAAACTACAAATCGCCAAGTCACGTAGTTTGGTAGTCTAATAAAGCGTCAAGTTTGGATTCGGTGGTTTCCACTGCCTGGACGCACTTGGACGTCATGAATCCACTCTTGCCCACTCGCCTCGTCGCCTCTTCTCGTATCTTCGCATCTTCGCATCCTCTCCCAACAGCCCACTCGACATGAATAACATTCCCATGGCTTAGGTATTCCTCACTTCACTAACTTCCCTCCTCGGCTGCCGTCTCCAGCTCCGTGGAACTCATCTTGATGCTGTGGGGGCCCAAATTTCAACACTCAACTGTCGCTTCCTAGCGCCCCCCTTTTTCCCGGCGCCGCGGGTTCGATTGTGCGTCTGCTGGGGCTGCTCCATGCTCGGTGCTGTACTGTAATTGCCTGCCATCTCATCATCTCTTCTTTGCAGTCTACGTACGTATTTAGTTAGTAGGTAGATGCTTCTTACGAATAGAATCTCTCCTTAGCTAACCGCCTGTCTCGTCGCCATGTCTCATCGCCATGCCGCAGATCTCTGCAGCCTCCATCACCAAATTGGACTTACACCTCGCTAGCCAGTCACCGCTCTCCTTTCCCTTCTCACGAGGGTGCCAGTTCCAGATTCAGCTCATCCTCGGCTATCTTAGAATGGGAAACTCTTCGTGTACTTTGTGTACTTCGTATACTCTGTAACATCCCTTCCATTCACCCCCTAGCTCGTGGATCGTAAGGCTTCTCCAAACTGTCCGGCCACACCGTACTCTCAAATCGCTCCATTCGACAGCCAAAGAGGCTCTCTCTTGCTAATCACTGTGTAGAAAATGGAAGAAGACGTGTCAAGACAAGGATTATATCCACTAGTTACCCTCCATCCGGATGCGCACCCAACTGCTGGGGTCACTGCCTGTGACTGTCCTATCCCCCACATGACAGAGTAGCATTCGACCTCTCGTACCCAGTGCAATGGGTTCTCCTTCAGAACGCAAGATATTACACCGACAAATCCCGTCTCCATCTCATCTCGGCGGTCGTATCTGTAGCAGCAAGACGGGCCGGTCGCCATCGCCATAGCTCACACGGAATCCCAGGAGGGTTATTGCTATTAGACTGTCGTTGTCGTTGTCATTGTCATTGTCGTTACGAGACGGCCCGCTGGGGTTGAGACGGAATGGAATCGCAACCATGTCGCGCCCAGAGCCCAGAGCTGGGCAAATGTCGTCGTCATTCATCACTCTCTCTCCGTCTCCGTTGTCTCACTCACTCCCCCGCCTACCTCGTACATCGCGCATCTTACATGGTAAGAGACAAACTCGGTACCTCGACCTCCTGATGACACCTCAGCGTCGCACCCTCAGCGTCTGGCCACCAAAACCCGCTGCCGGTTTGGGCCAGGATGGTTCGATGCTCGGGCATCCCCTACCACCAGCCAGTCAGGTTCATCTTCAGCCATGACGCCAGTATACGAAAGAGGTCAATCCCGGAGATCGTGAAGCGCCCGTCTTAGCCATCTTTTCCGGTTCGGACCCTCCTAGAGCTTTGGCTCGGCTCGGCTTGCTGGCCCGCTGCAGCTTTCGTCCCTCAACTCCCATCACACAGACAGCCATTGTCGACACACAGTGCCAATGCCCGCAGCCTGTCACCCTTTTTCCTCCGACGCGCCAGAAGCGGCGGCGTCCAAGAAGCCGTCACTCAACTCATCACACCCGAGACTTCCCCGACCTAATCTATCTACTACTTAGACCTATGTAGACGTCCTTCTTGGGGTGTTCCATTTGTCCCCGACGCCCATGGCTGGTCATAATCACCTGAAACAAACTTGGGGAGCTGTCAAGCCAAGTCTTCGTGACATCATTCGGTGTCTCACCTAGCCACCTCCTTGCCCTTCCGAACCCTCGAGCTGTCAAGTTATCCCAACAGCACCTCCAAATCCATCTCCTCCGCTGTCGAATACCAATTAAATTAGTCGCTCCAAGTGACTTCTAACCTGCTGAGCCGAGATCGCAATAACCACTTTACGTCGCGCTACTTCACCACAACGGGTCCATTTCTCTCAGTGCGTAGTAGCAAATGCTGACCAAGTTCTGAGCTAGCAGTTGGGACGACAGGGGATTCCAATGGATAGGGGGCGGATGGTGGAGGGACGGACCCGCCGGAGGACCCCCGTCGCCTCCACACCTCCTCTGATGCTACAGGACGTTGACTTGCTTCTTCTTCTTATTCTTCTTCGTCTTCTACTACGTACCTGGCTTCCACATTGTTTCCACCTCGGTCTTTGTTGAAGGAATGGTGAAGTGAGAACCTCGCGGAGACCGAGTGCTCATGCGCATGCGCATACGTAATTTGTGTCACCACTTCATAGTAGGTCAGGGACATTAGCAACACATGCCGAGTCCTGACGCAACGGATAATGAGGACTGTAACGGCCATTCATTCTCGAGGAGAAGACACTGTATCTATACCCCGATAGTATCCAGGTACATCAGTAGTCCGCAACGTGACGTGACTTCGCGACGCCGCTTGGCCACGTCAACTCCCACTACGTACAGTGGGGTGCAAAAAGTTTGAGCCCGTTTTCAAGTACTGAAAGTGGACACTAACCTAATCAAGTAATAGACACACACTGAAAATTCTCGGCACGTGACTAGTGACTTAAAGAGGGTTCAAATCTTCTGCATCCCACTGTATCAATGTCGGACTGACAGCCCGGCTAATCTAGCCCCCGGATTTCCAAAATGCCATCGTCATTGGCCGACCTTAACACGCATACCCAACCTGTCACCACCATGGTACCGAGCCCACCGGGCACGTTTCGTCTCTGATTTGTCGGATTTGCGGTCCCTTCTCTCCATGTCCTCTCGCCTTGCGCCCGCCACTTTGATGGATGTGTTCGATAGTGCGGGCATGGGCCGGGGTGCCGTCTAGCTCCGTCCCCGGATTGTGGGTGATGTTGATGAATCCTGCATGAGCGTGATATCCTACGTCACGGGCCTTTTTCCATTTCCTCTCAAAAGTGTGACGGGCCGCCAAGCTAAGATTTGTGGCAGTGCTTGCGCGAGGTATGACTGGAGGTATTGATGGATGCCTAAATTGCTGATAAACAAGTCCATCAACACATTCAAGTAACTTGTACACAACCCTCCAGTACATAACCTTATCAATTACTAAGTACATAGAGTGAATTGGACTTATTCCTACAAGATGACGGTTATCTAACAATGGCTTATTTGCAGTTAAGTCATGGAATTGCATTTGCTCTGTATCTTTCCCTTTCAGTATTTGGGGAAGCAACGAAAGAGCTTCACTAACCAGTAAAATCATTTCGCTATAACGAGTTCAACGAATATGATGATCGAGTACTTCACTTTTACTTCCCTCGCGGTCTTCATGTTAGTCACGCAATGCTCGGGGCTCGGAATTCCTCGAGTATTATAACTAATCGAATATATCTAGTGGGCGTTGCTAAGTCGCCTTCTTGAGTTGAATGGCCGGGCCCAATCAAGACCAAGCCCTCATCGTGTAGCTGGTTGGTATTGTGGTCGTCTTCTTGAGTCATTGTCCTCATGACGAACGGTTTGATATCCCATTACTCACCCTCACGACGGCCTGCTTCCCTGTCGTATCAGATATTCAACAGAGCATTGGTGATAATGTTCACTTCAGGAACCCCAGACTTGAGGAATCTACTCTGGATCTATGACAAATCAAAATTTGGATATCTAGTAGAAGAACTCCCAAAGGCTTAATGCAAGAGCCTCCTGGAAACGGCCCTAGGACACAATTGCAGCTCAATAATATCCGTTTATGTCTTCCAGCTGCTAAGTTGTAATGTCAAATACATCGTAATACTATAACCAGTAGTACTAATCTGTGTTGTACTAATCTGTGTTGTCCTGTGAGCGAAGTGGACTTCCTTATGTCGTCCAGTTGACTACGGCTGATTATGCGCTCATGGGGGGGCATTCACGATACCAATTATCAAGTAGGTGCAGTTGAGATGTTCTCCTCACCCCATTATTGGTTCAAGGTTTCATTTCCTCTTGCTACATGATCACTTGATACGCCTCAAAAGCCTTGGTCCAGCGTATGCCTTGGGTGCGCTGCGCCTCCGTCCCTCGCCCTTGCTCCTCGTTTTCACAGAACATATCAGTCCCTTCACCAAATCCTTATTCATATTTAGCTTTGAGGGTTATTATCCAAATTCGACATGGCCGTCAGCGGTCCTAATGGACGGAGCTTTCAGAACAGGGCACTAAGACAAGTAGGATGAGCAGAACGACGGTCTCATCACTCGGTATAATTTCCGGCCTAGGTGTCGCTCGTACAACTACTCGACCATCTTTGTGTCAACTCTCAAACTACCTTTGAACTCTACTGATCATACCGTTGATAAGGCAATACCTTTCCCCACTCATGGGCGAGGAGAAGATAGGCACACCTGTAGAGCAGCCGCCGAGATATAGGCCCTCTTTGTCGTTTCGTTCAACAATGATACAGGGTTAGCCTATGTCACTCTAGGCAGTTCTCATTACCACCGGACAGGAGAAAAGCTTCTTCGATGGTTAGGTTTAGATAGAAGGAAGTTTCGAATAGTGATTTCGAGTACAACACGTTCATTCTTAGGGCCAGCGCGGCTATAAAGTAGATCTCAATACTAGTTCTTACGGGCAGCCACTAACTCTAATAGCAATCCCGGTGTTTGATTTCCATAGAACATTAGCAACTATCAAGACTATATCCCCCTCTTTGTCAGGTAATCAAAAACACTCCGGTTTCATTCATTACCGCCGACCGGACATCAAAAGAGCTTGCCTCCAACTTCGGGCCCCCAAAGACATTGATGACGCGCTCACCACAACTGGTACTGAAGCGGCTAAAGCAGCCAAGACGGAACGGGCCGTTTCCATCTGGTGGAGGCATTGTACGTGATATGGCACAAGCCGCTCAAGCCAACCCGGCCTCAACGAGTAGCGCCTTTGGCTAGGAAGGCCTCAAACGCTTGAACTTCAAACCCTCACAGGTGCAGAAGCCAAGTTCGAGCTCAGCGGGGTAAGAAATGAATGCCAGTGCAAGCCGAGAACCCAGGCGAGAATGTCCAAGTGTTTGGAGGCAGGCCACTGCGGGTTCTTGGGCAAGGCAACAAGAGTGCAGAAAATCAACTACGCCGCAACCCTCAAGATTCTACTACGGCCATTCAGCGGACTACTAGATGCCCCGAAAGATCCAAACCGGAGATGTGTCGAGTATGACGAGGGCTCGCTAAAAGCTAAACTATCTCTTCACGGATCAGCCTTGAACTTTTGATGGCTCAGCCGCCAAATCATCTCAGGGTCCTGGCGAGCAGGATTGGGTTTATCCTTCTTCTCAGCACCCAAACCCTCATCTCATTGACAGGCAAAGAGCAAGAAAATGCGAGAGCATTCTAGAGAGTTATCAAACCAAGAATTACTCAAGATTTCGTCTTCGATTACATTCAGCCTGGAATTCCCAGCAGACTGCAAGGAGAACGTGTATTTTGTTTTAGTACCCAGAAAATATATAGCAATTGTAAGAACATCCTCACTTTTAATCCTCAATCTTAGACTTAACCCACTCCCTGAGACCGCCGCAGGTAATAATCTCTTGCACGTTGGGAGGCAGCTCGCCGACCTTCTTCTCCCAGGAGGAGCCGTCCTTCTCAATAACGACAACCTTGGAGCGGCGGACGTCCCAGAGGAGCTTCCAGCCGGTGCGGCGTGTCAAGGGTTTCTCAGCGTCGTCCCTGTAAGTTTCACGAAGGCGCTGTATAAGACGAGGCACCTCGACAGTCACAAGAACATTGTTGATGCTATCACGGCTGAGCTGCTCACGAGAGGAGCCACAGCCAAGTTGAAGCCGTGACGAGAATATCACCAGCCTTAGCAATCTTGAAAAACTCTCTATCATAGTTCTCCATACACACCTCGGCCATTTTCTCCTTAGGAACGTTATCCTGATAGGTGTACTTGCCTATTCAATAATCAGTTTAAGATTTGGATTCCGTGAAAGGCCCATCGAACTTGGGTAGATGCCATAAGTATCTATGTTATCACCTCCACAGAAAACAATCTCGCCTTCAATCTTCTCGGGGAAGCCAGGGAGAACGTCGGTTCAAGTTTCGTCCTCGGCGGCGACGGGACTGGACTGCTCACCAGTGCCCTCAGCAGCGGCCATTATGCCCTCGGCCTGACCAATCATCTTATCGAGGGCATCCTCAACAGACAGAGCCTTATCGGCAACATGGTCGCCGCTTCCCTGGCCGATAACGACCTTCTCAACACCTTCAGGCTTCTGATACCAACCGGGACTAGCAATCTTACCCTGAAGAACACTAGCAGCAACGACTTTAGGGCTGGCGAGGTAAGCCTTGGCGAAGTAGACCCTAGACGCCCTTTAAACTTTCTATTGCTGGCCGGTATACAACCTCGTTATCCTCAAGGAGACCAGTGCCCAGGCTAATACACGGCCTACATCCAGAGGGGAGAGCATGGGCACTAGTATCAAGCAGAACCTGCCAGTCACCGGCCTCCTCAGCAATATGCTGCTCGGAAAGGGAAGTCGCAGCAATATAGAATTCAACACCGGGAGCAATTTTGGCAGGCTTGCCGTCCTTGCGCTCAATTCCTTGAGAACCCCCGAATATTGTCAAATTGCCAAGGAACATTTGATCGGTCTACCGGAATGTACCAAGTGAATATTAGCGTCTAAACTAGGCAATTCACATATTATAAAAGCTACTCTTGAGAAGACATTTTATGTGGAGGGACAATACACGTCATTGTAGAGCAACGGGACACTTATTCGTAAGAGCAATCGCTTTCTCAACAGTAGACAAACGCAAAAGCCTACCTCTCTTCTCTGGTGCAAGAGCAACTACAAAACTGGTCCTATTCAACTTCCTTGGAGAAGAAATCAGGAGCTAAGTCGTTGGTTGTGACGGACCGTCCTTGGGCTTGCCATCATCTGCCTTCTTGTCCTTGCCGTCGTCTTCCTTCTTGTCCTTGGCTTCAGCCAGCTTTTTCGCGTTGTAATTCGGGTCGTAGTAATAAAACGGATTGCTAAATATGTAGCCACATGTGCCGCAGTAGCTGCTCCCTGTGTTAATTGGTGCGTTGACACACTTGGGGTTTAAACAATGCCATTTTAAACCCATGGTGACAGTGTTCTTCTTCAACCGGAAGAGAAGGTCTTTTGAGACGGGGTAGATTGAGGTTGCCGGTATGCAGACACGACAACTATCCAGGGGGCGGGGTTTAGTAAAGGTTCGGGTTGTCCGAATGGTTGGTTCTGGGAGTAAGTTAGATTATGTTTGATTTCGTACTAAGAGATCCTTACTAGGGCAACTGGAGACTTACTTATACATTTCCTTGGTAGTAGTGATCTTCTGCTGGAGACTACAGTCCAGCTCATATTCACTTCCAAGAATACCTCGGGAAGGTTGTTCATTGAGAGGTAGCATTGTTTCACAAATGCTCTCCGCGCTGCTTTTAAGAGCAATGCTGTTGAATGGCGCTTCGAACTGGCGCATCCACACTCTTGATCAACCTGACGGGCCAATGAGAACTAGGCATGCTTTGATCCTGTTTTGTCCATGACGGACCGATTTTAGAGAAGCTTCGCAGCTTCCTACGTTTGAAGGGTAGTTCGGGTTAGGAGTGATGCGTCTAAACCTTCAAAGTCGATATATTGTTAAGAACGTACGCTTAGGAAAAGAGGAAATATTATTCTACTGAATGGCAACGCTCGGCTAAAACTATAAACTACTGTACACGTCTCGCAACGCTTCGCCCTAAACTGACCGCCTCAAGGGATGAGCCTCGGTGTTGAAGACATACTCGTCCAAGCTGATTAGATCGGGCTCGCTGAAGACGAGGTAAAAGTACTTGAGCGTCTCGCCCATCCAGAACGACTCCATCGAGCCCACCGCCGGCGGCTTCTCCTCCGCGACGGTCACATCCCACACGGCCGTGTTGGCCAGCGCCGTCTTGGTGCTCTCCTCGATGGCCTCGAACATTTCCCACGCTGCCTCGACGAGGTCTGCGCGGCCCGTCACGCGGTACAGGATGAAGACGCTCTCGATGGCCTCTGGCCGCAGGGTATATCGCCGATCCGGGACGTCCGTGAAGCCCTTCGGCAGGTGCTTCGAGGCGATGATGCTGTCCGCCACCGCGATGTTCCCTTCCTTGCCGTTGGCCCGTAGGAGGACCGCCTGCTTCCAGCGGCTCTCGTCCCACTCGCAGTGCTTTTTTGACTCGCAGGACGCCATGTGGAAGGTCTCTGGCATGATGCCATGTGGGAACGCCTTGTAGGCGTAGATGCAGCCATCTGTGAGCTTGTTCGCGACGGTGACGTCGCCGGGGCGGGCGAACAGCTTCCCGCCCAGCGCCAGGGTGCCGCCCAGGAAACACACGAGATGCTGACCCTCGGCTTGCAGATTGACGATCGTTTCCCCTTTTCTTATTTCCGTGTGTGCTTGCCCGGAGACGAGAATGTCCTCGTTTGTGGGCGTCATGGGCCGGAAGAGGACGTTGTGGATGGCCGCGTCCATGGCCTTTTCGTACATGGTCTGGTAAACTGGAAGCTGACCTCCTAGCAGAGCCGCCATCTTGGGTAGGTATTCGTAGACGGAATCAGCCATGGCGCCGAGCGTGAAGGCCGAGCCGGAGTTGAAGACCTCCGCTTTGGCATCGACCACGAACGGCCACAGGCCCGGCAGCTCGGTCGAGTTCTGCTGGGCGGCCATCAAGTCCGTGATGCGCTGACTGGCGTCGAACCACTTTGGGTCCCCCGTCAGCTGCGAGAGGCGGGTGAATTCCACGGAAAAGCTGCCAATCTCGGCCACGAGAACGCCGGCGCCGGCTTCCTGCTTCTCGCCTCGCGCAGCAGCATGGAGGTCCCAGCGCGTGATGGGCATGCGGTTAGGCGTGTCGAAGGCCGTGTAGAGCAATTCACCAACCTCGGCGGCCTTGTGCAGCAGACGGACGTCGCCGCTGAGGTCAAAGGCGGCGAGGAAGGCGCCCAGGTAGCGGATGGAGGTCTCGAAGGTGTTGATCTCGGGCATTTCGGTCTTGGTGAAATCAACGGCACCAATTGCGTCCACGGCCTCGGCGAATTCCGTCTTCAAGTCCATGATCCAGAGCGTGTCGAGCGAGTCGACGAGGGTCGCGGCCCAGCCGCCAAAGGGGTTGCGACTCCCACCAGCGACGGGGGTGAGTTCGTCGGCCATCCAGGCGTGAGCTTTGTACGAGTTCCAGCATCTGAGAAAAGCATTCTTGACGACATTCCGACGCTTCTCCCGCGCCTGGCGTTTAGACGTCGTCTCGGTGCCGAAGGTGGTCTGAACCTTGGGGAAGGCCTGCGGAGTGCCGGTGGGCAAGGCCTGCACAGCGGAGGCGGGCTGATAATGCGTGCCAATGGTCCTCCAGAGATACGTGTCGTCGCCGCTCTGTCGCCACGCCGAGGAGTCGATGGGCCGGGTGCGGTCGTGCTCCAGAACGACGACGCTGGGACGGCGGCTGGTCCAGAGGAAGATGAGCATCAGCGACATCAAGCCGCCGACCCAGATCAAGGTTCTGTTGCGGGACAGCATCATGGACACTGGGCTTGGCCAAACATGCGCGACGTTTGCGATGCCTGGTAGAGGTGGTGTTTTTATTCATTTGTATATGAACCGAGAGAGAGCTGACGGCCGAGATAAGAGTCGAGAAATAGATAGATACAGTGGGTGTATCTGTGGCTTACCTTGGACTCTGTGCCCCCATAGGCTCCATCCTAAGTAGTGACGTGAGCGCTGTAGGATCGCCCCCATGTTTTGAAACGAATGCCCCTGTGACATAGCCAGACTAAATACCAGATATTTATACCAAAATTCCTAGTATCCGCAAGTACTCCGTAATTATGATGGACATGAGGTACCAGTCTTACTTCTAATCCATACCCTAATGCCATTGTATCACCAAGCATGTCTCCATACTTCATCAAACCAGCACAATCCACGGCGCAAATAAATAGCTCCACCTGGTTGGGGGATGAGATTCTTCATTGGCCATCATATTCCTTGGCCTCTTCTCTTGCCCTGGGGTTATTTGCAGAAAGTGCACTGATTAGGTTAAGTACTTGTCTAAAGCTGTCTGTCCTTCTATATCGATCCTGATTTTGATAATGAATGCGATCGTCACCGGGCATCTTGAGGTGCGACAAGACAAGAGCAAGATACTATTAATAACATATCAATTCGAACAAGGACAACACCAAAAAGGGGCCTTTACTCGACAGACAAGACTCGCCCGGCAGGACATCGCATGCTTCTTCAGGGGATATATGTAAATACAGGGAATACTCGATACTTTCCTGTGCTTACTTTTAGGGACTCGTACAATTGTTGCCATCAGAGGGACTCCAAAGACAGCAACCTCTAAAAGTATCCCACTCCTTTCCACTTCCTCTACCTCCGAAACCCACCACCCACCTATTTTAAGCGCAACTGATTTACTCTTAAGCTAGGAAAATGCATACCATATTTAATGCTTGATAATGTTTATTCAAACGCATGATCTGCTAGCCCACAACAAGCTTTTCTAGGCTGGAGGGGTTAGGGTCAAGTGAGCGTTGTTAAAACAAGATGCCGACGAATCTGCCTAATTGACATACAAATACAAGTGCAACAAAGCAACCAGCAGCACTCCAAGCAGCATCCCAGCTTCCAAACGCAAGCTTAGCCAAAACCACACCACGTATCGACCAACTTGTTCCTAGGCAGTGCTGGCCTGTACCAGACACCGAGCTCACTCAAGAGAGGCCTGTAAGAAAAACGATATTCAGCCATCCGTTAGGGTTCCTGCTGCAAGGGTTGGGGAGCCGAACATACTGGTGACTGTAAACCTGGACAGCTGAAAAGGAATCGTTTACCCGAGCCAGGGTAGGCTCGGAGAAGAACAGAGTCAGAAGGTCCTCCTCGGATGAAGTGCTATCTAGTCTCAGTTCATAGCGTCTTGCAGTAGTCATGTTGGGGCGAGCAGCCCGCATGCCGGATAGCTGTGGCTGTCCTAACAAAGCAGGTCGTCGGAACCCCGACAAAGGACGAAAATCAGGCTCGGCATCGGAAAATAAAGCGGGTTCCCATCTTCAATAACAGTACGTATTGCGTATTGCAGTGCTGGCGGAATGCAGCTGCGAATTACAATCGCAGACTGACTATCGTGTTACTTGTTCTCCAACCCCGGGCAGCTCTGTACCTGAGTAAGGTTTTGAGGCTCTGAACCCCCCCCTAAAGTAGAGTGACGGCAGGGTTTAACAGGCTGGGCTAAGCTAGACCTTAGTCTACGTTGATCCACGTGTACTTACTTGTACCCTCAAGTCGAAACGAGAAACAATCAGTGGGATCCAACACGAGTAAGAGCTTGCCTTGGCTTCATCGTAATGTACGCGTGGCCTCCATGGTTAAGTATACCTACTTAGGTACGGTTACTCGTATTCCGCTTCAGCGAACCCGACACTGATAAGCCAGCACAGCCCAGTGCGTGCGTACGTGCGTGCGCTAAAACCGTTCCACCCCGCGGCTCCCGGCAACAGCGCCCTCGCTCACCACAGCCGCCCGCTAACCTCACTAAACTTGACGTCAGTCCCACTCCCGCCACCACTTGCTTCAATCCACCACCGCGGCCCTCACAACCACCTATATGCACCGCATACTTAGCCTCTCCCTCTGCCCGCGATGCAGGCCCATCAGGAGCGGTATCACGAGGACGACGACGACCTGGAGCTGAATTCCTTCGATAGCATCACCGACAGCGACGGCGGCGACGACGACGATGACCACGACGGGCTCGATGAGGCCTCCGGCTTGTTGTTCGCCTCCTCCTCGGACCCCGACCTGCCGCTCACCATGACGCCGAGCCACCAGCACGTCACGCCCACGCCCACGCCGCGATGGCTCTCAGGCCGCTCCCGCCGGTGGCGGTGGCTCTCGGTCTGCTCGCAGTCGCGCCTCTGGCTCCGCGTCTCCTCGTCGCCGCTGCTCAGGGCGCTCGCGTCCCGCCTCCGGACCCTGGTGCGCCCGCGCCTCACCTGGCGCTACCTGGTCTGCGCCGCCGCCGGCCTGTACGTCGCCTACTGCGTCCTCACCTGGCAGCCGTTCTTCTCGTCGGCGCTGCCGGCGTACTCGGGCCCGCACGCCGTCGGCGCCGTCGACGTCGAGATCCCGCTGGACAAGCCCGTCCGCATCTCCGACACGCTGCTGCGGGACTCGCGCGGCCCGGCCTTCGAAGTGCAGACGGTGCTGTTCACGCTGTACTATCCCGCCGCCAAGGGCGTCCGCTCCAGCAAGGGCCGCCACCCGTGGGTCCCGCGGCCCGTCAGCCTGACGGCCGAGGGCCTTGCGCGCATCGCCCACGTCGACAACTTCGTCGTCCGGCCCGTCTTCACCTTTGCGCTGTGGCTGCTGGCCGGCGGCGTCAGCATCCCCGCCAAGGTCGACGTGCCGCTGCTCGGGGCCGAGGGCGGCGACGACGACAACGACAAGTTCCCCGTCATGATCTTCTCGCACGGCATGGCCAGCTCCCGCACCGACTACACCCACTACCTGGGCGAGCTCGCCAGCCGCGGCTACGTCGTCGCCGCCATGGAGCACCGCGACGGCAGCTGTCCCGGGTCCCTCGTCAAGGTCAAGAACAAGATGGACCGCCGCGTCCTCCTCCTGCGCGAGAGCGACCTCGAGTCCGACCCGCCCATGACCACGGCCAAGATGAAGGAGGAGCAGCTGGCCTTCCGCGACGCCGAGATCTTTGCCACCATCCGCACCCTCCACGACATCGGCGAGGGTCGCGGCTTCGACAACGTCTTCCGCCTCAACTCGCGATCCGAAGGCCACGCCCTCGCCGCCTGGGCCAACCGCCTCGATCTCGACCACCTAACCATCAGCGGCCACTCGTACGGGGCAACCGGCGCGCTCCAGGCCCTCAAGACCGCGAACACGACGGCCAACCCGGCCATTGGCGGCATCATCCTCGACCCCGGAAAGTCCAGCGGCCCGCTCAACCACGACGTCCCCGTGCCCATCCTCGTTGTGCACTCCAGCTCGTGGTCTCGCAAGCACAGCATCTTCTTCGGCCGCCCGCACTTCGATGCCGTGCGCAATTTGGTCCGCGGCGTAGCCGACCACGTCGGCGCCTCGTGGTTCCTCACCAGCCTGGGCACGACGCACCCAAGCGTCACTGATGCTCCGCTGCTGCAGCCGCTTCTGCTGAAGTTGGTCACGGGGACCACGATGCCCGTACGGGAAGCGCTGGACGAGTATGTCAAGGTGTCGTTAGACTTCTTCAACTACCTAGAGAGAGGCGAGGCGACGGGCGTGCTGCGGGAAGAGACGACGCACGAAAAGTACGGCAAATGGGTGAATGATGAGAGGAAGAAGAGTTTCCCAGAAGACATGGGGAAACACTGGGAGGTTCATGTAAGCCCCCAGCACTCGAAGTGAATTATTAGCCGGCGTCTATGGGTTTTGTGTATAAGTATTATTAGAATTGCGGGCGTACAATTCCCACCTTAAGCTCAAACTGCTATTCGACCTTTTCGTGATCCGTTCCCTCGCTCTGTCGCTCTATCTCAACAACTACAGCGACTCCAAGACACGAACACCGCGGCTGCGATTGGCCTATGGCTATTTACAAACGTCTATCTGGTCCATCTAATTCTGATTCCAGCATTCACCTTCTTGCGACAGCTGTGCCCTCGACTCATCATAAAATATATACAATATTATGTACCCAGTGGCTACTCAAGCCAGGGTCTTCCTCAACGTACTCATTAAACATGGGGATGTTTGCGCCGGCTCGTATAATAATACATGTTCCCGTGTCAAGACAATACGATTATAGAAATGCCGGTGAACTCCCCATTCCCACTCCAGTAGAGGTTCCATGCGTCCTGTTGCGCCGGCTGTTCAGAAATATGTCCACCATTCTCTTGCTTCCCACCACCTCGCCATCAAGATCCTGGCCCATCAGCTCGGTATCTTCAGAGCTGTCACCTTTCTCATCGAGTCCCCTCCACGACTTTGGTGTTGAGTGGCTTGAGTTCCAGCCCGATCTCTGTACTGGCGACCCTGTCGCAGTATTCGGGAAATCTTGCTTCGCCGCGCCGGTTACTCCTGGGCTTGACTGTGTTGGCGAACTATGCCATCCTGTGACCCGTGGCCGTGTGCGACGCTTCTTTATCGCTTCATCCTGGGAGGAATTGAGACGGCCGATGGTATTCAACGATCGTATGCGAGGGATCTCTGTTGCTGCTGCACCGGGGGTCTTAATGTCGGGGTCGCCACTGGCCATCGGAAACGAGGGAACACTTCGAAGTCGGTTCCGAGTGGGGATTGGAGGCCAGTCGCTCCACGATTCTGGGCCGTAAACAGCCACAGGAGCCTCATTCTCATCACGGGCTTGTGTGGTCTTTTCGAAAATGCCCCGGGATATTATCGCGTCCGAATTTGAACGGGCGTTTCCTTCCATGGGACTTAAAGGATTTCGAGGAGTTGATTCGGCAGATTCACGTTTGTCTGGTCCTAGAACTTCTTTAGGTGAATCGATCTCTGCCCCTTCTCTGATGTGCCCTAGTCTTGGAAGAACATCTAATGCCCCGGCCTCAATATGAGTCTTTGACGGCGTGCTCGGCGACTCCAGCTTGGACACATTCGCGCTGAGCCATGTCTTCCACTCCACCGAGCTAGCAGTGGAAATCTCTCGTCGATGCTGAGCGGTCGGCTTGTAGTTTGGTTCGTCGACAAATATTGTTGCAGCCCCATGGCTCTCGAACGTCGGGGGTGAATTCCGGGGTAAGCCCGTCTTAGTGTCGTCTGTCGCACACGAGTATATGCTTTCTGCGTAGGCTATTCGAGGGTCTCCATCAGACCCCGCGCTGCTGGACCGACGGGTCGGGAGACTGATCGCAGACAGAGACTTCAAATACTTCGATCCACTCAGGTCAGGCTGTTCCTGCTCTTCGGAAGTGTCCATGCTCTCTCGCAAGGCACGACGATACGGACTTGCTGTACGGAATAGATGACAGGTCGGACTTGCGAAGAAAGCCGAGCTCCTGTGTGTTAGCGTTAGTGGATCGAGCACGCGTCTTTCTGGCGATATTGATTTGACGTTTCCTGTTGTTGATTGAGGCCTCTGAGCTACTTCTACCGGTATTGGTAGGAGGTTTTGAGGAGAACTTGCGTCTTGCTCGTATTTAGAGCAATCATTGGCCACTAAAGTGCTCTCTTGATCCGCGAAGACATCGTCATGAGCCTGTACACATCGGATAGTTGATGGCGCCCATCCCTCACCTGAACTGATCCGTTCTGGCACGACTCCATGCAGCTTCGTTTGATTGAGACTTTGGGTCTTCAATGCGTCTTCTTGCCGTTTGGCCTCCTGCATTTTCTTCATGAGCGCAGAGTACACACGCTGACTGTCAACAGGAGAGAGCCCTTTCCCTTGTCCCAAAGTTCCAGGTTGGTTCACAGTACGAGGAAATGTCGGAAAATGTGCTCCATTCTCCTTGATAATCGATAGGCGTTGACGTTCCCAATCGCCCACGCTCGAAGCAGTGTTGGTAATGGAGTTCGTCCAGCTAGTGACCCGAGATTTGTCGTCCTGAATCTCTTGTTCAGCGCTGTTGACACTCTCGACACTCCCTTTTCGTGACCTCATCTCTTGATGGGAGGGAACTGCGTGTAAAGATGGAACGTGTGAAGGGACTCGGAACATTGATGCCTCTTGATGAGTCAGGTCGTCGTCCAAGTGCAGGCAGCTCTCGCCGTCTGATTCGTACAGGCGCTCGTCATCAACTTGAACCTCAGGGCCTGCTGCGCTTTTGGGTCGGGTAAACAACCCTTTAATCTTGGTTCTCAGCGTCTTGGATACTTTTCGGGCTGTCTTCCGAAGACCAGGCTGCTTGGCGATGGACAGGCTATGAGTAGAGAATGTCGAAGACAAGGCTGTGCTAGTATTGCTGCTGTTGCGTAGAGATTTCCGAAATCCCATGGAGCTTTCGCTCCGCTTGTTCCTCGACCTGAAGAGCATGGATGGATGAGATTTCAAGCGCGATTGCTCTTCCACTTGTTCCCGGAATTTCTCTCGAGCCAACTGGACAGCAAGGTCGTTTTCAACGCGGCTGCTTGAACGAGAGGCCGTGATAGGATGGCGACTCTTCAGCACGCTCAATGACGTTGAAGGTCGAGGTATGCGGCCTGTTGACAAAGGGTTGTTCTCCTTCTTCAAGGCCGCAGCGCTAGAGTTGACGGGCTGCGAAATGACCCCATCGGGAGTACCGTTGTTGAAGGAGTACCCTGACTTGAGGGGATTGGAGGTAGAGAACATGGACTTTGACTTGCGCAGCCTTCGAAAGGACGAAGGCACCGAGTCAATGTCATCCTCAGGGGTGTAGCATTCTTCCTGGGCTTGGAGGGAGTCGAGATAGCGTCTTGTCAGGGCATGAGGGTCGGGCCTTCTCCTGGAATAGGACAGCGACGAGGTAGGTCTATTGTCCACATTTCCAAGGATACGGAGGGTCGAGTTGTCGGTCTCAGATGGCCCTTGGTTCTCGCTCGCCCTTGATGCCAAGGTCCTTCGGGGTCGGGCAGATGGCCCAGCAAACCGTACACTCTGCTGTCGCCTGACGCCCGAAGCACTTACTGAGCCGCCTTGCCTACTCCTCGTGCTCTGGCTCCGGTCTAAGCCATTTCCCGCCGAGCTGGGTGCCCCATAGCTCCTGTCGGGAGAAAAGCTCGCCGGGTCTCGGGGGATGGCTGCCATGTCCTGTGAATGCCTGCTCTGGGCCCGTGTATAGGACAACACAGCGGCAATGTGCGCGTCTCGCTCGGCGGAAACGGGATCGATGCCTTCAAGGAGGTGGATAGAACTCGGCACAATGGAGCTGGTGGACTTGCTGCGACTGAGTGGGCGGCGTTGCTTGTTTCGGGAGCTGTTGCGACGGAGCATCTCCAACCGACGACGGTCGTGGCTTGCTAACTCCGAGCCAGAACACTACAGGAAAGAAGCGCGGCCAATTCGGGTTTGCGGGATGCCAAAGAAGTTGTATGGTAAATGGGCAGGACAGTTGTATGGTGAAGGGAAGCTAACCAAAGGCTAAGACGATTGGCGATGAAGCGATGAAATTGTTTGCAGTTCATGAAAGTTGGCGCGACGAAAGTGAAGTCTTGGGTGGAAAGTTCCAGAGGTCGGTGCCTTGATCGTCCTGGTAAGACTCCCCGCAGGAGGAAGGACGCTTTGCCAACCCTCTCAAGATGGAAGGAACTGTCAGTTCAACAACCTCCCCCCCCCCCTCCCCCCCCAAGCTGCAGATAAATAGTAGCAGGCACAACTCCGTTAATTGACCCCAATAGGTACCTCGGCATTTAAAAAATCACGGTAAGTTACTAAACTTGAAATTGATACACAGAAATGTATTCTTATTGGGATGAGAGCAAGCACATCCACTAGATAGAGAAATGCATACAGCCCCAGCGACCCAAGTGTCACCAGGTACGACGCAATGACCACGACGACAAGAAATGTCAAGAGTCTACGCCCTAATTCATATCAATAGTTACCCAAACGAAACCCAGCAACCGAATCCCTATCCGCAGTCCCAGCGAAATGCATAGCCAATACACCAATGATGATGATCCTGTTGATCTTACATGGAGACCTCCTTGAGGAACTGCTCGACCTCCTCATCGACGAGCTCGTGGATCTTCTTAGAGAACTGCTCGGCCTTGTTGCCGAAATTCTTAGCAGTCTTGACAATCTTGCCAGAGACAACCTCGAAGTCCTCCTCGATAGCGACCTCAAGCTCCTCGATGGTGGTAGGGAGCTTCTTGGCCTTGTAGCCACCAGCCGCAACAATCTTGGAGAAGTTGCTGCAGCCACCGCCGTTCCAGGCGAGCAGGTTGGGGGTATCCTCGGGAATGCCGGTCAGAACATCCTCAGTGGCAATGGTGACGAGGCTCTCCTTCAACTCCTTGGGGGTGATAGAGGCAACAGCATACTCAGAGTCCTCGGCAGGCTGGAGAGACAGGTAGTAGGCCAGGAGACCCGCGATGTGGGGAGAGGCCATGGAGGTACCAGAGATGGTGTTGACAGCATAGGGAGAGCCGATCCAGGTGGACTGGATGTTCAGGCCAGGGGCGAAGATGTCAGTGCACTTGCCGTAGTTGGAGAAGTAGGCACGAGAGTCGTCAAGGGCAGAGGCGCCGACAGTGACTGGCTCGTTAGCGGCAGCGGGAGAGTAGTTGCAGGCATCGGCGTTGTCGTTTCCGGCGGCGACAGCGAAGTGAACACCGGTGCGGACAGCAGCGTTGACAGCAGCGTCGAGAGCCTGGGTCTTGCCGCCACCAAGCGACATGTTGGCGACGGAACCCTTGAAGCCCTTGCGCTTGCCCTTCTTGGCCTTCTCGGCCTGCTCCAAATGGCTGGTAGCAGCAAACTCAACACCCTTGACAACATCGGCCATGGATCCAGATCCATTAGACCGAAGGACTTTGACGGCGTAGACCTGAGCCTTCTTGGCAACGCCGTACTTCTTGCCGGCGATGGTGCCAGAGCAGTGGGTGCCGTGGCCGTTGCCATCCTCATCAGCATCGCCAGTGGGGATGGTCTTGCCCCAGTGGGCTCGGCCCTCGAAGTCAACGTGCTCGGTGTTGGTACCGGTGTCAATAACGTAGGCATCGACACCTTCGCCAGCGGTCTCGGTATATAGGTACTTGTTGAAGGTACCGAAGTTCAAGCCGTCTCGGTGAGAGATACGAGCAAGACCCCAGGGAGAGTTTCGCTCTGTCTCGCCATCACACTTGTTCTCAGTGACCAAGTCCTGAGACTCGATGGGAAGCATGGTGTGAACGATGGTGTCCCGCTCGATGTACTCGATCTAAGTTATTGGTTAGCCTCGGCTCAGTGGGCGAGAGCATCAGGTAGCGGCTTGTACTTACATCAGGGTGGTTTCGGACCTGCTCGATAATGGACTCGTGGAAGTGACCAGCGTAGCCTTTGAAGTCGCCAATGTTGAAGGTGTGCTTCAAGCCGGAGAAAGAATTGAAGTCATTGGTAGACTGGCTGCGCTTTCGGAGCTCAAGGCGCTCCTGCTCGCCGCCGTTGTGGATGTCAAGAACCCAGGTGTGGTGGTCCGATGCAGCAGAATCATCGACATGGTTCTTGAACTTGATGATGTACGAGTCCGGGATGCTCTCAGCCTCGATGGAGCTGAGGATGGGGGCAGACTTGTCGTGGATAGTACCAACGCTGAAAGAGCTGGCGCTGGCGACAGCCGCCAGAGAGAGGGTGAAGGCGGTTCTCATGATGACGAAACCGTGCAAACGGGACGGTAGAGTGAGAGATTGCTGGGGTGGTCAACCTGCGACCGGAGAGAACGAAGAAAAACAAGCGTATGCTCTACAGCCCTCTGAGACGATGGGATGGAGAGGGCGATGCGGGATGATGATGGAGATGATGGATGAGAGGAGGATGATGAAGGAGGAAGAGAGAGAATGGCGAGACGACCCGGGGTAGATAAACGGAAGGAGCGTAGGCGTGCGACAGCTCCGGTGTTGCCTCAGCGGGCCAGAGCGGGCCACTGCGAGCGACAGGTGTGACGCATCCAGTCGCTGGGGTAGGCGATAACAGCGGTGGCTGAGCGCCTAGAACGGCTTAGCGCCCCCACGGCCATCCAATCCTGTGACGCATTCCGTTCCCGGGGCGATGCGATAACGGCAACAACTAGATCCAAGGTACCTTGGAGCTCCCATGACGCTCCGTGCGATCAACTACAGACTAGCACGGTAATCAATGCGCCCAGTTCACGAGTCACGACGCTCCCCAACAAACAGTAACAAGCGCCAGCGCCTCGTTTAGGTTACGGCAGACACCAAGGCCGCCCATCTGCTCTGCAGAGCACGCAAAGGGATTATACAGTACCTACCTACCAGCTAGGTAGTCTGAGAGCTTGCTGGTAGCTCCCGTCCTCTGAGCGCGGAATCCTGTAGGTACGAACTACCAGCGCCTTCCATCCTCCAAGCGCTGATTGTCTCATCCCCCCCTCGGCTGACGCCGCCGCTCCCGGCCAGGGCGTTCGCGTTTGTCTGGCTCTAGAATACCGAGCGAGGCGCGTTGCCACGGCCCCTGTGCTCGGTGTTACTTATGGTCGCTACCGCCCTGGGCCTGGTCTCAGTCAATGATGCACGAGGCCGGCACTGTGTGCAGGAACCCGACGGGGATGAAGGCACTGTCTGACGGCCCTCATGGGACAGGTATCCAAGTATCCTTCTCGCCGCGACGGGAGCCAGGTCACCCCCACAGGGAGCTACAGCAAGGTGCCTGGTTACGTACAGTGTACGAAGTTAGGTACGCTGCACCCAGACGTTCCCAGTGCGTGCAGTGTCAGAATGCGGGGGGCGCCCCGGCTCGAAGGCTCCGATTGGCCCATCGACTGTGATCCACATGATCCATCAAGTCAGACGACGTCCTTAGCACGTGCCTGATGCTGCAAACCGGCGTCTCACTTCCCAGGCTCTCAGGCACCCAGACAGCCATAGCAACTGCCCTGGCAGAATCAACACGGGCCAAGCTCCAGTAAGGAACCTCGTAAGCTCGCCTCACTCAATGATGAATCACTTCCCAGATGAGCAATGAACGTCACGATCTCGACAGCTCAACATTCCCTGCACAACTGCTGTCTACTTCGTACATCCCGTCCCGTCCCCAATCAAGTTGGAGTAAGGTACTTCCACTTCCACTGGGCCGGGCTGATTGAAAGATAGCCACCGTGCTCCGTCGTCATAGGCTACTCTCGCCCCAGCTTCGCCCCGTCCCCGAGCTAGGTACCTACCTTAAGCCGTCCCCCGTTCGCTCCATCTTGAAGTAGCTTTATCTCGTCCGATAACGCCATCTACTGCAGGTCGTAGCTCATTCCAGACAGCCGACTCCCCACTCTCATCAAGGTCCCAACCAACTGCCTGATTAGATAAGTAGGGAGGCAGGCAAGGTAGATACGGGGCAAGCCTCATATCTCTCTCACCCTATGCCACAGAAGAACTATGAGCATTTGCACATTAAAGAGGGGTAAGAGGGGTAAGAGGCATTGGATTAGAGACTGAAGAGATGTTTCCCAGTAAGCACGGCGAGGGCAGCTGTTGCACGGAAGTGTGCTTGTCCCCTATCGTTGGGAAGACTTGAAATGGCGTCAATGAGCAAAACTCCGCTCGAGGTAATGTCCCGTTACGAATGCTTCGTCGCACCGCTTCGAAACATTCCTTCCTTTCTATTCTCGCAAATAGCACACTAGAGACCTACTTTTCACGCAAAGCAATGTTGTAGTGAATGCTACATTAAGATGATAGGGCATGATTGATGGCAATTTAGAGATGAGTACTCTTCCGCTTACCCAACAACGCTCTACGGGACTGGCTGGCAAGCTTGGTTCTCAGGCAAGGCTAAGGTAAGTAGGGAACAAGCTGGGACCGCAGAGGCAGTGGATTCAAGAGAGAAATCATAAGCCTGCGAGATGAATAGATCTCACGCATTCTGGCTTCAGGCACGGAGTTCCGGCAGTGCCAAAGACGGAAACACGGAAACACGGAGACATCACACTCAAGCTTCCTTACTTGAGCTCTCCAAGCCACAAGTCCACCAGCCCCAGGCGGGGCACACTCCTGGACCAGGGCTAAGCCACACCTCCAAGGCTGACCGACCGTGACGAGGTAGGGTAGGTACCCAGGTAGGCACTCGACACAAGATTGTTGTTCAGGCTCCAGTCCAACTTTTGCCCGAGACACTCTCATTTTGTTACCGACCGCGTGTGCACGGCTTACGGTCCTCAAGTTCGAACAAGCCTCGAGCCCTCTCGATATACCGGCATTCTTTCCCCTACTTGTTACCCTCGCCTGCATTTACTGTCGATTCGCCACAGGTTCATGCGCCCCGCGCTCGCCGCTACAACCAGCTCGAAATCTTACCTTTCGATGCCGACCGCGACTGATAACGTCCTGGACCCTTGATGGGATCTGGGCAGGGTGGTTTTGGCATGAACCCCTGGTTCCACTGAGAATAAAATGGCTTCCATTCCGAGAAGATATCGGTCTTCCACGTCGGCCTCCAATCCGCCCACCTCCAAGTCCCTCGAAATCCTCGACGGCCTGCTCAACGGGCTCGCTAAAGACACGACCCTCCACCAAGATAATGGATACCCCGAGATCCCACGATTATCCAAGAACCTCCGGCATATCGCTCAGCATATCGCTGCCGCAACGAGCCCCGTCCACCAAAATGACTTCCGCCACGCCAACGGCTTCGAGCGTATCCTCAATTTGCTGCGTGCCTTCTCGGGCTACTACAACCCCGATAAGCGGAGCGACTCGGATATGCTGGCCTTCTTCAAGCTGCTCGGCGAGTCCCTGAACGTGCTTTCGGCAGCCCTGAGGGAACACGCTGGCAACCGGCGATTCTTCAGATACAAAGTCGAGGGTGGCGGCTGGGAAGCACTGGAACAGGTCATTGCAAGCATTGGGCTGGGTGGCGCCGAACCAGATGCATGGATTAGTTGTCATGTCTTTGGAAAACTGCTCGCATTCGCCCTCGACGATGAAGGCCTTGATCTGCTTTGCCAATCCGTCGCCGAGGCTCTTCGTCCGGACACCGACAACTCTCCTCCAAACGATGACGACGACGACAGCTCAGAGGCAGAAGAACAATGGGACCTGGTTTTAGCAAAATCTGCAGAGAACATTTCACCAGGTGTACGAGAAGTTATCAACGCGAAGACCATTCTACGTTATCCGGAGATTCTGAGAGCAGTCGTCAGTTTTTGGACAGCCATCCCTCGAATGAAGAACGCGCCCGCGAGTCCGGCGTCTCTACTTGTTCTCGAGACGATACAGTCCGTCATATCCGTCTCAATCTACAACCGGGCTGCCGTTCATTCAACTGGAGTCTTATCCCAGTTCCTCAGAGTTGTCTTTGGTGTTGACTCAGCATTGAGTCTCCCTGAGCGTGAAAAGGTCCTGGCCGTCTGCAAGATGCTCATGTTTCTGGGCGTCAACCAACCTGCAGATACCCAATTTTTGTTGTCATCACCGAGCCCCGAGGCATCCGAATTCTGCCTGCAGATGGCGTCGAAATATTCTGGCCCTCCATTCTTTCAATTCGACCTGTCACTGAATGGCCACTCCTCCCTTGAGCTCCCTAGCCTTGGCCGTTCATTCCCACCCCAATCAAGTGCTGGATATACCTTCACGGCTTGGATCCGGGTAGACAGTTTCGACCCTACTGCACACACAACCGTCTTTGGCGTATTCGACTCTACACAGGCATGTTTCTTGCTAATGTATCTCGAGAGAGACACCCACAACTTTATCCTTCAGACCTCCGTCTTTTCCAACAAGCCTAGTATTAGGTTCAAGTCAGTCTCATTCCGAGAAAACAAATGGTACCACATCGCTATTGTCCATCGGCGACCAAAGACTATGACTGCTAGCAAGGCATCCCTCTATATCAACGGCGAATTTTCCGAGCAGATCCGCTGCAACTACCCCCATCCACCTCCACTATCCAACGGAACCAACGAGAGTTTCGCTTCCTTCAACTCGAACCAGAACAAAACCAATCCAGTCCAAGCCTTTTTGGGAACTCCCAAGGAACTGTCGAACCAGGTTGGGGCCGGGCTCGTCTTTTCAAGATGGTCGCTTGCTTCTGCTCATCTTTTTGAGGACGCATTGAGTGACGATTACTTGGCCGTCCACTACGGCCTTGGACCTCGGTATCAAGGCAACTTCCAGGACAGCCTCGGAGGGTTTCAAACTTATGAGGCGTCGGCCACTCTGGGTCTGCGAAATGAAATCGCTCATCCCGGAAAGGAGGAGAACTCGGATATTCTCAAAGCTATTCGCGAAAAAGCGAGTTCGTTGCTCCCAGAATCCAAGATCTTGCTGAGCATACTTCCTTCCGCCACCTTTCCAGAGAACGTCCAGTACCTGGACACAGGCCTGTTGCGCTCAATGCCGAGGAATTGTGCTCGCAATCTTTTCCGGGCGTCTAATCAGGAGGGTTCGCCCTTGGCCATCAATTGTGCTGTTCCATGCTTGCCTGATACGCTGTTTAGGTCACACGGCCTGGCATCTTTTAGAGGCAATCCAATTGTCGCTGTTCCATCTTACCTAGATGAGAATCTATGGCGCCTGGCTGGCTTCACGCCATTGGCACTAAAGCTCTTCGAGAGGGCATCCTCGGCAGATGAGACTGTCCGTGCTGCTGAAATGCTGTTTCATTGTATTCGCCAGAGTTGGAGAAATAGCGAAGCCATGGAGCGAGACACTGGATATGGCATCCTGGGTATGCTGCTACGAGTGAAGCTGGGATATGGCAGCAGTGGCCGCAACGATGCGACCGTGTCTCGACTCCCCGTCACCAACGACGAACGTGATCGACTGGCTTTTCAACTTCTCAGCTTAATTCTTGGGTTCGTTGGATACAACCACGCCGAGCCCATGGAATCGTTCATCATCAACCCCCTTGCCTATCGAACTTTACTGATTGATCTGGATATCTGGCGTAAGTCGGCACCGCGTATCCAGGAGATGTACTACAAACAATTTGTCACATTTGCCGTCAAGAGCAAGTATCACGAGTTCAACAGCCGCAGGCTGATTAGGATGCGTAAGTACAACCAACTACTGAAATATCACTAGCAGAAATTCTAACTCTTGGATAGGTATTGTGAAGCGGCTGCTAGATGCCATGAAAGGTGAAGTGGTGTCCGAAGATAGCGTGCCCCATTTCATGGGTGCTTTCGAAGTACTTGTCAAGTCAAACTTCAGCCAAGAGGTGATGAGGTCTCTGTCGTTGTTCATCACATACGCATTTCACTCTCCGTTGTCCTCACTCTCACGAACATCACGACCTCTTTCAGCAATTTCGAGATCTAGTACTCCAGCTCCGACAAGGAGGACCCCTGTTGACAATGTGGCGGGCTTCACTTCGCCGTCTGGTCTGAAATTTTTGACTAAGAAGCAGCTGGGCGTGAAAGTGTTGAGTATGTACTCTCGCATATTGTGTGAAAAGGGCAATACGGGCCACATTAAGAAGTTTGCCCGCACAGTGACAAATAAGGTAAAGAGACGTACGATTATCCTCAGATTTGCATCTTATACTCATCCTGTTTAGTGGTTGCTGTACTTGTTGGCGGAAGATGACCCCGAAGTTGTCGTACACGGTTGCAAGATCCTTGCTCGACTCTTGGTGATTCATGGATCAACTTACACAGCGAAGTTTGCCGGTAAATCCGGAGGTTTCACAATAATGGCGAGTCGACTCAAAAGGTTCTGGGACATGCCAACCTTGTGGCCTATCTGCTTCAGCATCTTGTTCGGGTATGACGTTGCCGAAATCGACTTTGACAGGAACTTTGACTTCTTCAGTCTCTTGGACATTTTCGGCAAGCGCAAGGTCGTGTATCCGGAATCGTTACTGATTGTCACGGCCCTTCTCCAACATGGTCTCAAGGATGTGATGAGATATCAAGATGATCCAGACTCTCCAGCAAGCAATGCAGCCCCGGCCAATGTCCTGAGAGAGGGACGTTCTGTTCAGGATGTACGACCACGGGCAAGTTCTATGGACCTCAGGACAGCCCTGGAAACGCGATGCAAGTGAACACTAGATCTTATAAGATTGCTGGGCTAACCATAATTAGTGACATTCACGAAGGACAGCGAGCGGATTGTGAGCCATGCTGGTGTACTGCATACCGTGATTCGTTTCCTGCTGGACCTGCACGCGAGATCAGCCGAATTTCGGGATTTTGCATTGAATTCGGATTGGGTGAGGCTATTGCTAGCTGCCCTTTATCCTATCATCGTCAGCGCCGATGCCGTGACGCCTGAGATCGAACTGAACTCCGGGAACTCGGCGCTCACCTTTGAAGGGACTGATGTCATCATCCGCCCAGTCGGAGGCAGTGCCTCGGCAGCAACTCCAATTGTGAGGACAAGCAGCGTGGATCCTGTTCCATCGCCTCAGTCGACGCCTCCAAAAGGCACACCTCTCCGCAGAGCATCTTCCTTCATCCTTCTCACAGCCCACAAGTCGCCGCTTGGCCCAAGCCCTGCTCGCTTAAACCCAGCGCTATCGCCCCGGAAGAAGATACCAAGGCAGAAGCCTAGCAGTGAGATCTTGGAAGGGATTGTGGAACTTGTTGTGAGCGTGTTCATGGACCAGCTTCTCGCTCGAAAGGAGTTCCCTGGGTTTGGCCTCTTCACCAAGGTCCCACCAGGCTTTCAGGAGCATCAGGCCTATTTCGAGTCTTGCATCCTCCGAAACGTCATCACTCAGCTCACCAGCAATATGCAACTGAACCAAAAGGCGATCTGTGAGCCTCGAATCATCACGAACCTGGCAAGATTCTGTCAACACATGTCAGAAGCAATCTTTGAGGGGTGGTTCATGAATGGCGCCGAAACTATGATTGAGTTCATCGGCATGCTTCTAGAATTCCTTCAGCGACCCGACATTTCTAGCCTGAAGAGTGTTCGGCTGTGTAGCCAAGCCGTGTCTATGGTCCGCAGCTGCCTGCTGAGGATCATACTGCTGAAGCTGTCTGATTTGGATAGTCCCCAGACCACAGAAATCGAGGCAAGGGATTTTATGAACAAGCTCGTGTACTGGCAGATGTCTATTTTGGCCTGTTTCTCTTCCGAGGATGATTTCCTCAAGCTCTATTGGTACCAACTGTACACAAAGCTGACCGATGACAAAAAGCCGATTCGGCTGGCTGCTGCAAACTTTCTGCGCATCATTCTTGTACAGAAGCCCGACGAATCTGCGACTCTGATTCGCTCATGCATGTCCCCGGACCAGAAGCAGCTTTCAAATGACTTCCAGAAGTTAACTGGCGTCGACGATGAGTCGTTCTTAGAGTGGGTTGACAATCACCGCCCGTCTTTGGATGTCCTCTTCTTTGGTGGTATGTCAAAAACATGGGAAGACTTTGTCAGTGCGGAAAACAGTCACACTGCCGAGACAGCCAAGAATCGCGTTTTCAAACGCAAGGAGAGACTTAGAGCATGGCACATCGAGAACATGAACACAGACAAGATCATGATTAGTCACGATATCGGCAACAGCGCTTGGATGAAGAGCATATACAACTCAGAGTATTTTAAGTATCAGCGTATCATGCAGGATCAGCAAGACGACTTAGTTTTCCTCAGCTCGGGCTACAAAAAGATGGAACGAGATTTGAGGCGTCCCGGGGCCGTACTCAGCGAGCCGATCCCGTCCAGATGGAAACTCGACCGAACCGAAGGGCGAAACCGGATGCGACTGAGGATACTCCCCGACTACAACACGAACGCGGACGATTACCAACCTAAACGGAAGACCGGCGAGATCACGCAGGCACTGCGACTCAATACCTCAGGGAGCCCGGTTCCTTCTGTCATAACGAGCGTGGTGACGCCAACGGCAAAGACCGGTTCATCTAATATTCTGGATGGGAACGACACAGCGCAGTTCATCGAAGAGCCAGAGTCGTCCACGGAACAACCAAGCTCTGGGGTTTCTCCTGAAGAAGACTTTGAGCTTGTGGATGATCCAAACGACCCCAACGAGGGAGACGAAGGTTTCGAAGACAAAAACCGAAAGGTGATGCGCCGGCTAGAACATGGCGACCAGGTGCAAGCCGCGTACAACATCTCTCGCATTGTCGGACTGGAAGCATGTGAAGGCATTCTCATAATAGGCAAGGATGCCTTGTACATGATGGACAACGTATTCCAGTGCGCCAACGGGGACATTGTAAACGTGTGGCAAGCACCCCCGGATGAACGCGATCCGTTCTCTCAGATTGTTACCGATACGAAGACATCCGAAAAGCGACAGAATGCTGGTCTTAACGACCAAGAGTCAAGGCACTGGCGCTGGCATGACGTGATTAGCATCTCAAAACGCCGTTTCCTTTTTCGCGATGTTGCCATAGAGGCTTTTTTCACCGACGGGCGGAGCTACTTGCTGACCACCATCAACGCGGCTGTACGTGACGACCTGTTCGTCAAGATGCTGAACAAGGCTCCCCACACGACTGGTGCGAACGCGCTTCCAAACCCGGAGGATGGTTGGCGCCTGGAGTCACTGAAAGTCGTCGAGGAGTCGCCACAAGGGTTTGGATCCAAATTTGGCACATTCTTCAACTCTTCGCCGTGGAACCCCATCATGAAGCAATGGCAGAGAGGCGAGATCTCCAACTTCCATTACTTGATGATGGTGAACACAATGGCTGGACGAACCTTCAACGACCTCACCCAATATCCAGTTTTCCCCTGGATTCTGGCCGACTATACCAGTGACGACCTCGACCTGGAAGATCCAGCAACGTTCCGAGATTTGTCCAAGCCGATGGGCGCACAGACGCCCAGCCGAGTCTCGGGGTACGTTGAGAGCTACAACGCGCTGGCTGAGATTGGGGAGATTCCGTTTCATTATGGAACACACTACTCCTCAGCTATGATCGTCTCTTCGTACCTGATCCGTCTACCGCCGTTCGTGCAGTCGTACATACTGCTCCAGGGAGGAAGCTTCGACCACGCAGATCGGCTGTTCCAGTCGATCCCGGACGCTTGGAGATCATCCTCAGGTAGGAACAAGGCTGATGTGAGAGAGCTTATTCCGGAGTTTTTCTGCCTGTCCGAGTTCTTGACAAACATCAACGGCTACAACTTTGGCAACAGGGAGAGCAATGGTGCTAGGGTTGACCACGTTGAGCTTCCCCCATGGGCTAAGGGCGACCCCAGAATATTCATTGCCAAACATCGAGAGGCCCTCGAGAGCCCATACGTCAGCGAGAACTTGCATAAGTGGATTGACTTGGTGTTTGGATTCAAGCAACGAGGAGAAGCTGCCGTCGAAAACCTGAACGTGTTCCACCATCTGTCGTACCGAGGTGCAACCGACTTGGACAGCATCACTGATGCCAAGGAGAGAGCCATCATGGCGGGTGTGATTCACAACTTTGGTCAGACACCTCACCAGGTGTTCACAAAGTGTCATCCGGCTCGGGAAAATGCCCAGTGTCCAGTTCGTCGGCTTGACACCGGCATCTTTTCACTTGTTTGCCTCCCAAACCCGCTTCTTGGTAAGTGACATGAGGATGGGGCTGCAGGCCCTCAACATGGAACTCAGCTAATACAAAACAGAGAGCCACGAGCGGGTGGCGACCTTAATCTACGCGCCGAAGCTGGACCGTCTTTTATGTGCTTCTTCTTTCCGGCTGAACCTCCCGTCGTATGACAAGTTCCTGGAATGGGGATACGCCGATAACAGCATCCGCTTCTTCATCAGCGATAACCGGAAGGTAAAACGCCACTACATCCCTGACTATGGCCGCGTCGCTAACTCCCGAAAGCCGGCTGGCCTCTTCGAAAACCTCCACATTGGACAGATCTCCTGCGCGTGCTTCGCCGACTCCAAGACACTGATCACTGCCGGTGAGGATTGTGTCGTGTCGGTATATGCGATGCAGTCGGCCCCAGGCAAACAAGTGGAACTCCTACCGAGGTCGAGTCTGTTTGGACACAAGACACCGGTTACCACGATTGCGGTAAGCAAGGCGTTTAGCACCTTCTTGACGGTATCTTCGGATGGACAAGCGTTTCTGTGGGACCTCAACCGGCTGTCGTTCATCCGCAAGCTACCCTTGGTACGCGCAGTGGAGTGTGCTCGCATCAATGACATCTCCGGCGAGATTCTCCTCTGCTCTGGGCCAAATGTGCTCCTGTACACGCTCAATGGGACGCTCCTGCTTGACCAGAACGTGTGCTTTGAGCAGGATGACTATATCCACTCATGCGCCTTTTACGAGGGCGCAGGAAATGAGTGGCTAGAGAGTTACCTCATCTTCACAGGCCACAAGCGCGGACGGGTCAATGTTTGGCGCAGGAGTATCACTGGCGGCCGATGGACGCTGGAGCTCTTGAGGAAGCTGGATCACGTGGACTACAAGAACGAGAAGGGCGCGAACACAGAGGCGGCGATGACTTGCATCACCCCAATGCCGACGTGTGTGTACACGGGAGATGACGATGGCCGAGTTGTAAGATCCGCCCCGAAACCTCCCCGCCCTCAAAGCATAACTGACACATTCTAGTATGAGTGGAATTTCATAAGCAGGGACAGGTAGAGCCTAAACCTTCCGACTAGAACCACGGTTCAGAGTAGTCATCGACACTGCTCGCTGTGATGTGCCTATCGTGGGAATGCTTGCTGCGAGCGCGGGAGAAGCGTTGGGTTTGCTGTATCGATACTCAGCGTTGAATTGGTTTCTGCATATTAGAGCTCGACTCGAGAAACGCGAATGCATGTATATGGCGGCTTCTTGTATGGATTCTGGGAACGTCATGGAAAATATTTGTAGCGTCAATTGCTGGATGGATCTGGCTATCCTTGTCCTCAGTTCTATCCTCCTCTGCTGTCTCATACGCCGTAGTCTGTACAATGCGTGCTTTCCGCCGTTTCCCACTTGCGTTGTCCTGGTTTCTCTTCCCACAGACTCAACGGTTTACTCGTCATCGTAACCGGTCAGCTGTTTCCGCGGGCCGGCCGGGACTAGCAAGGCCTGGGTTAGTTTTCCCTCTCTTTCGGTCTTTGGGCTTGGGAAAAGCAACAAACCAGGGTAGGTAACGGGCACCGGGGGCGCGTCGATATCGCCGAAGTAGTATCGGATCGGAGGGACAAT
>WPDH01000394.1:0-43942 GCA_019137255.1 Corinectria fuckeliana | reverse complement strand
TTAAAAAAAAGTTAATATGAGACACCAGGCCCTATAGCCTTCCGTAGCAAGCCTACATGGACCATCCCCAGAAAACCCCGTGTACTAACCGGGCAGGAATCGGCGCCAACCTATCCTGGGCTTGTGCGCGTCTTGGCAGACGCAGCCTGTAGCCCAGTGCATAAGTAGGTTCCACAACCAACAACTGAAGCTATTCATGAAAACGAATCACAACGGTAATCGCCAAAAAAAAACAACTTGAGCAGATCCTTGGACTTTCCCACTCATCCACTCACGAACAGAGAACTTCCCACGCATGTTCCATCCATCAGCGAGATGATCCATCAACGCAACAAAGCAAGGCCGCGCAATGATCCAATACAGCATCCGATGGTAGCGTCACGCCTCTACCTCCCGTGGTTCATGCCCACGGCTTAGAGACATCCGTGCTCCCCCAGACTCCCGCGACATTCGATGCCCGGCATGGGATCTCTGGAACGAAATGTTTACCGAAACAAGCCGCGCCTGTTTCTTCTCTCAGGGCGAATGGAGAGCGGGCGGCCTCGTCATTCACGACGTTGATACAGAACCGCCCACTCCACTCCACTGCGATTCCACCGTCTAAGAAAAGAATATCCACAGTCGTCGTCGTCGTCGTCGGTTGGTTCTTGCATTCGAGAAGGCTGTTCCACCGTCGGGCATCGGACCGCCGACTTCCGACCTTGTTTGCGCCGTAGACTTGCTTCGTTGACCGTTGTCGTTTCATCGTCACTTGCCAGTGGATTCCTCCACTTCGGTTTTACAAGCACTCCCTCGGCACACGACCTACACAGAGCAATCCACCGTCTTATTGAACCTTCGAGTTGAACCTCGTGGGCAAGTCGCGTCAAACTGCACGGTGTAAAGCCGTCATGTCATGTAATTAACAGGGTATCAATCTGATTTACCGTCAACACAATCCACAAACATCCCTCCCCAATTGCCCCTACACCTACATAGTAGCCATCCTAACAGCATCCTCGCCCCATCCTCAGCCCAGCTACCGAATCGTCCCCTTCGCATCTCCACTCTCGGGACACCCGGTCTGCTTCTGTGCAGCCTTCGAGAAACATCACCAATCAGCTTATGCTCCTCAGGCACCGCGCGTTCAGCCCCAAACCACCACCAACTTCGCGCTTCAAGCTCAACAGTCCGTCCCCTCTGCCCACATCCCGCCAGCGTTGGCGCTCGGGAGGCTGGACGTGCGTAAGGCTGAGCTGACGCACGCTTGCATCAAGGCCATCCGCGTACGTAGACTGTTGCGTGTTCCCGGACCGGGGGAGACGGCAGCGCAATCTCATGCTCGGATGTCGCTGGGCAGTCATCGGTCCGTCGGAGGCCCCCAAGCCCCAGCCTCCGTGGCCATCTGGTAGGCCGTCCGCAAATCACTTCAGGACCAGTCGTGTCAATCGTCGCGCTCCCTGATGCCAGTTGAAGTCCGAGCATGTTTCGACCCCAATTTATCAGACTCTCGACTGTTTGTGTGGCAAATGATTTGCTACATGCTACTTATTACACGTATTATTGCATCTTGTACGTCCTCCGGTTGGATCATGTACGTAGTACCACCAATGGCACATGGTTTCCCCTGAAGATCTAATCAACATTGAGTAGCAAGATCTTCAGACTACAGGATTGAAGGGATAACACAATCAACGGGCCGTCCAGTCGGGTCCACATCAATGCTCATCCGAATGATAAAGTCGGGTCATGAGCCCTGGTCAGGATGACTGGCAGCCTCATGACATCGACAAATAATATGGAGTGCAACAAGGACAGAGACTGGGCTTGTCACACACGGAACTTTAGGCTCCGACTCCCAATATCCTCCGTCAAAGAACACAAGAAATAGTGAGATAGTGGGGAGCTGGGTCTTGTGCAATGCTTGCCATCCCCATCCAAGCTCATCATGGCCTGCGCTCGGTGAACCCAAGCACACAAAGGCGTTCTGTAAGAAGAAAACTAGCGAGACTCGAGTCCGGAGAGATTGGAGGTTGTCAGACGTCTTGACGGAAGTCCCCATTCGTACACGTGCACTTAAGGAAGCGCCCCGTCAGGCCTAACCTCCCATCACCGGCCTGTCGCGGCCTGATTTGGATGGACATTTGGCAGGATAGGCCCAGGATAAGGACTACGGGTCAACTTCCCCTGAGTGGTGGATGAATGCTCTCCAGCCCTAACCTTCAGACAGACGAGGACGATCAAAAGAATTCCCATCGAGAATTCGCGAGCAGAAGTACTACTACGTAAGAGCTAAGCAAGGCCGATACCGTTACAGTGCAGTGCGGTGTAAGCACCAAGGGGGGGCCCCAGAGAAGAGAGGGAAGAGAATCAGGACTTGACAAGCGCAAACCAGGCATCCTTGGACCCTTGTGGGTTGGCGGCGGCTTGTAAATCGTCGGCTGGGTTATTATGGGGAGGGTGATGGGATTGTCGGTCTTGGGGGTGGAAGTTGTGGAGTCAGGGGCCGACGACCCGCGAGACCGACATCCGGGGAGGATATCGGTGCCGGTGAGACCTGGCGCGAAAAGCGGTGATACTGCATGAGATATGTTGCATAAGGGCAGTCAAAAGGGAGAGGAAAGATTATAGACAGTGCTATGCAGACGTAGATGCAGACTGTCCTCCTAGATCTGGTTCTGCCGGATGCTATCACTCCTGGTGTTGTTCTTGGTGTTGATACGTTTACCGTCTTATTCCACTTCATTGCTCAACTAGACCTATCTGCCACTCCTAAAAAGTGGAGGGCGTTACGTAGGTATACACGTATAGTTATAAACAAAGTAAAAGACACAAACGGTGGGCCCGCGCCGAACCAAGTGTCGCGACTGAGACACGCAAGGTGGAAACAAGGAGAGGCGAAAAAGACATCCCGGTTTTAAAACGAGTCCAATTGCGAGATCCGCGACGATCTGATGCTTGGCCGCGTCAGCCTGTGCTGAGTGAGTGAGTGTGGGTGCGGTGCAGGTCAGGATGCGTAGATAGCTGGGGACGGACCATGCGATGGGCCTTGAGCTGCATGGAGGAGAGGAAGGTTGCAGCGATTTTACAGAGTATTTAGGTACTGTGAATGTGACGCATGAACAGGGTAGTCTAGTTTGTCTAGATTAGGGACACATATATGGTGATTCCGTACTCGAATGGCTGGTGGGCTTGGCTGGCTAAGGTATGTAAAAGCCAGCATTGTCTATTACCAGGTTAGGAGACCACGATGCTACCCGGACGGTACAATACGAACTATGCTACTATGGGAAGAACTAGTGACTCGGGATGTTGGAAAGGCTTAATTTCATGCATGTTGATGGTTGAATTGACTCAGAAAGATGCTATCCTCGGATACTATGTCTACTACATAGTCTCTGCCAGTCGTGGAAATCTCGACCAGGCCGTTTAGGGTAAGTATGAGTAATTTATCTTGATATGCTGATGACACGACCAGACGTCCAAGTTTAAGGGTCCAGTGTAAGCAGTGAGAGAAAGACAGACAGACAAGGCGGACAGAGGCACTTCACTCTGTAGCACATCTCCCGTAGTCTGTTGGACGTAGACAAGCCAGTCTCATACAGCCTTCACCGAGTTTGATACACCCTCGAGGCCTCCTCCTCCTCCTTTCTAAGATCCATGCCTTGTTGGAGCCCAGTAACGATGGGCGTTGTATCAAGTCCAACATGGAACTGGCATCTTGACGACCGGGGTGGACAAGGACGGGACGGTTACAGCGCGCTACCCACTGGAAACCCCCCTGGCGGATCAGGGGAGGGCTACCGGCTGCTGGGATGGCCGGGTGGATCGGGTGTGGCTATAGACCAGTGGCAGTGGGGAGGTTATTCCCCTTGCCACAAAACGCCACCCACATCTTGGAGACAAAAGACATTACATACTGTAGGACGAAAGCTGCAACACCCAGGCTACCCAGGCGCGTGACATGTAAGTACGGGGGTGTCCTGAACAGATCAACGCGGTGCGTCCAACTATTTCGTACGCAGTCAACCATGTAATTTATGGGGAGAACTAGTCTCTGTGACGGCGTCCGAATCGGTGACGAGTCTCCCACCTCCGTCTTCTACTAGCACACTACTAGCAACTAAAGGCTTGCGGGCCAGGGGGGGATTGATTGCTTGGTGAGAAGACGCGTACCGAGAACTACGACATGTTCGGTTTGTCCTTTCATTCTTATAAACCTGCGTCTACGTCTGTCCTGTCCTTCTTGTCAGTCTTTCCCGCATCTGCCTCTCTTCAATCGCTATCAGCCTGTTCCATCAGCTTGTCCCATCAGCTTGTCCCATCAGCTTGTTCTATCGGCTTGTCCTTGTCTTGTCTCTCGCTCTCTGTCTCTGTCCTGCCCCGGGTTGTCCCCTTCCCTCCCTCTGGTTCTTGGTTTCCTGCTGCTCTTGATACCCTCGTCGCTCAACACACCCCGCCGCCTTCGTTAAACGCCTTGATACCCTCACAATGGCCTACTCCGCCACCTACAAGCCTCGGCCCGCTACCGATGTCTTCACCTCGGACACCGACATCAACCGCCGCAACTGCACCCGCACCGTGCCCATGAAGGTCCTCATCCTGGGCTTAGGCCGCACCGGTACCGCTTGTAGGTTTCTCTTTTCTCTCTCTCCTCTCTTAAGCCTGGAAGCTATACTGACCTCAGTCCTCCAGCCATGCGCGCCGCCATGAAGCAGCTNNGCTACGTCGACACTTACCACATGATGAACTGCTCCATCGAGAACCCTCCCGACGCCCTCATGTGGATGGACGCCCTCGCGGCCAAGTACGACAAGAAGGGCAAGCCCTTCACCCGCGAGGACTGGGACCAGCTCCTCGGCGGCTCGCAGGCCGTCTGCGACTGGCCCGCCATCGCCTTCGCCAAGGAGCTCATCGAGGCCTACCCGGAGGCCAAGGTCGTCCTCACCAACCGCGAGGTGGAGTCGTGGCACGCCTCCACCATGAAGACGGTCTACTGGCGCGTCACCGACCGCGAGCTGCGCTGGCTCTCCGGCTTCGACTGGGCCGCCGCCATGTACTACCCCATGCTCCGCAAGTTCTTCGACACCTTCTTCGAGGGCGACTTCCCCAACACCGGCAAGGACGTCTTCAGGCGCCACTACGCCGAGGTCCGCAGCCTGGTGCCCGCGGACAACCTGCTCGAGTACCGCGTCCAGGACGGCTGGGAGCCGCTGTGCGAGTTCCTGGGCGAGCCCGTCCCCAAGGGCTGCTCGTTCCCCAACGTCAACGACAACTCCGACTTCGTCACCCGCTCGCGCCGTCGCAACCGCAACCAGATGTACAACGTTGCCCTGCGCTACTTCTGCGTGCTTGCATTGGCCATCTTCTCTGCCTTTGCTGTCGTCCGTCTGTTGTCGGCCTATGTCTAAACCCCGCCGGCCGCGGGGCCCTCTCTCCGTTTCGTGTCCACATGGCGATACGCGCGTTTCTTGCTGGGAAGATGAGGGCAAGGGTGTGGATGTCTACGGGTCCAAGAAACCGGGAGAAAATAGAAAGGTCGAGCCATCCCGCTCAGGAGGGGGGTGGTCAAAGCCTCGAAACGACGCTGGGGTCGTCGTTCGGGTTGCGTATGTTTACGTACCCCGGGAGCAGTGGTGGTATGATGAGTCGTCTGTTCTAACATTCAGACGACTGGGAAGGGAGTACAAGGGTATGTCGCTTGAGGCTGGAACAGCTTAAGCTTAATGCCTTGCTCGGAGCCAATCTCTTAGCCTGCCCATGAGAGATTGCTTTCCGAGAGAGGCATGGAAAACATGCGACTAGAACTAGATTCCAGTTCTTCTGTTTCTTTTTGGGCTTTCTCAAACACGCCGTTTGGCAGGAAAACGACCCGTCGAGCCACTGCCAAGGGGGAAAAGGGGCGTCTTAGTTAAAGCGCCAGTCGATTGACGGCGCACGACGGCGGCGTTGTGGGCGTTGGCAAATATGCTTTCTGAATATTAAATACACAACATTGACATGGTTGGCTACAGAAATTTCATGATAGGAATTTCGCCTCGTGGTTGTCTAGGTAGTCAAGTAGTGATGGGTGAGACAAGCAAGGGCTGATCGTCGCCGAGGCAGCGGGAGGAATGGGCCATCTGTGGATTCCAATGTCTGAGTTCGCGCGGACCGTTGCCCTTGTGGCAACTTGCTGAGACATGACTAGGACCTAATTCTCGTAGTGCTGATGATAAAAAGGTTGTTCTTGGCTCTGCAGCCTCGTGTCGCTTGCCGGAGATGATTGACAGGGCTCATTTCGTGGCTCTGGCTAAATGAAGGGTCGCTTCGCCCAGTTGCCCTGGACTGGGAATGCAGGCAACTACTCAGACATCAAGTCCACTCAGGAAGTAGAGGGCGTGAATAAAAGGGCGATAAATGAGATGAATGTGATATATCAGTTCAACGATAAACTGGCATATCTAGTACTGAGAGAAGACATCACAAATCGTCCCAATAACCACAAACCCACACCACCAATCCCATCACGCAGCCCTCTTCACACCCCCCTTTCCCCTGTTCCTTCAGCCCTAAGGCCACAGCCTACATCCCAGCGCACACGATGAATCCGGGGCAGAAGACCACCAGAAAAAAGCTTCTTTTCCTGACCTGTAGCCCAGTGCGGCCGGGGGGGTGGGTGAATTCTCGTCACGTCATTGCAGGCCTTCGTTGACGTGCGCAGGAGTAGGTTGCCGATTAGGGTAGTATTGGAGAGAGGCAGTTCGTCGTTTCACAGGGGTGTGCAGGGGCTAGAGTGTGTTCTTTCAAAGCCTGCTTTACGCAGATTGCTCGAAGTTTTTTGAGTCTGAAGGCGGCTACTTGGAATTACACCTGCCATCATGTCTCGACATGGCGGACCAACTCGACGATCGGTGGTAAGCATCCAACTAGCGAAACCACCCTTTGGTCCACAGCGAATACAGTGATATTAATTCCAATGCCATTTTGACTCTCCAGTTATTTTACTCATCAAGACTCCGTTGTCGTCTGTTCACAACCCCAATGCTTTGACTTCGTTCATGTCGTTTAAATGACGCTTTGCTCGCTACTAAGTTGAGCTGCTTCTAGATCATGGTTGCTGAATCCATCCGCTTGCGCACTGGAATAGCAGAACTCGTGCAGAGAGAGCATAACAATGTTAGGTTGCTTTCGACCAAATAAACGTCACTGTACCAGGGGGGATTGTGGCAAGTTCGCGGTCTCTTGTAAGCCGTCTCCCGAACATAACTAGACGTCATGTTTCGCAGTAGGATAGCCTCGCTTTCGATACAAGCCGTCGCGAATGCAGCATTGCGTCACTCACTGCCGCAGCACATGAAATCGCCCAAGATCTCGCTGCTTGTACTTCCCGTTGAGATGAAGCTCTTGGCCATGGGCAAAAGCCTCGACCAGAGTGTCGAGTAGAGTAGGTCGTTGGTACAGCATCAGTTCGTCGTCATGTCACAGCCCAAGGCCTCCGCAAAGCCAACTTCGACACGAACGGGAAAGCAATTTCTCAACAGGGTTTTGAGGAACTCGTTCCTTTTAAGGCAGTGCTGTAAAGGGATGGCAGAGGACCGTGGGGGTTCGAGCAGTCGATCACCTGGTGCACAAATGCGTAGTATTGAGCCAGTTCCGGGACACGAGGTCCAGACTACGTACGAAAGGGCGAATTAACGTAAAGGAGCACGGTCAAGGCATAGTGAAATGGCGCTATGAATAGGGATGTATTTTTATTAGGATTTCGTGGCTGTGGTCCTGCTTTAGTAGACTAAGTCATGGTTGAGTAGTTCACAATCCTGGCTGCTGCGTTCTTAGGTTGTTTCGGGGAGTCACACATCCGACTCATACAGATATCTCTCTTTAAGCCATAGATCTTAAGCTTGAGAGGTAGCTACCTATGTCAATCACTACGTAGTGAAGGCCATCCGACATATAGTGATACACTCGGAAATTTTCCTGTTCAAGCATTGCTCATCAGTCGTGCCGTTTGACACACACGCCTCTCTCCATCAGTCTTGCTAACAGTGAATCATCACAAGACATTTTGTCAGCAGGCTCTTCAAGCTTTTTAAGAAGGCTTCCCTCCCCCTTTAGTCCCTGTCCTTATGTATTCTCCTGGTCTGTATCTATCTAAAGAGAGTCATGAGCTTCTTCAGCAGCTGGGGAATCGATTCGAAGTCTCAGGCGAGATGGGTTTTCAGTTATCCTATCGCTCCTAGAAATTTGGCCAGCTCACTGGGTATGAAAGCGTCATCATATCGTAGACTGCATGTTTTATTCTTACTCTGGCGACTCGGAACGACAGACCTTCCTTCCACTACCGCTTCCATTCTTCGTTGTAATACTTGACCAACAGAACCCGGTCGACTTACACTCCTGGAGACGTCCCGCAGCATTCTAGCAGCCGTTGGGGAAGATTCTATGATACCAACCACCGATGCACAATATGACCTTGCTTCAGCAGGGAATCAGGGCGCTTCGGGAGGCCCCGCACCTATGTGTGAGGTTGGTCTTGGTCTGGTTTCATAGTAATCGTCCCGTACCGGTTGGCCGTCGACGATGATGCGGTGCCCAAGCCTTTTGAACATGGACCGCGCGGTGACGATCTCGCTACTCGTGCAAAGGCAAGAATCCGGAACGCAATGCTGCCGAACGACATCTTGACCCCCGAGCCGTCCGGGAACGCTCGATTGCGATATCCTGGATTCCCGATGTGATATCTCTGCGCCTCGAGAGTCCGACCTCTCAGTACACTGGGCGGCGAGCATGAAGAGATGATGCCCTTGCCCGGGAATCATGAAGGTCCTATATTTGTACTCGCGGTCCCGTAGCCAACCCTTCGCCGTAACCTTCCTCTCGCCGAGCGGATCTGTCGGCGCGATGTCCATGAGATTGGCCTGGTGAGTCGGAAATCCACTGTATCGCACAACCGCTTCCGTAACATCGAGACACGTTTCTCTCAGGTGAGATCCAAGATGCTGGCAGAATGCATCTTCCCCCCCACATATTATTTCATGGCAGAAAGGACAGTCAACAGACCACGCATATCCGTGTTGGAGCATAACGTGTGACATCCAAGCTTCCAAGGTCGTCGGTAACGGGGGACATCCCCCTTCGTGACAGATCCAGAGTTTCATATCATGGAAAGCCATCTTTCTGTTCGTCAAGGTCAGCAATCCCACGTCTTTTTGTTGGTGTAATACATACTTCCAGACTGGGTCACGGAACATATGCCAGGTTTCCTTGCATATTCGGCACCCAACCTCGCAGCTCAGCTTAGCCTCCTTAGGAAGACTCGGAATGCGTGAATAGCTATCTGCCTGAAAGTGAGGGTCGTCGGGCAGAAGCTTGTCGGAATTTGACTCTGGCAAGGGGTAGTGGATATAGTCAGAAATGGGAAGGACGCTCAGATCGCATAGATGCATGCTATAAGCCTTAGATAAGTCCTCGACGAGGTCTTGGTTGGCTTCTGGAAAACGGTATCGAATCAGGTCATAAAAAATGGGACAAAATACAGATCTGGTATCCTCTTGGATTTCGTCAAATGACACAGGATATGATCCCTCTGATGTCTTTGTCGTTAACCCAAGTGCTGGTGTTCGAATCAAGGCGTCAAGATCCAAGAGACACTCGACGTCGATCTCTATCTCACGAGCATAGTCGCCAATATCATCGGATTCCGGGTCTGAGGATTCATCACTGTCGCTTTTGCTTTCGCTATCATCGTCTGCAACGACAAAAGGGTGTTCGGTAAGTGCCTTAAGGACTCTCCCTTGGACTGTGCGATCAAGTCCAAGCCGCGATAATATTCCTGTGTGGCAAATTAATGGTCATGACACTGTCTCATCTTTAGAGAAAGGCCGTACCTTCGACCAAAACAGTTCCAATGTGAGTCAATAAGTCCAATAATTTCCTGTGAAGGATGGGAGATTTGTCGACCACATCATCCAGTTCACCCTTCACTACGCCGTAGCCATCCGTCCAGAGCCTCATAGTACTTCGACTCTGGTCAAGGCTCTTTATCCAGGGTGCAGATGAGTTCCCGGTTGATGATGCATGAACCAGCACTCGTTTCAATGCCGAAATGCATTCCTCGCAAAGTTGTCTGGGCATAGGCTGAGGCCGAGACATGTATGTCTTCAAATTCGTAATGGTTTTGTACTTGATAATAGTGTCAGGAGGATAACCTTGAGCAAAAGTCGAGCTGTTTTTGTAGCCCTCACTATCTATGAAAAGGGACAAGTCGTCGGGAACACCATACGTCTCGCCGTGGAGCTTCTTCATATGCTGCTCAACCTCGGATTTTCTTTCGGACTTGTATGCGCATGACGAGAGTGTGCAGCTGTGTATGGTATCGTGGTCTAAGTGTGTGCTGTCGATGTGACGATGCATCTTCTCCTTGTCGCGGGACAGTGCTGGCAGCTTCTCCAAAATGTGTGATTCCTCGTGGCGCTTCACATCGTTCTGACAGCTCAAGATATGATTCTCGAGGTCATGGTCGTAGCTGAACTCGATGTGACAGTGTGGGCATATGTGCTTGTATGGCGTAGCTGTAGAATATGCCTGGCCATCGAAGGGTATGGGGAAGCTCATTCCATGATTTGGCGACTCTGGAAGATTTTTGCTTAACTGGATAGATTCCGAGTATGACGAGGATCCCGGCTGGGGCTTGTTTTCGTGGCTAGGGACTTGGGACGCCTGAAGAGGGTCGTCCTTGGCTTTGGTCTTCATTGAGGCTGCTCTATGGGGGCGCGCGTCGTCGCCGTCGACGACCTGCGCCGTCGAACATGTCTCTTGTTGGCTTGCATCATGTTGCTCCTTTTGAGCAAGAGAGTCTGGATCCATTCTGCGCCTGATAACGATGAACCGATGGGCGTGGACCTATCGTTTGGATCATGAGCAGAGCCAGATCGCGTTGAAAGGCGAGTATGTAATGAAAGCTCTTTCGATGGCCTCTGGGGTAGAGGGCAGAATCAATTAGGCAGCAAGACGACTCAGCCCCGTTGGCAACGCCGAGGCAGACTGTGCTCTGCATAAATGCCCGACAAGGCTCTGGTTGGACAGCAAAAACCGCCCCAGGAGAATTTCCAGCCGGAGCCCGCTCTCAGTTCGCTTTCTTCTCTGCCGTCCTCCGCATGCTTCGCTTCTGTCGCCATGGCCGAGCTTGCTTTAGGAGCCGCGGGCGTTGTCCCATTGATAGCGCTGGCCGTCCAATCCTATCGCCAAGTCCACTCAAAGCTCAAGACGCTTGTTCACTACTCGAAGACATTGAAGCGGATGCGAAAACGGCTCGATTTCAATCGATTCATGTTCGAGTTGGAGTGCCATTACCTCCTACGCTTTGCCTTCGACGACGAGACGATTGGTTTGATGAAGGCTGATGGAGACCGGGCGGAATGGAACGACGCTGAGTTCGACGGCAAGGTGAAGCTTGGCTTGGGACCCAGCTATGTGAGTTACATGGGTCTGGTGGGAGATGTTGGCGACGTCCTTGAAGAATTGAGTCACGCAATCGACCGCTGCACCGAAGACACACATAAGGTACCGTTCCCAATGCAATAGGGACATACTATCGTTAACACCGAGGTGCTCTAGGGCAAGAATCTCAAAGAAACCATGCGCAAGCTAAAGACACGCGGAAAGCTAGCGGTCGTCGAAACAGAGTGGGAAAAAACATCGAATGTGCTTCGTGACCGCATCCAAGACCTCACGGCCCTACGAGAAAAGCTCCAGGGACTCAACAAGTCGACTCCAGCGGGAAAAGGCAACTCCATAGGCACAGACAAAGATGGGGTAACCCACTTGAAAGTGCAAAGAATCAGGTTCACGTCCAACGCTCTATATCATAATCTCTGCGGGGCCTGGAACTGCAGCCATGAAGGTCACAGCCAACACACTGTGAGCCTCTTCGTTAAGTCTTTGAGCACAACGTCCCGGGAGACCCCACATCATCTATCCATATCTGGGAAACCCACCGGTGGCCGGAAACCATCAGAAGCAACCGACTTCAAAGTGCAGTCCCAAAGGCAGCGTCGAGCCGGGGATTCCTATATGACACCGTCAGCGTCTGATGGGGATGGCAAGGAAGAAACCCAACTATCGAGGAAGCGCATGAAGCATGGCGACTCAACGCTGAACTCTCAAACCGTTTCTGCACCAAGGGACATGCCATTGGTTTCAACTCAACCATTGTCTCCCAGCAGTAGTTCGTCCTGTGAGATGGACTTCAAATATGGCTGTCTGGGTCTTAGGCGAGCTCTTGGCCATTCAGACGACAACTATTTAGGGTACCTGGATACGAAATCCGAGGAACCATGGCGCCACAGTTTCTATACATCATCTCACACTGACGATGTTTCTCTGACCTTCAGTAATACATTTCCTCTGGACGAATTATTTGCCCGGTCACCAGGAGCACATTTCTCTGTGCTGGAACGCCTCGAGCTGGCCCTGAGGGTCGCAGAAGCGGCCTTTGCATATCATTGCACACCTTGGATGAAGAGATGTTGGCGAATCGACGATTTCTCGGTATTCAATAGAGACGACACAACTACTTATCTCGAGACTCTACATCTCAAAGCCGAGTTCTCGCAGGCATACGTCTGTGACCAGGAAATGGAAAGTGTCCATAAATCCAGCAACCCCAAGCTCCTAGCGGCAACCGAGGACGAGTTGCTCTATCGTGGTGTCGGAGACGTGAGATTTCACAGTCTTGGTGTTTCTCTCCTTTGCATTGACGGCTGGACACAGTTCGACCCGGACGACTTATTGGCCGTTCGCAAAGCAGCACGACGGAGTATGTTTGGGCCTAGGTACCGGGACGTTGTCAACAAATGCTTGGGATACCTTGGTCAGGATGAGTCTCAGGGCAAATCGACGGATACGGAAGGGCAGGACAGGGTGTTTATAAGTGTCGTTAAGTCCTTGGAGGAAATGGTCTCGAGTCTCAGCTTGACGGATGAGGATTCGTAACGGTGGACCTAAGCTGTGTATCTAAAAAGAACATGTATGCAGTTGGGCTGGCAGCAGCTTCACCCCTTCGCCGAAAGAGAAGGCGATTACAAGAAACATGCTCATTAGGATGAGAGGTGATGTTTATGTCGACCTTGAACTTTTACATCCTCGCAAAACCACACCAATGTTGCTATGCATTGCTTCAAGTTTTCACCCAGCATTTAAGGGTTTCTATGCCTCATTCAATTAGATATGTATGACGATACGCAATTAGGTGTGATACCCAGCGCCATCAAGTTCATCAACTTGAAGCTACAGCGACTCTAGTCTTCCCGAGTCTGTTCAGCCGGCAAGACATCGCCAATCGTTAGCGACAGGTCTATCGGGGACAGGACCGAAACGCTCTACGCGATATGATTCAAAGCGCGTCAATTCTTTAAGAAATTACCTTCTACGGTATACCGGGAATGCTACCAACACCAGTACGTATATCAGTTCAGTCCAAAGGGCCCTAGGCCTACTAACTTCGTGCCAGCAGATAGGCCTGGGATAAGGCCACTCGGTATCTTCAGACGCATTCCCAGAGTCAATCAAGCCAACAACGAGTCAGACAATGGTGACGTGTTAACTGCGATTTGACTTAGACTCCCCCCCACTACCACAGAGTTGGATCTTTCATCCAAGACAAAAGTTGAAATGGCGTCCCGGCAATTGCCCAAGACCTCGGATGAGCTACCTTCTTCCCTCGAGCGCAAACCATACGCCCCTCGCTCCACATCACGAATGTCACCGGAAGAAAGGGAAACAAAAACTCTGACATGTGGATTTCAGCCTCATCTCGATCCCATTCCCATCGGGAATAAGCCCCGCTGTTCCAAGAAGGGGCCGGTCTCAGCCAACACGTTTCCCGGGATCCGCTCAAAAACTCCACCAGCTAGATTAATCATCGACTCCATCGCCATCGCCATCACCATGTCTCACGGATCGAAAGTCTCCTAGCGTCCAACGGCAACAAAAAAAGAAAAAGGGCCCCATCCGGCGCCGCATCCCAACTCGCCAGAGCCTATAAGTTAGCTACATATGTAAGTCCGTGATGGATAGACAACAAGGACAATGTGGACCACCCTACGTCAACATCATCAGCTGTGGGCTTTTTGCTCGTGTGCAACTCGCGCCGTTTCCAGAACATCCCCAAGTCCGAATTCCTAAGCCCCCGTGGCACGAGAAAAGGTTATAACATAAGCCTAGTTAGTTGAATGTCACGAATGGCTGGTAGCCTTTAGCATTCGCGGCGCCATCCGACGAAGCTTGCAGCCACTGGCGAACAGCTCGGACCGAAGTGTGTATTACAAGCTTGAACGGAGTGAAGGTCTAACAGGGCCCCATTTCCCCCAGGCCTTATTGCGAGGGCTATCGACAGATTCAGGATTAGCTTCTGATCGTATCATCTATGTACAGCTGCGCGCCAAGATTTCCCACGCGGTGACAGATGATGTGATGTGTCTCGAAAGTTCACAACTCCATCACAGCCCACTCTTACTCCCCCCATCTCCATGACCAACGCGTCCCATTCGGCGCAGCACCACCACCACCTTTCACAAGCCCCCTAAGAATAAAGGCTATTCTTGCCTACGAATGCTCGCCACGCCTTTTTCCAGCATTCCAGCAGCTTATCATCCAACTATGCCATGTACATACTCCCCCAACCCACCTCCGTCGACCGCCGGGCCAGCCATCCATCCACGCTACGCCGCAAGCCCACATGATTTCTTGATTTCTCTCCGAACTGTGATCGGCGCGTCTACGTACTAGACCTAGTGAGGCGCACAGACGGATCCAGGCCAGAACGTCCGGCTGGAGTGGCAGAGTGAGTGGTGGTGTGGACCCGACGTTGTGCGCGGTAATATTGCCAAGTTTAGGTATATCATGCATGACTCGCGGGCGCAAGAGAGACGGAATGGGAGCGGTTGCAGTAGCGGGATGGCCTCCGGTGATACATACATTGGGACATATGTGGCGAGCAGCTGTGTGTGGGTTTGGGTTGGGTAAGAAATACGTACAGCAGGATGACTTGCTTGCTTGCTTGCTTGCTTCTCTGGATAGACTCAAGGTTTTGTCGCCTCCCTCTTGCTCCCTCCCTTATTTCTCGTCAGGAATGCGACGTCAGATGGCGATGCAAAAGTCCGTCTACGACAAGATGCCATTCTTCTTACTTCCCCCTTCGGACCCTCCACAAAAACTTGGCTTCGTCTCGAAGCAAGGAAAGAAGGAAGACAAGCACAAACCATGTGGCTCGCTTAGACGGGGCCTCTCTCCACCTCATCTCAGCCCAGGGTGCTCGCTTGCTGGGCTGGGAATGTGAATGAGAGTGAATAAACCTGTTCTGTTCGTATGTACGCTGTGGCAGCAACAAGTGAGACATCATAACGGACTAAACACGAGATAGGTAGATCTGCTTCGTAGGTTAGGTTTCCATTCTTGCGGTGAGAGCGAGGCTCTTGTTTCGGTCTCGTTTAGAGTGCTTGCATATGCCGCCGTGAAATGCAAGCCATACAGGGAAGAAGGTCGTATCCGAGAGGCAGAGGCAGAGGCAGTCTTGACTTTCTCCGTATCTTTGGCCAGTCAGTTGACAGAACCATGACTACTAGATAACCATCTTATGCATGTCGAGAGTTGACGAAATGCGGTATGACAAGTCGTCATGGGATAGTCCCGTTCTCCCTCTTCTCAGCCTTTGTTGTCTCAAGTCTTGGAGGGATCCGCGCGCCGTTCAACCACCATCCGTCACCATCATCATCACCATCACCATCACCACCACCACCATCATGGCTCAAACGAAGATCAACAGATCAGCCAACCATTGTTGCACAACTTCATCCCTGCAGCCCAAAGTTCCGCTCTGCCATGTTCCCGTCTTGCCATCGCTCCAATAATCGTCTTTTCTCCAGTCTCCAAGCTGTGAATTAGGGATCCCACCACCACGAACCAACTAACTCGTCTCTGCTCCCTCACCCTCACTCTCTCTCTCTCTCGCACACGCAAACAATGCCGTCCCCACTCCACCATCTCATCCCATCCATCCATCCCATTCAACCCATTCCAGCCCCCCCCCCCCCCCTTCCCCCCNNCCCATTCAACCCCTTCCCGCCCCCCCCCCCCCCTTTCTCCCGCTAACGCATGCCGTCCGCCCCGTCTCCGTTCCATCCACGCCCATTGGCCGCCACTCGCCCGCCCTGTTTTTCTTGCTTCCCGCAGCGTTGCATCCACCAAGGAGGAAACAAAGAGACCAATCTCGCTCGGGTGCGGGAGGATTGGGGGGGAACGGCTTGTGCAGTAGTTTCTCGCTGCGGATGTTTTCGCCCATGGGAAAATAAAGAGTCTAGCTCAGGAGACGGTGCAAGGCGTTTGGGGCGCTAGGAACCGAATGAGCCCCCTCCATCCGGCCTTTTGCTGAGGATATCCATTTCCGCAACCGGCGATCCCGCGCAGTTGTGAATGACCTCCAACTAGTAGCGCAGTCGTACTAGATCTGTTAGTGACAAACAACTGCGAAGACGTCAAAACTTGCAAGACCATGTGGTGGTCAAAATAATGCATCAAGTTGAAATGGCTGTCGATTCTTTTGTTATTCATTTGATCGGCTGAGGCAACTTCGAGGCCACCTGCCGTCTCCAAAACGTGTGTGCGCAATCTTTCAGCGCGTTTGGCTATTGAGCCGTCCTCTCGCTCTAATCTTCACAACACCCTATTTCCAGTCCCATATTTTCCGCTGAAGCCGTTCCCATCCCGTCGTGATAATAACAAAAAGAGAGAAGGGTTCATAAATCTTGTCCCTGACCAAGCGAACGTCTAGGCCATTCCTCCGTCTATCGAGAAAGACCTGCCTCGCCAAAAAGGTGTGCTGATTAAAACATATTTTGTCTTCGTCTCCAGCGCAATCTCGTCCCAGTCAGCTCGTGTAAGCCCAACGGAATAGTAGAAGAAGCAGCAAGCCGGAGGGGTTCCAGATGTAAAATAAAATAAAAAACTCCATCTCCAGAAATCTTCGCAAAAAGTGTTCCCCGGTTTCTCTGCGCCATACTGCATGCTTCTACAAGAACTGGCTCTTGCCCTTCCTCATAATCCTGGCAACAAAAAAAAAAAAAAAACTCCACGCTTTTAAAAGGAGGGACATAAAAGTGACAAAAGCAAAACGAGAGGAATCCAAAGGCAAATTTTATCATGAGTAGATACACAAGGCCGAAGTGAAGTTGGGGTCCCGCATTTTCATTTCGTGGTTCGTAAAATTCTAGCGTGATCCTGGCACGGGCTTTTGGTTCATCCAGATAGATATATGTCGTGGTCCCTAGGATTCGGATAATATTTCTCCAAGGGTCGATGATTAAAAACGTTGAGTAGTGTGTCCAAAAGAAGTTAAGAATCCAGGAGGTCCTCGGCTTTGTGGTGATTTGCCATGGGAGACAAGTTCCATCCGAGGTATCCAGTGGAGCCTTGGCTCAAGAACAGACAATATCTCTTCAGACATGAGTTGTAGATGGGCTCTAATAGCATCCTTGGAAGGTCGGCATGAAAGGGACCTGTTGGTGGAAGGGAACATGGTGCTGAAGCATCGGCACCTGTTGAACGTATTTTACCATATCCCAGATGGGGAAGTATGATTTGGGTTGGCATGGAGCCTGGACCGGAATGGGTGCCTGGATCTGGACCTGTAGAGGAACCTGAGGGCAGTGCATGGGTTGAGGGGGAACCACCATGGACACTCCAGGAACGGGCCCGGAGTAGTTTTGGGGCACGAATTCCTGGCTGTGGTAGATGAGTTGTTCCCGGTGTTCCTCTGGGTCATAAGCGTGGGGCGTGTAGTCCTGGGGAGCATCCTGCATGTGTTGCTCCTGGATGAAGTCATCGTCGAGGTCGTCGATGGTCGACCCGCTCGAGGTGAGCGAGCCCTCATCGTCCGAGGAGGCCGGGGAGAGAGGCGAGTCGTACTCGTAGTCGTCAAGGATGGCGTCCTCGTGGGAAACGTATTTGGGGAGAAAGTGGACGGGCGAAGCCGGGGGTGTCGGGGGAGCGATGGTCGACATCGGCGGCACCGTAAACTGGGAGCAGGCCATGATCCTGGTTCGGAGCTCGGGAAGAGTGATCCGCTGCTCGGGAATGGGGTTGAAGATCCGTCCCAGAATGTCGTTCAGTTCTTCCGACAACGGGAGGATGGTCTTGAGAAAGTCCTTAGATCCAGCATAGGCTCGGTACGTGGAATCCAGAAAGGAAGCCTGTTTCCATGGGTTGCGTCCGCAGGTAAGGTTGACGAGGATAACACCAAGGCTCCAGACATCATTGGGGGCGCACATGTAGTAGGGCTTCCGGGTAGAAGGGTCCAGACATTCTGGAAAAAGAAAAAAGGGAATCGTTAGTTGTCTGTCATGGGTATTGGGGGGAGCGAGAAGACTCTGAGAAAGGGAAGAGAAATGTACCTGGACTCATGTAGAAGGTTGATCCGCATCCATAATCCTCGGAGCGGTCTTCGGAGGTAGCCAGACCAAAGTCGGCCAGCTTCACCGTGTCTCCGTGGTTGGTCACCAAGATGTTCTCCGGCTTGAGGTCCCTGTGGTAGATTCCCAGGTTGTGGCAGTGCTCCACGGCATCCAGGATCTGGAGGAAGATGTTCCGGGAGAGTTCATCCTTACCAACATATTGACCGCGCTCCGTGATATTCAGGAAGAGATCGCCCTCGGGGCAATACTCTAGAATAACATAGATGCAGTCGGGATCACTCACAATCTTCAGCATCTGGACGACATTGGAATGCGTCGATGCCTGATAGTGAAGACGGATCTCGCGTTGTTGGTAGGCACACTGCCGGGATTCCAGGGGAGTTCCATCAGGGTTGAACTTGCTGAGGCACTTGACGGCATACTTCTGTCCGGTCTTGATGTCGACAGCCAAATAGACGACGCCATACGCACCGGTTCCAAGGATGTCCGTCAGCTGAAGCTTGCCCTCAAGCAGGCGACCTAGCCTCTCCTCTGGAGCGAGGGGAATACACCGGGGCTGGAAGTGTCGCGGCGCATAGGGTTGTTGAACGGCGCACTTGGGGTGGTCGAAACCAGGAGAGGCCGGAGGGGTTGCGTAACCAAAGGGGGCATGATGCTGCATGTTATTCGATTTGATATCCAAAAGGTCCTAAATGGGGGGTGGTTTTCTTGGGTCGGGTCCAGGGCCAATAAGGATACCAAACGGGACAGAGAGATTAAAAGGAAAGAGAAAACACAGAAAGAGTATTTTCCGTGGGCCAAAGTATCCTGATCCAATCCAGGTTTTCCAACGGTTCGAAGAAAAAGAAGAGTCCTGCAGATTGAATGGAAGTGGTCGTGAGGGTTGAGTGGTTGTCGTGTAAGTGAGGTCCCGAGGGCCGAATCAACGGGTCGAGATAAGCAAAGAGGTCAAGGTTGGTGTGATGGAAGTCGCCGTCCAGGAAGGTCGAGTTTGTCGGCAGTTGATGGACTAACAAGAGACAGAGGACAGAGGCGACAAGAGGACCGGGTGGTCACGACTGCGGGAGCAGACGGGGCGGATTGTGAAAGGAGTTCGGAAGGAGTGTCGTGAAAGCGGTGATGAGGTCCCTCAAAGCCAGAGCGCATCAACCGGAGGGTGGGCGATGTGAGGTAGTTAACAAGCCGTGAGCAGCCAGCAGCCCGTGATGGGACAAGACCAAGACTCACGGCGAGGCGGGCGAGGACTGGATACGTACCCGTCTCGTCACGCCTCGGGCTTGGGATTGCGTGGAGCACCCACACACACCTAGGCTTGCCAGGGCCACACGAAAGAGACCCACCGAGCTTCATCATACCCTGGTCCTGTTGGAGAGATTACAGACATGGGGCCCTGCTGGGGTGGAGGGGCTTGTCTTGGCCAGCGTGTGTTAATGCGCCGGCTATTCTTGTCGGTGCTTGTGGAGCATGGATGTTAAGGTTCGCCTGCCTTGGCTTTGCTTGGGGCGTCGAGGGGGGCGTCAAGGCGTCAAGGGGGCGTCGACTATTCAAACAGGGATGGCGCCTTGGTGACGACCGTGACGCCGAGCAATATACGAGAGGCAAGGGTGCGGAGGTAGTCTGACACACCAAATAAAGTGGTTCGCCTGTGTCACTGCCTCCAGCAAGCCAGCCAGGCCCTTCTCCTCTCAGCACTAACGCCATCCATCGGCCCACCCCAAGGCCACAGTGTCTCGTCCAGTCAAAGGCTCCGTCATGGTGGTTGATCCATCATCCATTGGCGATGGGACGGAGGGCAGCAGCCTCTTTGTGCTCTGCTGACACCCTTCTCTCTCCTCCAGACTGCTCCTCGCTCTTCGCTCCTCGCCCCCAGCCTCCGTGTCCAGTGCGCGTGCGTGAGTGTGTATCAATCAATCAATGTGTGTGTCCGGTGTTGCGTGTGCTTTCTGTGCTGCTGGCGGCCCGTCCGGCCTCAGCTCTCCGTGCTGCCTGCTCCCTCCCTCTCCACCGTCGGGCGAATGTTGAATAATCGACAGCCCCGTGACGGCAATGGCTTTTGCTCCTTGGCCCCGCCTTCTGACGTTTTGCCTCCATGTGTCTGACTCTCTGACTCCTCTGATTCTCAACTCTGCCCCGGGCGCGGCATAACGGGGTGGCATCTGGAGTCGGCGCACGACGAGACAAAGCAAAGATGAACACACGCACTGAGTTTGGTGTGGAGGCAGTCCGGTCGTACCTTCGTACGCATGCTTTGGCCGGCCAATGCCCCAAGATGACAGATGGAACGAACAGCAAACCTTGCTCGCTGGAATCCTCCGCAAACACGTAAAGATCGGGAGAGTGCACGAGCGATTGGCTCGTGGAGAACATACTGACGGCAGTCCGTGGCGCTCGGCGACGTGTTGTGCGGACCGTCCGGAATGCATGAAGTCATCGAGTTGGCTCCGTTTTAGACCCTCTCTTTCTGTGCCTTTCTCGACGTATCAGCCAAAAGACTCTGGCTGCTGGCCTCTGCGCTGTTGGGGTTGGACAGCCCGCCAGCCTCCTGCTTGCTGCGTTGCTGCAAAAGGTACATACAGCACTCAAGTCTTCGGTCCAGCAAGGGGGGGGCTGAAAGTGAACTGGCACCACTACTGCAGGTAGTTGGGGTTGTCGATCAGTGATAGCATTGGTCCGACCGCTCAGTGAGCAATCAATTTGACGAGACGTGTCGGCAAGTCGCTTCCCCCTCGGGACTAGAGCGCCTATGCTGTGGACATCAGCGTACCGATCAGAGGGAGTTTGTCTGACCACCCATACCCAATGAGCAAGCCAGCCTGGAGTTATGCAAATGGGCGGTGGGATCGACGTCCAGCGCACTATATCGGGTTGAGGCATCCCAGTGGCTGGATAATTATGCAGTTACATTTCTCGATGTGAGACCCAGTCCAGGCCGTGGGTTGCAGGTAGGCCGCCGGTATAAGCCGGGCGATATAGAGCTAGGGCTGACGGAAGGAAGTTCCTAGGGTTGTTGGTTTGCCTTGGCCTTCACTGGCAACAGAGCAAGGCGGCTGTCCTCTCACGGTCTCACCTTGTAGGCATATTCGCTCCCCATAATTTGGTGTTGTTCGGCGGCAAGCGAGGCCAGGATGAGTTTCCGTGGTCTCACAACAAGTAAAACAGCCGCCCGTCGGGGTGCCAACCTGGCCACGGAGATCGAGGCCAGCCATCATCTGCCAGCATGGTTTCCACTGAGAGCATCGAACGTGGTCCAAATTGTTGCAACGGATTGCAGGGCTGGCCTCGGCCTCGGCCAACCTACAGGTCGCAGGGGTGGCAGCTGTTAGGAGGGATACAGTCAAGGTTGACTAGCTTGAGGCGCCGATTCAAGGACTCAGGTGGTGATTCACCCACCAGTATCAATCTCATACCTTCTGGAACGTAGCGTCGCAGGTCCTTTGCTAACACGCACGTCCCTGTGATGGTGTACCGCGTACTGTCTTAGACGCAAGAGAATGCAGGCCCTAGGCGTTAAGTTGCTGAAAACAGACGGCTGCAGTGCTGGCGTTGTTCTGATTGGGGCCTGATGCCGGGCCGAAGACACTTGTTCCCTGCCGCAGCAAGTGCAGTGCTACCTAGCAGCCTGTTACTCAGAGTGAGGTGCATCTGTGCGAGAGTGTGCCCAGTGTTGCTCGTCAATGTGTGTCTGTGTGAGCGCGTGCGTGCTGCGAGACGGAAGAAGTGAGGCTGTCAGTGAGGAACAGGATGCAAAGGACGCAAAGGACGCGTCCAATGAACGGCAAGAACAGGGCGGGTGGCCAGGGGAATGCGCCCGTTGTTGTCCACATTTCTGTCACACTACCAATCTCGTCGCCCGTTGAATGCATGTTGGTTCACTTGCTTTGGCCGCGGAGTCGACAACACCATACCAGTAAGTGCATGGTACTATGTAGAGAAGTGTATCCTGTATTTTCGGAACAAGTATTCGCACATTGGCCATTGCCGGGTAGGGGTGTATCGTGGAAGTATCCCTCGTGTCGCTCCGCTCTCCTCTCCTCTTCTGTCTCATGTCCGATGTTTGCTCCAGCCACGAAGCCCTTTGCTCGTCATCGCATGATGCTGCGCTCCCTTGCTTGATCAACCAGGTTTGGCAGCACACACACACATGACAGTGCACGCCGAGCCTCTGTCCGTGGTCTCTCGTCGCCCTAGGATGTGTCTCGCATGCGCCGCCTGTTCCGCCGTGAGAGACAGAAAGACGTCTGCCAGTTGCCAGCCCAGGAGGCCCCGAGACACGGTTTCATCCGGGCAGACGGCTGTGTGGACGGACGACGGGGGCGATTTGACGGGTCATGAGAGAAATGCTTGTCGCTGGCGCCCTAGTCCCAGAGACGACGGTCTGACATGTAATGTTTGCTGCTCCAGAATGGCGGTCAGTCCGCCGTTATGGGGCATCGGGCACAAGCACCAGGCACAAACAGCGCCAGGCACAAGCACCAAAGCACCGCGCTGGACCACTGCTGGACCACTGGACCACTGGACCACTGGACCACTGACTGGGCTGGCCAGAACTGGCCAGCCCTGCATCGCCTGTGCTCAAGCTGTAAAATACGGATACCAATTCTGTGGGTGCTGAGGGTCACAGTGATGTGACGGCTGAAGCTGTGGTGCATGGGTGGCATGTCGGATCACGGGTGCGACTAGCCGCTTTTGGAATGGCGCTTCGATCTCTGAGAGTCGGATGGTCCCTTCGCGCCCAACATCACCAACGACAAACAACAAGTCGTGAACGTTGAAAGAACTCCACCACCAAAGAAACGAGGACCTGACGGCCTACCACTGCTACCAGACGCTACCAGTCTGCAACCCTGGACATCCATGCAGGCGCCATGCGGCAAGGCCCCATAGCCAGCGCCCCATGGCTCTCTCTGGAGTCAGGGACCCCATGCCGCACCGCATCCGCCGCAGGGTACATCCATGCGGAATTCCCAGGGATGGCCCAATGGCTCAATCTCATTGATGATGGCTCATCGGGGACATGACCCCATTCATTGCCTTCCTTGCCGCCTTTCCAGGTCCAACGCTTCGCCCGCCGGGGCCGTGTCTGCGAGTCCGCACTGGCTCGCCTGGTACCAAAGTGCCTCACTTCACAAGTTCGCCGCCCACCTGCCCACCAGGAAGCCATCTCAATCTCCCTAGAAGTCCGGGGCGTCGATCACGCACTCTAGCTGAAGCACGGCGTTCGCTCTAAAGATGGATGGCCTCGAACTTCATCATCACTCCTATCAAGTTCCCACCGTCAGCCTCAGACCAGCAGGATCCGCGCCTCACGATCCCCCCGCTCGCCCATCCAATCTCTCTACTCCGTGCCTCGTCAACTCGTCAAACTGGTACAATTGCAGCCCTTTGGAGCCAAGTTCCGTCCCGTCCACCTGCCGCAAAGCCGCTAGGCAGATTCATTCATCCATTCCCACCCTCTACCGTGACTTGACACCCACCACCTGAAGCAGCCCACCAAACAGGAGTCGATTCAGTTCATGCATGGGCTGATTATCACAGGCACACTCCGTCACAAATCCTGCTCGCTGTGGCTGACCGGTGACCTTGCGCCTTCACCTCTCGTTCTCTCCACACCTGCAGGGAGTGCAGAAGTGTACTGTAGACGGCAGCCGACATCGTCTCCTGAGTACTGATTCGACCAACGGCGTCCTCCTCCGTTCTCGCCGGCCTATCCGTCGAGACCCGGAGCTGGGCGCATCGGCAGGTTCCCATTGGCCATGTCGTGCATTTGTGATAGATGAGGATGGGGATATTCGTTCCAGGGAATCTTGCAGCTGCGCTGAGAGAAAACGGTGAAGATGGGCAACTGCTTGGTCCAATGAGCATCAGCGCTGGCTATCTCGCAACTTGCGCAACCTACCCGAACGGAACAAGTCTTCGAGTCATGGCGCTTCGGGCCAAGTTGCGAGCCGTGAGAGCTGTCAGCCGGCACTGTCCGCCCAGCCAACTAGCACGCAACGAACTGCAACTCATCAAGCCTTGAACCTCGACGGGCCAAGAAGTCGAGGCAGAAGAGGAACACACCACTAAGATTCCCCTTCCGCCACCACTATGTACCGCCAAGTCGTAGCTGGACTGGCTGTGGGTTAGCGAGACTTGTCACCAGATCCAATAGCGAGCAAAAGCAAAGCCTGACACACGGCGAGATCGCCTGCTTTCCCCAACCATCTGACGTTCCCCAGCCCAGATCAACCCATCTCTCAGTTATCCCGCCTGGGATCTCGCAGAGAAACAACCCGTAGTCCCTCCTCCCCACCAAAAAGAAGTGTCAAGCTCGGACGTGCCCGTGGTCCGAGAAAGTGCGGGAACCTGTGCCCGATACTGCCCTCAAACCAGCTCACCGTCACTTCTTGTTTCCATCGACAGCTCATGCGCTACCGATGGATCGAAGGCCGTTTTCCCAATATGGCCGCCGTCCCCTGAAAGTAACTGATCGCTTGGAGCACACGATTCGCCTGTGCTTGCTTTCAAGCTCAACTAGTTCGCGGAGCATATGTAGACGGCGCACGTTTCGCGATGGGCCGATCACCTTCAATCGCAGTCCGGCATCCCAGGCCCCCCCAGCAAGGAAGCCTCGCAGATTCACCGCCTAGAACGCGTTGCCGTATCATCTGTAGCGTCAACGCAAGGGAGGCGGCGAGGACGACGAGGCAATTGGCTCGATGCTTGAATGAGGCAATGGACCAGGAATCATGGGAACCCCACCGGCTCCTCAACCTTTGCGAGACAAGCACCGCTCAGCGCTCGACCGCTTTCCGTAGCGTGCCATCGGGGAATGGGATGCGCACAGGACTTGCAAAATCCGGGGCCACCAAAGGCCACATGTTCGTCGCATTGCATTGGATTTGGTACATGCTGGGTCCCGCAAAACGCTCCTCGCTCCTCACCGTGGCCCGAAGTCTAATATCGAACGTACAATCTAGACCACTAACGGCGCAGGCGAGCAGGTGGCCGATGGAGGGCTAGCACAGCGGGATTGGCATCCGGGGGCGCCTCCAGACTCTTGCTCTTGCTAAGAATGGCAGAGCGGCGTGGCCAAGCCAGCGATACCTACGTACATTAGTGCGTTGGCGTGCTTGTTTTGGTTGGCAGGCAACGCAGCCGGCTTGGTTAGAGCTTTGGGAAACGTCTGCCGAGGCCGCGGAGGCGAGGGTGGTATCAATGCGTGGGACGATCCAACGTCACCTTGATTGAGTCTGTTGCAGCGTTCCAGCCAGTCACGGACGCCTCCAGCGACCCTCTACCGACAGTAACCCGTGGCCTTGTGGTTTGGTGTGGCCAGCATTCTGTCATGGGTTTGCTGACGATCAGGGCGCCCCGGGCGGGCAACGGCAGAAGCGACCGGAGGTCTCCTGATCGGTCACCCGCTGAGCGCAGCAAAGGTGGAGACTCCGCCCGGGGCCGCCCCGGTGCTGGCACACGGAGGGCAACGTCGGACTACTACCCTAGACGCTCCGTGACTTGAGATTCCCTTTCTGTGCAATGCGATACAAGGAGCGTGTTTGAGATTGTTTTGGCTCCTGTAAGCTCTGTAGAGACTAGAAACTTCAACGGTCGCTTGACGATGCTTTGCTCGTGCAGTTGCTTGTTGACGCGAACTCGAAAAAGTCTAACACGGCCGTGTAAGTCGTGAAGGTTAAGATGGATATCCTGGAGATAAAAAAGAAAACACGGCGAGCATCCATGCTGTCACCAGTACTAACTACCTCTGCTACGAAATGTGAATGACGGTGATCCGAATAGCAGCTACGAAAATGCATCTCTCACGTATCCCACGTATCTTCGGCGTCGTCGCCCTCCTCACCAGCCTCGCAGCCGCAGCACGGCACAACACCACGGTCGTCAAGAACAGCGACTGCCCCTGCGACCGCGCCGGCCACAAACTATGTTACGAGTACACGCGCAACGACGTCAAGGACGGGGCCTGCTACATGATCTCGCAGGCCAGCCGGTCGATGCGCATCTACGACCCCGCGGTGGCGCCGGACCACCAGCTCGCGTGCACCGTCTTCGCGGGCGAGGCGTGCGACGGCAAGCAGGCGCCCATGGTCAGCTTCGAGGACAACAGGCGGTGCGCGGAGCCGACGGCGCTCGACCCGGCCGCCAACGAGAAGTCGCGCGAGATGGAGATGGCGTCGCTCGAGGTGCACCGCGACGACGACGAGGCGAGGCAGAGGGGGGAGAAGGAGGAGCGGGAGCGCAGGAAGAAGGAGGCCCGGCGCAGGAAGAAGGACAGGGAGAGGAAGGAGAAGATGATGCAGCAGGGCACCGAGGCGGAGAAGGACGCCGAGGCTGAGGCGCAGATGGAGGCCGAGGCGAAGGGTCCCTGGTGGTATCGATCGTTCAAGTGCCACCATCCCGGGTGGTGATGAGACGGATACACGGAGACGGACGGGGGGTAGAGCCGGACGTCGGGGCTCCGGCCTGCGAGGGGGGGCCTGTTGGGAATCGGCCGGCGTGTCATGTATGGAACAATGACGGCATGCCCAGATAGACGTCTAGGCCCCCGAGGGATCATCTCCATCTAGGTACGTAGTCTGTCTGTCTGTCATTGTCAGCATTCACCGAAGCCGTGAGAACTGTCCGACTCGAGGATCGTCCAACAGGGCGAAACACGACGATCGCCTCCTGAACTTCACTTCACTTCACTTCGCTTCCCTTGACCTTGACTCCCTGCTGATCCCCACGGCGGCCTTCCGTCATATCCCGTCCCTGACGTCGTATACCTCAAACCCGACGACGTACTCCCGAAGCGCCCGAGCCGCGAGCCCAGGGGCACAGCATATCGCCCGGGGCTCAACGATGCATCATCCTTCCCGCGTTTTCTGCCTCTTCGTCAAGCCCAACCGCCACTGGTAATTTCGCGCCGGTCTGTGCCAAAGAAAAAGGAGCACCATCGCAGCCCGAAGGGTGAGGAAGAAGAAAGAAAAACGCCCCTCTTCACGGTGCGGCGGCGCGCGGACCATCACGTCACAGCGAGAAGAAAAAAAGAAAGAAAAAGTGAGGCTGTGGGCGGAAGAAACCATGGAGATTCTTTGCTTTTTTTGGTTTCTTTTTTTCCGGCGGTTGGCGAAGCGGGCACAAAGCAAAGAGGACAAGAACAAGCTAGTCCAGGGGTGTCACGGGCCCGGGGGGGGGGGGACGGTGGGCGAGAGGGCGAGAAGCATGGGATATCCTGGGCGTCGTTAGATTAATTCTTCCTTCCCGTGAATGGTAATCCTCGAGTGGCGTTGCAGGTTTGTTACAGGATTGCAGCCAACATGGGATATCTGTGGATGTGCAAGATGTACGAAGTAGAATTATTACTTCGTACAGATATCCGCAGTGTCAAGTCGTCGTCATGTTCTGCCTCGTCGCCCGCTTCTGCATCTCACCCGCTACCTGACCCTGCATGCTAATTATTACATACGAAATGCCCGCCTGCATCTACGACTTGACTGACAGGTGGACTTACCCTGTAGGTTTCTGCGATGGTGACCACGAACAAGACAGAAGCATAAAGTGCATGTCAATGGCCCTGTAGATGCGCATGTACGTATGAATGTTGAAGCAAGCCATGAAGCCAGTGTGACAAGGCATGCTACGGCGTTCGCGCGCAAAAGAAACAACCAACAACAAAAACCCACATCCATTCGATGATACCCCTCACATGAGAAATATCTCCCTCCCTCGTCTCGTCAACCACGGCTCATCTCAGCCTCCAACCCGTCTCCCGCTCTCCCGCCCAGCCTCCCACACAGCACAAGGCAATTGTCCTCCCCGAAGCCCGCCGCCACCTTGTCCCAAGAAACGAAGAGCAGCCTATCACTCCCTCCCGCGCAACATTGCCTCGGGCTCCTTGGGGGACCTGTCACACCGGGGGAGGGGGGAGTCGGGATGCTACAAATTGGTGGGGGTTGCTGCTGTTGTGCGACGCCGGGAAAGGAACTGTTCTCGCGGGGGCGTTGATTCATTGCCTTGCCGATCAGAAACAATGCTGCCCTGACGGCATCGTGTCTTGGACTATCGTAGTGTTGTGTGGCTGTTTCGATCTGTCTTGTCTTGTCTGCTGTCAACTGTCTCGTCGCAGCCCCCTATCGCCAACTTACACGATGCCAACCAGCCACCCTCTTCCTCCCTCCCCCCCTAACGAGCCCAAATTAACAAGCACCAGATGATCACAGGTCTCATTCTCGCACTGACGGCTCCTTGCAGCGCAGCGCCCGCCACCAGGGAAAGCAGCCGTGCAACCCGACCCACGATGCGCCCAACAACACACTCCATCCATCTGTTCCTCGCCACTTGGGCTCTTCGTTGTGAGGCCAGGCTGTGCTGCTTGGCTTCCTGCGTAGATTCTCGCCCCTTTGCAGGGTCCCACAACGCCTTCGGAACGAAGAAGGCTGGCATCTGCCTCGTTTTCGGACTGGCAGACCAGCAAACTGCAACTTGTCATCTGTAGCAGCCAGGCCAGGGCGAAGGAGTCGTCTCGTGGTCTCCGACAAACCAGCCCCCCCACAACGTCGCCGCCGGGCTGGCGCCTGGTTTTGCGGCGCAGTCGAGCGAACCCAAGATGAGACGGGGCAAACTATTCCTGTCACGTTCTGACTAAACACTAAACGAATAAGACTAGATATTCTAAGGTCCTTTGCTTACGATGAATAAGACTCAATGCCAATATTGGATCTGAACAGGCCGAAACCATACTACGGAGCATCGTCAGGTCGAGCCTCATCATCAGCTCATTGAGCGACATGTAAGACATAGTTACAAGATATCATGATGCCGCCACTTGACGACGGTGACACATCCAACGCAAGTGGACCCCAAGATTGCCCCTCGACGTATACCAATACCTCCTGTCTCTAAATCTGTTCTACCCAAGGTCTAGAGCTCTTCTGACATTGTTTCGAGTGATCCACCAGCTAGGTGGCGACATTCACTACATTGTTTCAAGGGCCGAGTCAGACATTTTTGACTCATACATCCTCCCACCAGTGACCCATGTCCGTCACAGCATCCTACCGTCGCGAAGTCCCGGCTCTTGACGTGAAGAAGGGATGTCGTAGTGCATCTGCCGCCTTGATCCGCTTGTCAGGGTTAAGCGTCAAGCAGTGCTCGAGTAGGTCGACGAAGTGGTTCAAGTCTCTGGTTTCCGTGTCATTCATTCCAGCCGACGCGGCCATCAGACGGGTACGTAGGTCGCGTGTGGGTTTGATCATCGGAAGGGTGCGAACGGCAGTCTGTAAGCGGATATTGGTTAGCGACTGACCCGACATGTTTCTAAATCGAGAAGATGCCGGGGAGAGTGAGAGGGAGAGGGAAAGGTCTGATGGGCGGGGGTCGGGAGTTTGGCCGCGGCCTGGTTTAGGTAGGGTTCAGAAACATGAGCTGCATATGTCGCAAACAACAACACGCAAGGGATGTTGGTTGTCGTGACTGGGGTGAAGAACTCGGATACGGACTGGGAGGTTGGCAATGGGTGCGGCGAGACTAGCAACCTCAACGGGCGTGTATGCGTCCCGCCAAAGAGGCCATCTCAACCACCTCCATGGCTGGTTGGCCTCCAAAGGTCTAGATCCAACGTCCCCAGATGGTGGTGGCTGGGTGACGTTGGCTGATCTTGACACTCCCCACAGGTCTGGGCGCAGCCCCAAGCGCTTACACTTGCAGAGCCCCATCCCCAAGACAACCGCCGCCAAACCCACCCATGTCCGTAGGAGGCGAAAATATAAAAGACACATGGACTGAGCAACCCTCGAAACGAGAACGGGGCTTGGCAACGGGGTAACGGGAGAAAGGCGCAGAGAGAAAATAAAACAAACAATAACAACAACAACACGACGATGATAAACCAGACATACCTTGTTGAGAACCTTGTCTCGCTCGATGCTGACGAATTGCCCCATGTCGTCAAAGTGAACACCTGCTAGCTGGCCACGCTTGAATAGCTTCGGCGTCAACCTGCCGCGTATCTCCATGATCGCTTTGAGCATCTGGTTGTTGCTGTCCCCTGTGAACAGGATCTTGCCCGTGTACAGTTCATACAAAGTGCAGCCAATGGACCACATGTCTACCGCGTAGTCATATGGCATTCCGAGGATGATTTCCGGCGCTCGGTAAAATCGGCTCACCAGGTACGGCGTGATTTCCGTGTGTGCTGTTGCGGCATCTGACCTATCGATAGCCGTACCCAAGTCGCAGATCTTGAGCACGTTGCGACTATCATTGACCTAATATTTCCAGTTAGCAGTGTATTATAGTGATGAGACTAGTGAGAGTTTACCAAGATGTTGTCGGGCTTCAGATCAGCGTGGATGATGCTGCACTTGCGCATGTGGGCGAGGGCCACGAAGATCTGATAGGCGTACGTTCGAGTTGCACCCAAGTTGATACCTACGTTGTTACCGAACTTGCGTAGGACCTCGCGCAGATTCAGGCTCAGGTTTTCGAAAACCATGCAGAGATGACCGTTGTAGTCAAAGGACCGCTCGAACTTTACAATGTGCTTTCGGTGCTCGGGATCCGCATCGTTGAGTTTCTCTAGGATGGCAATCTCAGTGTAGCCTCCCTTGCGGAGAGCGTCGTTGTTGCGCATTATCTTGATGGCGACCAGCTCCTTTGTCGTGATGTCGACAGCGCGAGCTACGCCCGAGAACATACCCTTTCCTAGAGCGGCCTGAATCTGATAACGCCCGTTGAGCACCTCACCAATTCGGATCTTGTAGTACCCGTCCTTGTCGTCGCCTTCGAGAATTCCACCTTTGGCGACGGGTTGGGCATCGGGTGCCAAGCCGTTGGCTTCAGTAGGTGCTGGAGCGGCTGTGTGTTTGGTCGCATACTTGTCCTCGTCAAAGTCCTCGGCGAACATGTCAAAGTCTTCATCATCGTCGTCGGCGGAAGACTTCTGCTGTTGTTCTTGGACTACTTCTCGCTTTTCCTCCTGTGGCTGCTGTTCCGTGGTTGCGACAACATGCTCACCGTGAAGTACAACGTGTCCATGCCTAAGCTCACCCCGTTTCTCGTCTTCCTGCATGTCAACAGTAGGATCGTAGTCGGCGGCGGATGGGCCATCTTCGTCATCAACCTTGGCCTTGCCATGTGAGTTCATCAGTTGCGTGTCGTCCAGGAGGTTGATCCCGCCAGGGGACGGCTCATCGTGGGATGCCGGCGAGCGAGGTGATGCTAGGTCTATAGGTTTAATAAGCCTTGGTTCTCCTTTCGCAACAGAGAACAGCTTACCAGATCGAGGGGTTCTCGGGGTTTGAGGTGTCGCTGCTTCGGATTGCGACTTTATGGGGCTATCGAGATGAGTAGACACAGGTGATGCCGCGTGGACCTTGCTAGCAGCACCGACAGCGTGAAGAAGGAGTGGAGTTGCAGAACTAGACTTGGCGAGGAGTTCCTGACGCCGTTTGCGCCGCCGCTCGATCTCGGCCTCTTCGTCGATGGGTTGAGGCTCTTTAAAGTCCTCCTCTGGTTTAGGCTCAGGTTCAGCAAAAGACACCCTAGTTATCTCTGGTTAGCTCTGATCCACAGGTATGAAACTCTGGGGTGGCTTACTTCTGAGAGGTCCTGGAAGAGCCATGTCCATTGGCAATCCCTTTGTTCGGTTTAGCATCATCTTCTTTGCCGCGTGAAGCCTCTCCTACAGTGGTTCTTCTGGAGACAGAACCGGCATCCCGAGAGTTGCGGTCATCGTCGTACTTTAGCCCTCTGGAGTCCTCGCGCCGGTCGTATTGACCTTCTCTGACAAATCGATCGAATCTGCCCCTGTCGGCGCGTACGGGTCGTTGGGGGGACCTGCTCCGATTCCGGGGGCGCTTGTTCGGATACGATTCGCGGTTCCCGCGGTACCCATCTCTATCACGGCTTCTCTCGCGGTCGCGGCTGTCGTAGTGGACGTTTGAGGGGCGAGACGCAGGACGGTCTAGGTCGTCGTAGGAGGGACGGGGCCTTCGAGGATCGTCACGCCGTGAATCATCGTAATGGGCGCGAGAGTGCCTTGGGTCATTGTCGCGGGGCCTACCAGCGTAATGATCCCTGTCATTCACTTTGCCCTTGGCATCGTGCTGGCGCTTGTAACCCCGTGGCGATGGGCTTCGTCGAGAGTTGTTGCTGTGCCTAGAGGCGGCATCGTGATCCGGAGTCGAAAGTCTGCTTCGATGTCTGTCTTGACGGTCAACACCGCTTCCTGCAAGGTGCCGAAGTGAAGTTGCCTTCAGATCCTCAACGCCATTCTCGACGATTTCACCCTCGTCCGAACTGGACACCATGCTCACTGAGCTGCGGTGGGATGGAAAATCCCCGGGACTGTTGTGGAGGCCTTGAGGAAGAGAAGGAGGCAAGACGAGTCAGCAAGGCGAACTGGGGAGACAGAGCGCGAAGAGCCCAACCGGATGAGTGGTGACTCCTACTAGGCTAAGGTCGAAGTTGAAGGAGGGGGTTGGGCGGAGGTGGACGAAAGTTGAAGCGGATGGAAACGTTAAAGATGTGGAGGAGAATAGATCGAGAAGATAGAGAGAGCGAGGGAGCAGCGGAAGATTTGACGGTGATGAAGATGCCAGATGGTTGGATAGTCTTCTATGCGAGCGTGTGTTTGTTGTCCGAAAGCGTTGGAGTGTTGGAAGCGTCGACTTCACAAGCTGATGTCGTTGATGGTCTCCAGACTTTGACGTAACGTTGGATGGAGTCGCAGCCGCGTCTCGGTCTGCTTGCTAAGGCATGACCCGATGGAGGAAAAAATACTTGATCCATGCCGCATTAGGTAAGCTCGGAAATATCCTTATCGCCTGTGCCTGTCAACTGACTGCCACTGGCGACCTACGGCGATATCGCATAGTACAGCGCCTTATTAGTGGATTTACCGCCCGTGGCTCCCCTGTGGCGGCTGCCTCTGGGCGGTCTGTGGGGGCCTGAGACGAAAAAGGTCCCGGGCCATCTTCTATTCGTCTGACTGACTGACTTTTTGCTGCGACGACTCCTTTGCCACAGCGCTTCTTCACTCTCTGTTTGATTCCACCGCTCTCGCTCTCGCTACTCTCTCTTCGTTTCACGTGCAAGCACCACCACAGACACCTATTCACCATGGGCGGCAACAACCGAGAAGGCAAGTCCATATCGCTCTCTCCCCTCCTCAACCATTCTCCCACCGCCGAGCGCCCCGCCACTATCGCCAGTCACTAACCCCTCCAACCGACAACAGGCGGCAAGGCCAAGCCCCTCAAGGCGGCCAAGAAGGCTAACAAGGAGCTCGACGAGGACGACAAGGCCTACCTTGAGAAGAAGCGCGCTGGTACGAACCACCCCCCCCCTCCCCCGAAACCCTTAAGCCGTTGCCGAAAGAGGAACCCGTTTGGGCTGACAAGGAAACGCTGCAGAGGAGAAGGCTCGCAAGGAGATGGCCTCCAAGGCCGGCGGCAAGGGCCCCCTCAACACCGGCGCCCAGGGCATCAAGAAGAGCGGCAAGAAGTAAACGCGCTCCCTCACAACTTGGATACGGTGGTGCGTGATTGCGGCGAGCGGATGCCAGGGTTCTTGTTAGCGATGGCGTGAGCCGAGGCCTCCTAGGGCGCAGCATGCCGGCTGGTGTGGTGTTCTGGAAGTTGGGACTTGCACTTTGATGGTTGACGATAATGACATGAAATCCATGCCGTGACAAAAGGCTGACCTATGTAGCCGCTCCATTGCACCGTGACGTATTTGCTGGATGTTTTTCGTCGTTGGTGCTATCGCCATTGCTGTTGCTATGATCTGACCAACACATGCCTATATATCCCGCTCCGAGACCGTGAGTGGTGACGGGAGCAAACAGCCGTTCTTAACTACCAGCCTGACAACCCGATATCGACTCTGCTACAATAAAAGCTCATGACATTCACCCAAAACGTGTATCGACATTGCGGACCAAACTTCCTTGGAAACTGGGTCTCTCATGTACGTGTTTTTTAGTGGACCGATCTGTATGTAGAGGCGCCTTCTAGGCTCGGGAGCCACACTTCTTTTCCCAGTTCCTGCTTGTCCCAACAAAAGTACCCTGGCCACCGACGTCAACACGGCCTCAACTCATTGACCTAGGGGACCCATCTTATACTCAGCGACGTTGAAACATATAAAACAGGAACTACGTTGGTTTCTAGAGATTAAACTGGTGCCAGTGCAGCTTTCAACAAGTGCCAAGCGTCTAAACTGAAACTCCCCTAGCTCGTGTCACCATCATGGCGAGCAACCACCAAGCAGACGGCGTCCGCCAACGTCGCCCCTCCACCACGGAAACCATCGTCAAAACCGCCAAGGCTCTGGAGCAAAGGGTAGAACAATCCCTCCTGGTCCTCTGGGACGACCTGCCCGAGTGGCGTCGCGACAACCACTACATCCTCACGGGATACCGCCAGTCCCGCTCCTCGTACGCCCACTCCCTGCGCTCGCTGTTCTACCTGCACAACGAGTCCGTCAATATCTGGTCGCATCTCCTCGGCGCCGTCACCTTCCTCGCCACGGGCGCGTACATCTACTATGTCGTCTACTGGCGCTACGAGACGGCGTCGACTGCGGATGTCCTCGTCTTCGCGTGCTTCTTCGCCGGCGCCGTGGCCTGTCTGGGCATGAGCGCGACCTTCCATCTGATGTCGAACCACAGCGAGATGGTCTCCAAGTGGGGAAACAAGCTCGATTACACGGGCATCGTGGCCTTGATCGTCGGGAGTTATTTCCCGCCAATGTACTATGGCTTCTTCTGCAAGCCGCACTTGATGGAGGCCTATCTGTGGACGGTAAGCGACCGGGACCCCTCCGAGTTGAAGTAGAGCACAAACTAACACGATTAAAGATTTGCACCCTCGGGCTCGGCTGTGGGCTCGTCTCGTGGATCGAGCGCTTCCGCAAGCCGGCGTGGAGGTTCTACCGCACCATGCTGTTCGTCGCACTCGGGCTCTCTGGTGTTGTTCCCGTTATCCACGGCTCCTTTATCTACGGCATCCAGAGCATGGAGGACCGGATGAGCATGAGCCTGGTTGTCCTCCACGGCGCCATGTACATCTTCGGTGCTTTCCTCTACGCTGTACGTCTCCTCGCCCCGACAAATTCTCTGGCATCCCGCTAACGGCCCACAGGTTCGATGGCCCGAGAGGAGTTTCCCCGAGGTTTTTGATATCTGGGGCAGCTCTCACCAGATCTTCCACATGTTCGTCATCATGGCGGCCGTAACGCACTTCTATGGCATGGCCAAGGCGTTTGACTACCATCACACCGTCATGGGGTCTCAGTGTCTCCAGGGTTAACACACCGACTTTGCGGAGCCCGTGTTCATAAATCAATTCGTCGTATAGCATATGCCTATGCCTATGTGGTATCATCCCCTACTTGTCCAACCCAAGATCCATGACCCTTACCAACCCTGATCCCATTGCCGCTGCCGCCCACAACCCGTATGCTTCGTTTGGATTCCACTCCACCACTGTGATTCTCGTCAACGGCTCATATATGACCGCTCGGGTGGGATCTGATGGACCAGCCCCGTCCTCCTCGTCTTCCCCGCGTACCACCTCGGCGTCCTTCTTCTTCACCTTCTTGCCCTTCTTGACTGGAGGCTTAAAGTCCGTCTTGGGGTTCACGTTCCGTTCCAGGATGAAACCTTGCAACACCCGCGACACACCGCGCACTCCAGCTGGCGAATCCTTCGGGAAGAACTTGGCCGGCCGGTGTTCATGCTGGAAGACCCTGATGCGGTCAGAGGGCTCGCGCTTTGTGGTGAAGAGCTCGACCTGTGGGTTCAGCGCCCACAGCGAGCCGTCCATGGACCCAACGAGCAGGTACGGGTGCGTACGCCCAACGGAGATGCAAGAGGGGAAGCTCTGGCCGGTGAAGACCCGACGAGCAATAGGGTATTGAGCGTGGTGCATGAAGCCGATCTGGGTGTTGAGCACGCCGGCGGAGGGATACGTGGAGAAAAAGCCAAGGAGGTGATCGCTGTATCCGAGAAGGTTGGGCTGCGATGCGACGGTCAGGGCTTGGACCTCCGTTGTCTCGACGCTGGGAGCCCGCAGGTCGGTGATCCTCACGGTTCCACCGACAGGGTAAGAGGCGATGACGTACGGCATGGATGGGTAGCCTGAGACGAGGTCCATGACGATGTTGTGGTGGACAGGGTGTCGCGAGAGGAGGCGACAGGGACGGATGGACCAGAGGGCAATAGAGCCATCTGTATAGCCTACTACGAGGCGGTTGAAGTTGATCCACGTGAGAGCTGTTGCCTCGATGTTCTCTTGATCCGGGAGTTCTAAAGTAGCCACTGGTTGCAGTACCTTGTCTAGAAGCAGTTAGAAACGTCAAATCAGCAATGATATCAAAACTAGGCACGGAAGATATCTTACCATAGCTCCCGTCTCCATCACCACCTGCCTCGATGACATGCACATTCCCATCCCCGCAAAGAACTGCCAAGTGCCCAAACGCAGGACTCCAAGCCACCCTCCGCGCGCGACCATTCTCAAAACACATCGTCCTTCGAAGCCTCGGCCGCTTGGACGAAGGCCGCATTGACCCATCGCCCGCCCGCGCCCCGACAAACTCCCACACCTGGACGACGCCGTGCTTCTGGAAGTCGGGGTTTAGGGATTCCTGCTCAAAGTCGTAGTGCTCTTGGTCGGAGTGTGGGATGATGCATATTGCCAGGAGCTGGGCTGGGTCGGACTTTTGTTGCGGCGCCCAGTCCATGCTGGTGACGATGCCGCCGGTGTCCAGCATCCACCCTGCGACGACTTTGGCATCGCAGTCATCTTGTTCGTACGGGCGCCCGGTTTGTGAGAGCGTGTATGCGTCACCAGGCTCAAACATTATTTCCCGCTGGGAGTCGTGCGGTCCCATCAGCACTGGCATCGCTCCTCGCTGGGCTTGGTAGGGCTGTGCTTCCTCGTCCGACAACCGGAATAGGGAGCCCTCTCGGGGCATACTGTCCTTCACGCGCTCGTACCAATGCTCAGCATTGTACGCCTCCCGCTCGAAGAAGTTGGGCGACCAGACGCCTCTGTCGTGGTGGCCCGCCTTCGCGCGCGGCGGCAACACAGTCCAGTCCATCCACCGATCCAGCATGCCATGCGCCATCTTGACGCCGCCCTCGTGCCGCCCGTACCACATCTCCACGAGCGCATTGCCGCGGAGACTGCGATCATACGGCCCGCAGTACGCCCTCACGATGCGCCCGTCCGCCGCCACGGGCTCCACGTCCAGGTAGCCCGTGACGCCGACGGCGCGGACATTGAACGGCCGGATGAGCTTGATGCGCTGGCGGGAGAACCTGTCGGGGATGCCTTCCGGGTCGCTCACGGAGGCGTCCGACTCGACGGCCTCGCGCTCGAAGGCGAGGTCATCTTCCTCGACGCTCTCTTCAGCGGCGGCAGCTGCTGCAGCTTCGAAATTATCGTCGTCGGCGTCGGCGTCGGCGTCAGCGGTTTCGCGCCTCTGGACATTGTCTTCCTCGGAGCTTCCCTCGAAGTCGTATTTTTCGACCGCGTAGCTCTTCGTGCGGTTTGAGCGGCGCGTCCTCATGGCTGTGCGGGTTGTGAGTCTTGCGGGTGAGAAGTTGATCTAGAAAGTTAAGGTGAGCCGGTGAATTCGTGGTGGGGCATCAGTGAACTTCTTCATCGTCGTCGTTGCTAGATTCCAAGCGACACAGCAGCAGCCTCGCAAAGGACTAGGAAAAGGGACTGGAAGACGAACCGTTTTCGTTTCTTTCGAAATTTGGGAAGTTGCAAATTTGGCTGGAACAATGTTTTGAAGACTGTTAACATCACATCGACTAGCTCTAGTGTTGGATGAGAGTCTTGCATTAGAAAGGAAATGGGAAACAGCTACTAAGTATTTGCATGATTGGTTTGTAACAAGTGATTAAAGGCTATGAGATGTTCTTAGGAACCATTGGGCCCCGGGTTGTTTAGCCACAAAGTAAAATAAGCCTATTCGTGCTTGCATCCACAGCTAGCCAGGCTCTGTCGAAAACAAGGCAAGCAAAGACCCTCCATTTCCTGCTCGAACCTAGCACAAAGATATCTCAGGTAAGCAGTCACTTCTGAGGCCTTTTCTGTGCGTGGGTCCTCGGAAATCTCGAACTGGAAAGCTCGAATGCAGGTTAGAGTCTGGTGAAGTGACAAGCTTTGGGGACCGAGCCTGGACATGAGAAGGTTGCTGTCATCGTAACCCTGGAATTCCGAAAAGAAGTATAGGCTATCTTCCGCTTCGAAAGATCTCTCGTCCCGCATCCATACGAGCATCGTGGTATGGATAAGGTGGGAAAGTTGAAAAAAAATATCAGTTTGCTTATCCGTGAGTGCACCTTGAATGGGTTATCGTTAGTCTACACAAGCGAGAATAACCAAGGCGTTTCTTTCAACCTATGGACTCACCTGTTAGCTTGTAGAGCGTGCAAGTGTCGGCAATTTTCGAATATTTGTCCTCCATTTTAGTGGCGAGAGTCATGAACGAGCCAGTGTGCTCCCAGATGATTTGCCGACTGATGGTTTGAAGATGTTGCTTGGCCCCAGCCTCATAGCACACCAGTAAGAGAGGAAATAACTGAGAGGTTTTGCAGTTGTAACCCGTCTGTTTGTCGAGCCTGCTTTGTTCGAGGATTACCTCACTGGATAGGGTGTACGGCAGTCCGCCCGCGAGTATCGATGTACGAGCCGTTCGCTGGGTAGTTGACAGATGCTTGTCGATCCAAGCCTCGACACAAGATTGGATAGCGAAAAGAAGATCGTATTTGTCGGCCACTTTGAGGACGCGAAGTATTTCCACTATTTCTGGAGTCTGCTCTCTCGACTCCGGTCGGTAGTGGAGGATGCGGCATATGAGGGTGAAGGCCTTTGGATCATCACCTGGCAGCGGGATCTCAACGGGCATACCATGCGAGGCAGCTAGCTCTTGCCCCTCATTGAAGTTTGGCCCAAGCATGGCTGTGAAGACTGGAGACGCGGCCTTCATAACGCCTGCATAGACTTGGACGCGTGTCGCCCCCAGGATGAATATAACGTCTCCATCGGGCGCAATCTTCTCGGGCTCTGTGTGCCCTGCGTCCGTCGGCACATCCGAGGGGAAGGCATCGTGCATCCTCGTCGACATGGCTGAGGGGTTGTCGATGCTGTGGTGGAGAGAAGCGTGGAGTTGCTCAGAAAAGAGATGTTGGGATGAGAGAAGAAGAGTTGTTGGGGAGGACAGGCAGACAGGAGCTTTGCCTGGAACAGGGGCTGACCTTTTTGGCAGTGAATAATTGACAGCTCATGTGATCTTAGAGAGTCCGAGTGATTTAACTGGAGTGCTGGCGCAAACAATTCCACAGCGGCGGAGCAAAGAGACTGCTAAAGTGATGGCAAGGAGTGGCTATTTATAATCGAGTTAATTCTTGATTCGAGTCACCCCGACCAGAAACTAAAGTGTGAGCGGTCGGAGTTGTAGGGAAAATATCCGACACAGAGTGAGATGTAGGACTTTTGCAATGCTCGGTCTTATCAAGCGATTTGTAGAGTCCGATATCCTGTTCTTAGTCTGATACCATTTTGATACGAGGACAACCTGACGCATCAACGTCCTTGTCGCTTCCTTTGAGGGGGCTACTTATTACTGAGCACGTTCTTCTCGACTTCGGCATATCCACGATGGCATCTGTAAAGCTAGGGCGGAGCACTATAGAGAAGCTTCTCACCATGTCATGCACAGCCACTTCCTGGAAGGGATCAGGCTCAGTTTATATGCAATACCTGGTTGAGCAGGTACTTAGGTATTTAAGTTGTAGGTAAATAATTAGTCCTTAGTTACCTTAGGTAGTAGGCAGTATTAATAGTTGAGTCATTACCTAAGTACCTTGGTGGTTATTTACCTAAGTATTTTCCTGGTACCTAATCTCTGCTATAAATCACTCCTCCACGTCCTATTCCTCCACCTTTTATACTATTCTTCCTATATTTTCTGCCTTCTAGCTCAAGCAGTACTGATGCTTGTCGGTGTATCGCCAGAACCCACTTCAATCATGTCTCCTACAAAGGACAAGCACGAACTACCCGACCTCTCCGATGCCCTCAATGCACTAGAGATCTCGCTCGTACCAAGTCAATCACAATCCCGAACAGCCGTTCCCCCCGTCCAATCTATCTGCAAAGCTATAAAGGAGGCCCTTCAACGTGATGGTTCCATCAAACCCCGATCTTTGCGCGGAACGGAGTCCTTCACTATTTCCATGGACGAGGCGTACGACTACAACGTTCTTGGTGACGACGTTGACCCCGACGACCTCCACGAAGATCTCAAGTCGTATGTCGAGCAGAGTGCACAATCTTTGCAGAGCTCGGCCCTGGACGTGGAAGCCTTGGAGAATTATTTGACCGATACCCTAGCAACTATGGTCTTCGGTTCCAATTTGATCGAGAGCGCAGGGGGCGGATTGGAAATTACGCTGAAGCTTTGCCGAGCCGTTTTTCAAGGGAAGGGGGTCCTAGAGATTGAGGACGCCGATTTCGAGGCCTTGAAGCGCGATTTGGAGCAGAAAGGTCTCCAACACGGCATCAACACCGTTCTACGAAGTCGTCACGAGATTGTCCAGCACGCCAAAGCCGCTAGCTACATGTTCGACAAGGTCTGCGTCAATGGGGAAGACATTTCAGAAGAGACCATCCTCCAGACGCACCGCATTTTGACGCACAAAATCGACACCGAGCAGGGCATGCCCTGGACAGAATATAGCGGCGTCTACCGGGAATGCGACGTGAGTGCCGGCCTTCACCAGTTCAAGGACCCCGTCCTGGTTCCCGGCGCAATGCGGGCGATGATCCGATCTCTTGACGTCGATCTTCGGGAAGCTGTCGGCTCCGGAGAGGTCGACCCTGTTGTCCTCGCAGCCAAATACAGCCACACCTTTGTGAACATCCACCCCTTCGTTGACGGCAACGGACGTATGTGTCGCCTCGTCTTGAACGCCCTCTTGCTCAAATACAGTGGCATCATCGTTTGTATCGGCGTGGAGGAACCCGACCGAGATAGTTATCTGGAGGTTGTTGCGGGTGCATCATTGGCGAAAGCGACAGCTCATGAGGACCTGGACGGTTTGGACGAACAGCACAAGCCGAAGCATTACAAGGCGCTAGCATCCTTTACTCTTCAACATGCTCGGGATAGCATGCGCAAGCTTGCTGGCTTGCTTAAGGAATCCTAAACTTAGTCCTGTCCTAACCACAATTAGGGCAGAGTATTAAGGATATTAGGGTATAAGGGCATTAAGGAATCAGGATGCTAAGATATTAATAAGTTAGGAAATAAGAGACCTAAGGCTGTGTAAAAACGAATAGCATACATGGTGGAGAAAGGTGCTTACAGCCCGACTAGATATATGTTACAGCTGAGTAGCAGAACTCGGGGCGCTTTGCTTGTTGCAGTGCATGGAAACTATAGAGGGAGAGACCATATAATAAGCTTGCGAAAGATAGAAGAGACTAAGAGCAACAAATATTAATGTCACTTCAGCATGAAGGCAGACATAAGAGAACCGGTGACAAAAAGCGCTGTCAGTATACTCGTATTATATGCTCATATGAACAGATCACACTCCGTAATTTTAGCATAGAGCTTCCTCCTGAGATGTACCGTAGGAGACTCCGTAGTAAACAGGCCTGTCGTGGAACAGGTATCACATTGCGAGAACACAGCTTTATCGTAAGTGACATTCACTGTCAAACTAAGTGTCTAGGGCTCCTGATGAGTTTAGACCTATAGAACGTAGCTGTCAATCGCGACCGAAACTGGTACCTCCCTATACGAGGATGAAGAGAGCGGTGCTCAAGTAAAACTATAGCAAATGGTCGAAATGATTCCCTCTGACATGTACCCTCCCATCCTCGCAAGCCCCTCGTGTTCCATGTCCCAACGTACCGACCAGTAATGAGAGGCAGAATGCAGGTCCCTGGCATTATTCGTGCCAGTCAGTCTTACAGGCTGCTCTGCGAGCTAGGAAAGATCCTTTAGCGGTCTTGAAACAATCTAGGCAGAGGCCTTGGCCTCGGTTTTTCTGACGTCGACCTTCTCGGGCAGCATGAATAGCTACTGTATCAATGTCAGACTCTGTTAGATGATAGATGTCTGAATGATGCGGATACTTACGAGCCAGCCTGAAACCCAGAGCAGCATTGTTGGGGTCATTTGTAAGCTTGGCGGGCATGGTGTAGCTTTTCTCGGACAGTGCCCTGCTGATCTCGTAAAACGGTTGCCCAAGTTGAAGCCAGTAAGCTGCAGTCAGAAACTGCCAGCAGTCTTCCGGAACTTCAATTTTAACATTACGGAGCCAGTAAGAACCCGCATACATTAACCGAGATGTCATGCCATATTTGTCCGCTAAAATCGCAATCTTCTGGATCTCTTTTGGCTTCAAATTGGCCATGGCAGGATCTCCTCCGTAGACCACGCTAAGAAGCTGTTTCATGGCCGGGGCCTCATCCTCGGGGAGCTTCTTAAACACGTCGTAATCTATGACGCAGCCGTCTTCAGGCTTAACATTCAAATGAACAGCGATTTGACGAAGGAAAGACGAAGATACGTGGAACCTTGTTGGTTCTTTTGTGTTGGCAATCAGGACGTCGTACTCGGGAGGGCTAGAAACAATCTCAGGCGGCATTTTTTGGTCATCTAGAGTTCATGTTAGCAGCCCAATCTCTACATAAATGAGCAATACAACTCCTACCGGAACCGTTCAGCTTGACGCGTTTGTTGCTCGGCGTGGAAGATGCCATCACGCTTGCCCAGTGCTGCTTCGAGGTAGATGCAGGGGAAGAGTTGTCCAGATGAATGAACGAAGCGTAGCCTGGAGAAAAAGGCCGAAAAGAGGTGAAGAAAGCGAGGAAAAGAATAATGCAAGCGACTGCTGCCAAGCTTGCTGCCAGCTGTAAACGGCTGTCATGATGCCAAACAGCCTGCAGGTGAGGGCCTGCGAATGCATGCGCACAGGCATGAGTGGCCGGACATCGCTATGAGAACCTATCTACGGAAGGCTATAGGGCCTGGTGTCTTATATTAACTTTTTTTTAAATTTTCGCACTAGGGTTACCTTACTGTATTATATAAGCTTTATTTAATTATATATAATATTATATTATAATAAAAGACTATATTTTTATCTTATTTATTTATATATAAAGAGATTAAAGTTTTTATCACTATAGTAACTAATTAATAATAAAAGAAATTATATATAATTATATACTTTTATATATTTTTTTACGCTCTATTATACTTTCTTCTTTTTCTTCTTTTTATTATAGAGAGGCCCTTTTTATTTATACTTATAATATTCTATCTAAATAAACTAATTACTTACTTAAAGGTCTATAAATAGTCTTTTAGTATTATATATTACCCTAATTATAGCTAATAGCTTTTTATACTTATATTCTTATCTACTTTTATTATTAATCTAACAGACTTATCTTCTACCTAATAAATAACTAAATATATACTTATATAAAGTATAA
>WPDH01000389.1:1411-75232 GCA_019137255.1 Corinectria fuckeliana | reverse complement strand
ACGTTCTAGCGAATATTTTCCGATCATAAAAAGAACCAGGCACTATCTATGGTGCACTACATGGACTAACAAAACTATAGCAGTTTTAGACTGGCTACCATCTATACTACGCTAGAGTTACGGTGTTTCCAAAAGGGTCAAGTAGGTTCTAACCGACCTCGACTCCCGCGTCATTTGCGAGGACTAGGTACGGAAGCACTCAATGATGGCGCATGTTCATCCCGCTGCCAAGACCCCAGTTGCATGTCCGCTCTGCGCGAGTACCGCAAGTTGTCTAGGCGACTTCCATAGATACTGCTTACAGTTGCGAGGCAACAGCCCCCGTTCTGACCCTTGTCATGGACGGCGACATGAGCTTCCAATCACCTCTTCGAGACTGGCTCGCCCCCGGATTCTACCATCTCAGTGCTACCGGCGTCATTCGCTACGGGCCTTGGTGCATCGCCGGCCACTCGGGAATCCACCACCGGGCGGACTACCTCAAGCCGCATCACGAATGACTCCCATACGATCGCGACTACTATGTACGGTCTATATACCACGACCGCGGGTATGACGTCCAGAGACTTTTGCAGGTGCGCTCGCAGGGTTCGGCATTGGGCTGAGCCACGACTGGCCCACCTGGGCTGTTCGCTGCGAAGCCAAAGTTCCTTGACAGCGCAATCCCTTTGTCCCTGCAATATTCGAGCAGCCTCCGGAGTGCCCAAACCCAGCAAGCGGCGCATTTTACTCAATGAGCTAGAGTTCTGCTTCCCTGGCGACTGAACAGCTTACAATGCAATCGTCGCTGCGAGTTTAGAGTGAGGAGGCTGCATACGACAGGACAAGACACGGAACTGCCCAGGTCGCCCATGTTTGTCCAGGATTCTGTTGTTTATTGTAAGTAGCGGACTAGGCAGTCAAATTTGGCCAGATACTCACATGAATCCTAGCTGGTCTGCCTTGAGGACTCTCTATTTAAATCCCCCAAAATCCATACGCCCTTCTTGGCTGTGACTGCTCTCATCTAGCGCAGGAATTCAGCGGCCGCTTAATCAAGCAGCGCCAGTGTAACAGTGCCCTGACGATGGCGCAACACCAACTTCACCTCTCGCAGTTGACTGTGGGTATTCATTCCTTCGCCATCACAACATCCCACCAAGGTCAGACCGCGCCAATAAAATGTCTGAAGCAGCACCAGCTCTCAGATCCCCGCCGCAGTTCAACTTCACCTTCGATGAGTCGGTGTCCGAGTGGAACGTGCCTGGCCCCGAGTGGCTCAAGGTGAACGGCAAGACCTGGGACGCCGTCGCCTCGGGCGCTCTCGTCTTCGACGCCCAGGGCCGCATCCTTCTCGTCCAGCGCGCCCCGGACGACAGCATGCCGAACCGCTGGGAGATCCCCGGCGGCGCCGTCGACCCGGAGGACCCCAGCGTGCTCTACGGCTGCGCGCGCGAGCTGTGGGAGGAGGCGGGCTTGGTCCTGCGGCACATCAGGCACGTCGTCCCCGACGGCCTCGACGGCAAGCCCGGCGCCGTCTTCACGAACCGCACCGGGCAGCGCTTCTTCTGCAAGTTCTCGTTCGAGGTCGAGGTGGACCGCGGCCAGGAGGTGCGGCTGGATCCCCACGAGCACCAGGACTTTGTCTGGGCGACCGAGGAGGAGGTGACGAGCCAGGCCATCGGCGAGCGTAGGATTCCTCTGACGAACTCGCTCATGGTGAACGTTCTGCGCAAAGGCTTCGCAATGCATCGGTCGAGCGAGGAGAAGACTGAAACTGTGGCATCGGAGTCATAGCCACCAAAGTGTCTTTAATGCACAAGGGAAGGGTGTTTGGGGAGGAAACCACCCGGAACAAGCTCAACTCTACTACATGCCAAGTATAGCGGTTATTAGAGGGCCTAGAAGTCATCACGACATCTAGACGCCCTAAACCCTCGGACTTGAAGGAAGCAAAGCCAGTGGAGGAAGCTGAATTTGTGGTTACTCAGCCCAACTGCTCAAATTATTAAAGAAAAACAGGATGCTCAAGCTACGAGCGTGACTTCAATTAAAAATGCCCTTCTTGAGGACTCTCAGCTCCTAGGGCTGAGTTTCAGTGTTGATTTATGCCGTATTCTGGTTATATAAAACCTCTAGGGTAGACGAGTGGCCGCAAAATCAGGCTTCGACCTTTGTGACTATTCGATATCGACTCTAGGTAAGTACAACCATTGTTTAGATATGAAAGGGTGTATATACACATGAAGCCACAATGTTCCATAGCCTCGAAGGAAACTTTAGGGAACATCATAGGGAGTAAGAGGAAACATCCAAGTTGGACACCTAGTATGTTGGTCCTTGACCGCCACTCAGAGAGTAGAGGTAGCGGAACTCAGAAGTTAGACTATTCCTCACACTCGAGAGCTGCAGGTTACATTGCCATCACNNACATTCAGTCATATTATTTTCAGTCAAACTGACAATGAGTTGCATTTCCCTTGCAAGGTGGTATTTAATACCACAACGTAGTACTGGCGCCGATATCTAGTCGTCATGAACCATCACTCATCTACCGAACAATGCCGTCATGCCCAGGAGAGGAACAGGACGAGGAACTTTGTGATGTAACCGAGTGCTGAACCTCAAACAAGGATGGTAAGAAGAGCCAATCGGTAGGAGTGTGAAGAAACACGCATTGGGTAGGATTCGAGATGATGGCTGCAGCAACTTATGCCTGTTCTAGACCGCCGCATTGACTGCACCTATGGTTTGCACCCACGATGGCGTGATAACTATTCAGATCGATTGACCGGCTGACCGGGTTATGAACGCCGGCGCTCGGTGCCTCTCTCCGTGGCCGCTTCCTCGATCTTGACATTCGAAAGGCGTGCGGGGACTAGAAGCGGTTAGCGACACAAACAATTGGTTCCAACCCCGATGTTCTCACTTCAACTTCCCGAATCATGACTAGTTCATCTAGGTTCATTGCCATGTGGGATTGAAAAAATTGTTGTACGGACTCCGGTGCGGAGCAGATCCACTTTCCGAGTGTGTATAATACTTGACCAGGAGACGACCCGGGGTTTGGAGTTTGCAGACGATACACTTCTTTCATTTCATTCCACCTACTTTTGGAGAACAGAAATAGAAACTGCTTGTTCTGATTCATATGGGCGCTCCTACAGAGCTTCGTCTAACTGGCGAGGAGCGGGTTGTTACCTCCGTGTCGATATCGGGACCCGATGCCGACGCCGAAGCCGGTCAACTTGCACTCCGGCCGTCATCCCAATCGACACCGCGAGATGTCGATTCAACCCGGAGTGCATGGCTGTGCGTCTTGGGGTCATTCATGTTTCTTGTGCCATCTTTTGGTACGTCGACCTGGCGTGATCATCTCCTTCGCACCTATCCGCTGCTGATACTATTCTCCAGGTTTCATGCAATCTCTCGGAACGGTCCAAACCTACCTTTCCGTCAACCAACTCAGCCGCTATGCGACAGGCGAAGTAGGCTGGATAAGCAGCGTGTATCTGTTCCTGTCGCTGATGCTCGGCCTCCTCGTCGGCCCCTACTTCGATGTCCACGGCCCCCCTATCCTCGCCCCCGTCGGCGCCGTCGGCGTCATCGCCACGTACTTGCTCATGGCGGAGTGCAAGGAGTACTGGCAGTTCATGCTGTGCCTTGGTGTCTTCGGGTCGCTTGGTGCTGCTGTGACCATGGTCGTGGCGGTGTCGACGGTGGGGAAGCTGTTCGTCCGTCGTCGGGGCTTCGCCATGGGCATCGCCCTGGCCGGATCGTCCGTCGGCTCCGTCATCTTCCCGGTGATGCTGCGATCCACGTTCCCGGAGCTGGGCTGGCAGTGGTCTCTGCGGCTTATGGCTTTCATCGCAGCTGGGCTCATGATCCCGGGAGTCATCTGCTTCCTGCCGTACCCGCGGCTTGTTCTCCGCGGCGGGCAGCACACGTCCAAAGGCTCTGCCTTGAAGCTCGGCGCCTTCCGAAACCCGGCATTCAACTTGGTTACTGCGAGTATGTTTATGCTGGAGTTTGTCATCTTCGGAATAGGCGCCCTGCTGCCAACCATTGCGACTGGAGCGGGATTCTCACCTGAAAATGGCTTCGTGCTGCTCGCTATTATCGGCAGCACTTCGTGCATTGGCCGAGTCGTTCCAGGAATAATCGGCGACCGGGCAGGGCCCTTCAATGTCGTCATCACAATGATGGCCATTACAATCGTGTTCATGGGGACATTGTTTGTCCCATTTGGGACGACGTCGGCTTCAGTTTTGTACGCCTTTTCAGCCCTGTGGGGTGTTGGTTCAGGGTCTTTCCTGTCAATTACACCAGGTACGCCTAGCATCATGATTCAAATCGTACAGTATGCTCTAACATGAGACAGTGTGCTTGGGGAAAACGTGTGAGGCGAAAGAGTACGGAACATACTATGGTAGGTACTCAACGTTGCTTGCCATGATTACCGTGCACTGATCGTACTTCTAGGAACTATGAACTGCGTCGTCAGCTTTTCGCTGCTCCTTTCCCTCCCTCTGAGCGGAATCATGTACGACAACATGGGAGCACAACCCTTAGCTGGCCTTTACATTGCAATTCTCTTCATCGGAGCGGTTTGCATGTTTGCAGCCCGAGCACTGCTGATTGGGAAGTGGCTGTCTCCCGGGACTATAATCTAGCTCCGAGAATATTTCTCTCCATCCTCAGCGTAGGGGCTTTTTTCGCCTAAGGTCTATTAATGGTTAATGAACACCGATTGGTCGGCACAGGTGTATGATCGCGGAAGGACTCAAGCCCCTTGAACGATGACCGGGGATTGCCAACTTTAGTATATTAGAAAATAGAATATACTTGACAGAAAAGGATAATGACTAACCATAGAAAAGAAGCCCGTTGAGCGTAATATTCGGCGCAGCGACGATATGGACATATGGACATATGGACATGTAAGGATGAATGTGATGCAGTATGGGCAGTTTATCGGGTTGGCATCTGAAGAAACAGAGACATAGGAACGAACCGGAGAGTTGTGAGTCTTGGGGTATGAGTGGAAGTAGGAGAAATTAACAAAAGTCTGATGAATCGTAGGTTGCAACTTGATAGAAGTGTGTATGCGATCTGTGTTACGAAAGTAGTTCGCCTTTAGACCTCTACGCAATTGCTCCGGAAGATCACTCCTCCAGGATGCTTGTCCTCGTGGATTTTCTGGTGCATTCACAATGCAGCTCGATGAGGAGCACCCTATTTCTCGACATCGCAACATTATGCGCCGTGACTACCTAACTGAAGTCATCAAGCCTACCATGGTCTGAATCGCACATGTTCGATGAGCATTCAAAGCCCCGGTTGTGATGCACTGCACCATTTTTGAACAAATCGAACTCGAACATTCAACAAGGAGAGTTTCAGTCGAAATAAATTAGCATTATTATATAGTATTATTATATAGTTCTAAATCCCGGTGATGTGACGTCAATTGAAGGAATAAGCATCCCAGGTTAGCGCCAACCTGCCATTCTTAGACAACTCATCACTTGATCATCTACTTTAGAATTATCCAGAATTTTTAAGCTGCTGCTATCTCTCAGCCTCTAAGCTGCACATCGACTCGGAATACTTAATGGCTCGTCCCGTCTACTTGCTCTACCCTGAAAAATACTACATGCCGTCGCAGAACTTACCACTAAGATGATGCGGGCAAGTTAAGACGGGCCCTTTACCGGCGCTCGATCCTTGAAATTCCCGCGATAGGGTTGGTTGCTCTCTCTAGCCTCTGCGACCTCGGGTGAGATCGAATGATGACTTGTTCTATTATACCATGACTCAGACTATCTGCGAGAACTAGGTAGAGAGCAAGAATTGTGTTACACACAGGCAGCCTAATGGGGTCTCTAGGTCGATCTGCCACACCAGAAGCCCGGTGCTTGAAGTCTCTTGGCTGGACACCCTACTATGCTACAAGGTGTCGGACCCTTTCTGGCCCGACAAGGCATTGTGACTCATCGGTCCCAACCTAGACCATGCTTCGAATGTATGTGACCCAGCTACTGGTAGGTAGGCAGGTGGTTTACAAGAGTCACATATGTACATGCCGTATCGAGAACCAAACAGTTCCAGAGCAGCAGTTCCCCAAGCCACCCTGAGAGAGGGTGTGCAAGGTGCCAACGAGCTTCTTCACGAGAAGAAGCAAAGTCGCGGCTGAGATGGATACGTCCGCATGCGCCGGGTGGGCTCATTTTTTGGTATACCTCGCAAACATGCAGCAAAAGTACGGTGAGAAGGGAACCCCCCCCCCCCCCCCCCTCCAAAACCCACCACGGTCTCACCAATTGGATCAAAGAGGGCAGGGAAAAATTGAGTAAGGTTGAACGGGAGTCTACAAAGGAACAGAAAATGGCCGCATGCTGAGAAATGGCTCGCTCGGCATCCACCCGGCGATGAGCCCCCGGAAGGCACGGGGGGCTCCGACTAGGCCTAACGGTCAGGATGGATTCAGAGTAATCGGCAGCCGGTGATAGGAGCGGACGAAGACCGACATCTGCCGCACTGAAAGGATCTAGGTCGGCATTCGGGTAGATCAGACGATGGATTGCCATTTCCTTTTCAGATTTCTTTCTGTTTTCGTGGTAGCATGCATGTATCTGTGGGTTTAGCTTTGCTGGCCTCGTTCAGATATTGAGTCAACAGCACAGAAGAACTCGGGAATCTTGCAGGCCGAAGTCGGCACCGCGGCCAGGACGGCGAATGTGACGCTACGGCTGGTAATGTTGCCGATCTGATACGCGAAGCCGGCTTTTGTTTCGCCTGCCACGGGATGGGCAGGGCCACTGGCCCATCACGGCCATTATTGCAGCAGCTAATCTAGATACTTGACGACGTGATGACAGAAACCCCAGGAGATAACACGGACACACCTAACCTCGTACTTAGCTTAAGATACGTGAAGGCCGGCAAACCAGTTTCCCGAGTTGGGGGCTCTTTGGAATCAACAATTTAAGGGTCTAGACCGGGAAGTCGGCGCCGTGTAGGCCTATATTTCGACGTAGGAAGATCCTATGCAGGTTTAATTTTGGCTGCTTGAATCATCTCACACAATCGTCATCAGCACGTCGAGGCCAAGATGCGAATTCGGCCCTCCGCTAGCAATTCGATGCGGGGAGAATGGGAAATCTCGACACGGGGCATGTCCCAAGAGGCATAGATCCGCGCCACGTTTAACTGTGTGCGGTGAGACACTCCTTCTAGTTTGCTGTTCTCCGTCTCGGTCCTCAAGAGTGGTGTCTGGTAGGACATTGATCATGAAGAGATCTGGCATTGGTGCACAGATGAGTCCACCAACGACGAGACCGATGAAGGTCATCCATCTCTTCGTAGAGCAAGAGCCGGGAGGGTAAGCACCAAAATATTTCTCGAAGAAAGAAAAAAATTATCATGATTTGGATGGAGCAAAAATGACCTCACTGGTGGAGATCCCTGCAAGGCAACCCTGGAGCCGAGGACCCCGGTCTAGAACCATGGCGCTGGCGGATCGTGGTCAATCACGGTCATGACCGAAACGAAAGTGATGTTTCGACACCGACCAGGAAGAATCGAGTGTTTGGCTGGCATGTTTCTTTGGAGCTTCCGTCGAGAAAAATCCGGCGGCAGTGGGGAATGACTCATTAGGCATGCACAGGTCGCAGTGACGGTGATATAATCTAGGAGGCTGATGCCTTGGTTCATGATGAGGCGGGCGACGCCCTGGCCTTGCTCGCCTAGCAACGAGAGAAGACCCACGACCTTGTTCCTCCATGGCAAGACGACTGCAGGGAGATGCCCGTGAAGATGGTGGCGGGGCTGCTCGGAGACGAGGCGATGCTGCTGTCTGACTGATGTACATAAACAACGAGGCGATCGATGCCCGTCGTCTTGAACAAGATCCAAGGCACTTAGAAGATGATCGGCAAGTGGGTGAGCTGGCATCCCAGGGGCCGAGACCTAAGTTTAAGCAAGTGGACCGGAACCACGCACTGCCGGTAGCAGCTTGGAGATGTCCCTTCGTCATCAGGTCTTCTTCCTCATGCTTGATGCGAAAGCGTCTTACATAATTAGTGGTGTATCCCCAGTGATCCAATCCATGGATGCTTGGTCTAGCTACAGTGGGGAGACAATGTAGGTAAGTAGGTACATATGATTAGGCGTCAGCACCACTATTTACTTCACCCCCACTACCATGTAAAGGCCCTTGAAAGCAAAAGGCTAGATTCGACACGGGCAGACGACTCTGAAACAAGGGCACCTTGATTTTTCCCTTGCCTTCCTCCTGGTTCAAGCAAGGCAAGCAAGGGGAACCAGTGTTTTGTGCGGTGGGGGGGCCTTGGCGTGCGCTGGCTGGCCAGTCACGATACGAGGTGCGCTTCGTTGACAATTGCGGTGTCGAAATACGTAATGCGACGATGCATCGGTAGCCAGAGTCCGCCTGCACCCGGAATGCACTCCCTTAATGTGGACGGATGCTGGTGGACGGGCCGGGGGGGCGGGAAGTTAGAGTTGGACTGCAAACGGGAGGGAAAGAAGGAGAGGCAAGGCGGCGAGACAACAAATAACAAATCCCGGAAGCATGCCCAAAAGTGGGAGACCCGGCTACAGGGCTTAAGCACCGGGAGGGCTTTAAACAACGGGAGGCTCAAGGAGGCTGAACCATGGTCCTAGGATGCACGCTGCAAAGTCAGGATGGTATTGGATAGATGATTCATGTCGGCTGGAATCCTACCTCGCGTACGTAGCAGCCGTCCCGCGAGAAACCCTCCATCGATCTGTGCAGCTCGTCTTACAAGCTTGATCCCTGACGCCGGATACGTCTGGACCCCGGGGGATGGTTCTATCTACAGTGCCAGTGCTACGTTGTAAAAGGACACAGTCACTCCCGAATAATACTTGGCTTTAAGCGAAACGTTGACCAAAATATCTTCATTGGCAGGTCTCGTGTGCCTGTTTGATCCATCCATGGCCCAGCGGGAACTGCCTTTCTCCCGGCGCCCAAAGACGCCAGCAAGCCAGCTGGCACCCTCCGTCATCACCGACCCATTGCGGACTAACTAGCTACTTTAGCGGCCACAGCTTTCATGCATGCATCTTTCCCCACGAATGCGGGCCATCGGCATCTTCCAGGTCGGCGCTCGCCAAGCTGAAGGGGGAAAAGCAAAGGGAACCAACCGCTCAACAGCAAGCAATCAAGGGAATTTGCGCATCGCAGCTCGGTGGTTCGGCAACCGGGGGGATGGGACGGGATGGCAGCATGGAGCATGGCGTGTCGCCCATTCGATTTTGGCTCCCGACGCCGAGAGAAACCTTCCAAGGCATCGTCGGTACGATTGTGCGTGTGAGTGTCTGACTGACTGACTGACTGACTGAGTCCCATGACACGGACGGGACTTCCGGCACCGACACCGGCCGAATGCGAAGTGCAGTCGTCAGTCAGTCAGTCCGTCAGTCAGTCAGTGCATTACGTAGGCCAGTGAGGCTTTCACTCTCCTCACCTTTGCGCCAGAGTGGTGGTTCGGATCGGCCGCCGCGTCAGCGCCATAGCAGCATGGAATTAAAACAAGGTCCTTGGCAATGCTTCTTCGTCTAGAGCGGCCTTCGCCTCCCGCTGTCTGCCTGCATGCGAAGCAACGGGAACGCGGCCGTTGCGCACAGCGCCGGCAAAAGAGTTCGGTTCTGCAGGCCGGTGTCCCTCTGGTGCCGTCGCTCCGGGCTGCGGTTGCTGCCTGTGCTGTGCTGTGCTGGGCTGAGCTGGGCTTAGTGAGCTCTAGCAGAGTCGTATTCGTTCGTAGCCATGTCTGCAGATGAGACGGAGCAGAGGCAGAAATGCATAATAATTGGCGTATTCTTCTCTCTTCACTTGCGTTTGCCATCTCTCCAACCTCGCTTTCTCTCTGCAACCTTCAGCCCCTCCGCAGCAAACCCGAACATCGCCTCATTCTTCTTTTCTCTGCGACAGAGTACAACACCTACTCTTAGCAAGAGATTCTTAGCAAGAGATTCTTAGCAAGAGATTCTTAGCAAGAGGAGCACAGGCCTGTTTTCCCTCCATCGACCAGCTTCCACTTAGACATTTTCGCTTGCAAGAAGCACACGCCAACAGTGCACCCTGTTTCGCGCCATCCCGCCCACCGCTCCGTCGCCCTCGCCGGTCTCAGATCTCAGCCCAGAGCAAAGGGGGCCAAAAAAAAAAAAAAAAAGAAGGCTTCCCGCCGAGACCTTGACTCTCGTACCTGACCTGCTGCTCGTCCGACGCCAGGCTTCGTTTGCGGCCTTCCCTTGTTGGGCGTGTCACACCGACCCGCTATCTTACGCGCCGCCGATTGTTCTCGTTGTGAGACCTGCATCGAGCTTCACGCGGCTAATAAAACGCCCTCCCTCTGCCATCACATCCCATCCCGATCACATCTTGGTCACATCTGACTTGCTGCTTCGGGCCCGAGTTCTGCAGCTAGCCCCCTCGCCGCGGACTGTCGTGCGCCCAGGACCTGAGGAACCCGTCGAACTCAAGTGTAGAACCATACACCAAAGAGAGCCTCTCTCTCTCTTGTTTGGCTTTCATCTCCCGTCGCCGCACATCGCAGCCCGGGACGGCGGAAGCTTAGACACACGGAGCTCAACTCAAAGCTCAGCGGCGCAACTCCACCCCAGGTCTCAAAACACGCCCTGGCCGGATAGTTCCATTCACGCCGTTTCGGGTTCCCTGTGAAGGTACGTGCTTTTTCTTAGTTAGAGTCTGCAGATTGTTGGCTGAAGCCGTCCCTTTTTTTTGGGGGGGGTATTTTCTGTTTGCGTCTTGTCTGTTTGATTTCTTCGTGCACTTTATTAGCCCATGCACACACTCCAACCAACCCCGGTTCCTGGGTTTGGTATTTTCGTGTTGCCTGTTTCGGCCATTTCCTTGTTTCCATTGCGGTGCAACACAGACTATCTACCATCCCTTAAATTTGGCTGTCTCTGCGTCTTTGATATTTGCATCCATCTGCAAACAGACCTTGCCAATCAACACGAGAGAGAGAAAGAAAGGAAGAAAAAACTTGCACTCATCCCTCCACTCTATTCTCGTTCACTTCTACATTCAAGCATCATCCATCTCCACATCAAACAACAGCCGCCGCTTCCCTTCACTTATCCTGATCTCCTCCTCCTCCTCACGCGTATCCCTGCTGTCCCCCCCCCTCTTGAAATATCCCCGCCAACGCCAACGCGGCGGCGGCGCCAACAAAACGTCTGCACTGCACTAAGCCCAGCCCTCTTCAAGACCCCCCCCCCCAGCCCTCGTCATTGATGCCCAGACTCTGTGCGCCTGACCAATCCGCTTGCCGCTTTGGTCTCCCCGTCCTTGTCGCTGTCCTCTCGTGCCAGCGCATTTAAGATCCCTTAGTCGGGTGCTCTGCTTGTCCTGTGCTCCCCCCCCCCCCCGGCCTTGTCTAAGCTGTCTCTACTACACACCGTCTCTCCCCGCCCCCTCACCCTTCAATACAATGGAGACCTAGGGCAACAGTAGTGCATTGTTCCATGGTCCCGCATCGATCCCTTGGCTTATAAGTCCAAACCACACCCTCTCTCGCGCGCGGATTGCTCCCACCTGCCTTTGCATTGGCCATCTCACTTTACTCTAATAACCCCTCTCAAGACTCGAGAACTCCTCTTCCACTTACACCTACCTCCATATTCATACATCTTGGCCCTGGCGTTGCATATCTAAGAAAAGCTCACCGGCTGGGCATACATCATCACTGGCGATCGTTGGCTGAGCCCGCCCGTTAACCACCATGACAGCGTCCGCCGACTCTATCGAGAAACAGCATCGCTCCAACTGGATCACCGCGCAAGCAAACATCTACTACCGCCCGCGCCTCAGCAAGAAGAAGTCGTCGTCGTTGAACACCGCCCGCTTCCCGGCTCCCCTCATCGGCCCTCGCCGAGCTCGCCCGCAGGCTATCCACATTGTCAGCTACCCGTCGGGCTATATTCCCAGGGAACTGCGCCCCGAGAATCTGCCTCCGCTGCAGGCCGGAAACTCTCACAACAAGGAGACACGGAGGGCGGCAAAGGCCAGGAGCCGCCGAGAAACTGCGTCGTCAGCCGAAAAGCAGCGCGAGAACGGCACGGTAACGCTTCGGCCAGTGCTAGGGAAGATCCGAGGAACCTTTTCTGCCGCAGGCGCTACTTCCCACTCTGCTGCAGCGCCCGCTACTGCTGCACGATCCCCGCCCGGTTTTGGTCGCGAGACCCGGGCACCTGCCATTGCCGCTGGGATAACTGGGGAAAGTGCTACCGGGGCCCCCCCGCCTGCGTATGACGACATCCCCTCCGACACCACCTCCGACACCCCCGGGCCGGCACATGATTTAACCTTGACCACCACAGCCACAGCCACTTCCACCACACCCGCTTCCTCCACAAACTCAGACTTCGAAATGACGGGCCGTTTTGCAAACCCTCCCATGCCGAGCGGTCTCATCATGGCCAATCCCAACGGCATCGTCAGTCGCTCTGGCGCCCCGAAATCCTCCGTCACGTCCTGCGTCGCCGAGGTCCCCAAGCCTGTCGCCTCTGGCAGTGGTGTTTCGTGCTCCATCCTCCTCGCCGAACAGAACATCTTCCTCTCCGGCTTCGACCACGATGGCAACCGCCACCGCGAGAACCAAACCGGCACGGCCCTCCTGCGCGGCAAGCTTCAACTGCGCATCACCAAAAACGTAAAGATCAAGGCCGTCCAGCTCAAGCTGCTTGGCCGCGCCCGCACCGAGTGGCCCGAGGGCATCCCGCCCATGAAACAGGACGACTACGAGGAGGAGAGCCTGCGCACCCAGGTCCTGACCTTTTTCAACGCCATGAACGACGGCTGGGAATCCGACTACGGAAACCAATGCACCTACCGCCTGAAGGGCTCCCCGCATAGCGACAATGCCAACGGCAGTTCCACTAGCGTCGCTACTCGCTTCAGCAACTCAAATAACTCCCTCCAGCCGTCACACCGCAACAACCTGACTGCCAAGGAAGTGAAGCGTTTGTCTTTGCAGAGCGTTCAGCAGCGCAGCTTTCAGAAGGGCGAGAGCCCCATTGCCACCCACACCCAAGTCAAGGGCTACAAGGTCTTCTATCCTGGCGTTTACGACTACTCCTTCGAGCTGCCCATCGATCACCACCAGCTCGAGACGACCAAGCTGCAATTTGGTTCCGTCACCTGGGAGCTCCAAGCGACAGTCGACCGCGCCGGCGCCTTCAAGCCTAACCTGCACGGTAGTAAGGAATTGTCCATTGTCCGAGTACCCGATCAACTCTCACTCGAGATGTCAGAGCCCATCTCCATCAGGCGACAGTGGGAGGACCAGCTGCACTACGACATCGTCATCTCGGGGAAAAGCTTTCCCATTGGAAGCAAGATCCCCATTGCCTTCAAGTTGACGCCCCTAGCCAAGGTCCAGGTGCACAAGATTAAGGTCTTTGTGACCGAATCCATCGAATACTGGACAAACGACAAGCGCGTCACCAGGAAAGACCCCGGCCGCAAGATCCTACTTCTCGAGAAGACGGCCGGTAAGCCCCTTGGCCCGGTATATGCATCCTCCGACCTGCGTTTCCTCCAAGGTGGAGAAGTCACTCCCGAGCAACGACGTGAAGCCCGCGAGGCTGCAGCCCGGATGCGAGCTTCCGATGCTGCCAGGCGCTACACTATCGCCCAGCCCCTACCCGAGCCCAGCGACAACATGTTGGGAGAGTTAGATTTAGGGCTGGAAAGCTTCTGGGGTGCAACGGAGATTGAAGCCAACGTCCAGATGCCGACGTGCGAGATGATGGCCAAGAACAAGGATCTGAGGCTCAGTCCCGACTGCAGCTGGAAGAATGTCAATGTTTTTCACTGGATCAAGGTATGTATCTTCGCTTGTGTTCCAATTGCCAAACCGATATTAACTATAGCTAGGTGGTGATGCGAATCAGCCGCATCGATCCTGATGATCCCAGTGGTACTAAACGCAAGCATTTCGAGATCAGCATTGATTCGCCCTTTACTGTTCTCAATTGCCGAGCCACCCATGCCAATACCAACCTACCCGCATACTCAGGTGCGATGGGTCCGTCCACGACTTATCAGTCCAGCTGCGGTTGCCCGGACGCTACGACTGTCCCTACCGATGTCTCTCCTAGCTCCTCTACCGGGACGCTGGCCGGCGTGAATCCAAACATCGTGAGCCCCAGCAACGACTGCCTCCCTGCGCCGCCGCAGGCAGCACATCTAGCTCAAAACCCCAACGGTCAGCAGGATCCACGACCGATTCATCTGATGCGAGTCCCGAGTTTCAATCCCCCGGCCTTTGACGACGATATCGCGCCACCTGCTCATGAGATGGGCCGAGCCTCGGCCCAACAGGGGGGCATGACGCCTCCCCCGTGTTACGACGCGGTTGTAGGGACACCGAGCGTGGACGGCCTTGCCGACTACTTCGCTCGCTTGGCAGACTATGACGACACCAACTCGGACTCAGGATCCGACTCAGACGAGACGCCTCCTAGAATTCTCGAGAGATCGGGACGGGTCAATGTGGCCCATCCCAGAACGCCGGGTGGTCGGATGACCAGTAGGAGCATGGAGATCTCCCGCCCACAAATCAATCTAGATATGAGTGCTCTCACGCGCCGAGCCGCAAGAGCGGTGTGAAAAGCGCTAGCCGCCCAAGTGTGATGTGATTTCGGATCCTGGTGTTCAGACCCGCTGAGCGCGACTCAAAAGCCACAACCACAAACACATCCGATGATGTTTTCCAACGAAACCAGCATCTACTCTAATGTTTTTCTTTTGTCAAACTGTCTATTACATCAATCATACGAGCTGCATGGGATGAGATGCTGCGAACATTTAAGGTCAATGTCAATGCATGGAACACTGGCGGCGTTTGGTTATCTGCTTTTTTGCCTGGTTCTCTGATAGAACCTGGAGTTTTACATAGAAAATGGGAGAAGAGGCACGCATGGGTCATTGTCATGACACCTTGGATAGGAGGTTTTGTACATGGGGGTTATTTCGGGACCATATGGACATGGACGCATCCAGGAGGCACAGGCATACACACTTTTTCAGATACCATATTATGAATGAACCATTCCTTGTCTATCTTATGAACTAGACTTGCTGTGCAATGTTTTGAGTGTTTCCAACTGATCTACGTGCCGCGGGAAGCGACACGCCCTCTTGGTTCAGGCGACTCTATTTCAACTTGAGCCGGCGCATAAAGCGAACGAGCCCCTGCGGTCTAGCCATGGGGAAGTTTCACCTAGGGGTCTGGTAGCCTTTGGGGGGGTTTCTGAGAATACTACTTGCGTGGGGCTGCCATATGTAGTCGTGAGCACGAGTCTAGCAAAGGTCCTATGGAGCCAACCTGATTTGTCTGTCTCGGGGATTGACGACGCGGTGAAGAAGTGAGATGACAGGTAAAGGTGGACTTGAAAAATGCCGAAATTGCCGGAGGAGTTCTGAGTGAGTGGCGACGACGAGATGTGGTCGGGTTCTTTTGTGAGAGAGAACAAGACCGGGGCTGTAGGGCTGATGGTAGATGATTGGTGCATGATGTCACTAGCCGTGTATCCTTTCAGCTAGTCCTAGTTCCCTCTTCAGAGCGCCGAGTGGTTGGCGATTGACTGACCGTGTCTGCCGCCTTCAACCTCACGAGAATGGAGCTCTGAACCAACCGTCAGATCAAGCACGCAGCTCTTACGAGACGTTTTCGTGACCGCCATCCATTAGGTCGTCCAGCCCCCCCCTCACAGCCGTCTGAGGTAGCCAGCCAGCCAGTGCGCAGGCTGCGTAAGCTCCGATATCTCCGGGCCACAACAAGCTCATCCTCGCCATGGCCGCACGAGAAGAGGGCCTGTTGGAAACGGCCTTGGCCCGCCAGCGCAAACCGCATCGCAAGTCCCGGCTGGGATGCGGCAACTGCAAACTGCGAAGCGTCAAGGTTGGCCCTCCCCGTGTTTCCCTTCATCCACCGTCTTTCATCTTCTCAAGCTAATCCAAACTTCGCCCCCTCCCTCCCCTTTCTAGTGCGACGAATTCAAACCATCCTGCAAGCGCTGCACGGCCTCGGGCTTCGTCTGCAGCTACGCGCGCTCCGCCCCGGCGCTGCAGCTCGCCCGGAGCGCCGGCGGCGCGGGAACCCTGAAGCTGACCCTGGACGGCGCGGCGACCCCGATCCCGATACCGGCCCCGGGACGGGAGCTCCCGGCGCCGTTGCCCGGGCTGCGCATCCCCGTCGCCGGGCCCGTCGCCGGGGCCGCCGGGGGCAGCTACGAGATGCGCGCGGCCGACTTTGCGGTGCTCGAGCGCTTTCGCTCCAGGACGGTGCTGACGGTGGGGAGTGCTAGCACGAGGCATCTGTATACGGAGGGGGCGTTTGCATTGGGGGTCACGGTCCGTATTTCTTGTCTCTCTCTTGTCTTTGCATCACGTCCTACCTCTTTGCTTCTGTTCTCCCAGCTGACGCGCTCGTCTAGAACCCCTACCTCCTCCACGTCTTCCTCGCCTTCTCCCTCCTCCACGACTCCCACCTGTCCGCCGCGGCGACCTCGGCCGCCCACCGCTCCGCGCTGGCCTTCCACTGGTACCACGGCACCGCGCTCTTCCACCGCAACCTCGCCAGCGCCGCCCGAGCCTCTCCGGTGGCCCTGGCCGGCTCGCGCCGCGACGCGCTGTGGGCCGCCGCCGCCATCCTCGGCGCCGCCGCCTTCGCCTTCGCCGGCTCGGCCCCCGCCGGCCCGGCCGCCGCGTGGCCGCTCAAGGACCCGTCCCCGGAGGACCTCGACTGGCTGAAGATGAGCGACGGCAAGAAGGTCGTCTGGGACATCGCCGACCCCTCGCGGCCCGACAGCATCTTCCACCCGCTGCTGGCCGACCACGCGCGCCTGGCCTCGCCCAACGGCCTGCTGCCCATCCCGCCGACGGCGCTGCCCTCGCCGCTGTACGCGCTGTGCGGCCTGGCGTCGCCGTCGTCGTCGGCGCGCACGAACCCGTACCACGTGGCGGCGTCGTTGCTCGCGCAGCTGCTGCACCGCGAGCTCAACGACGACACGGTGATCCAGTTCCTGTCGTTCCTGAGCCAGCTGGACCCGCGGTTCCGGCGGCTGCTGGAGGACAAGGACCCGCGGGCGATGCTGCTCCTGTCGTACTGGTACGCCAAGGTCGTGGGGTTCAAGAGGTGGTGGCTGAACCGGCGGGCGCAGGTCGAGGGGCAGGCTATTTGCACCTATCTGGAGAGGGAGTGTGCTGATGACCCGATGATGATGGAGTTGTTGGAGTTTCCAAAGGCAGTGTTTTTCAAGGGGCCGGGCAGATATGAGAAGACCGTGAGCAGAGTATTAGGTGTTACGGATGGACAGACTGTACAACTAGGCGGAGAGGTGTGATAAAGAACACCACTGATGCAGTTATCGGCCGAAAGCTGTCGAACAGAAGAATACCTAATGAAATAATTCTTCCTCAAAGACAGAGCACTGAAACAAATATGACCGACCCGAAACGCCGCTATCCTAAACACTATCCATGGTATCATCGAGGCCGCACTGTGAATCCTAAATCTCCTTGCACCCTAGTCCTTACAGGAGACTCCGTTTAAGCCCCGACCTTGACTTCCTGTGGCGACTCCTGGCTCTGGTCGTCCTCGTCTGCCGTCTTAGGCATTAGAGGGTGCGCTGGGTCGTAGCCGACCGACTTGACAATGCCGAGCCCTTTGGTGCGGCCTTCTCGGAAGAGTAGGCGGTCGCCGGGAGTGAGATACTCGGGGCGCTGGACGAAACGGAAGGCAACGGTCGCGCGGTCACCCGTGCGGATGAGTTCGCGGTCGATATCGATGATGGCGCAAGTCTGGGAGACAGGGCCTACGTGCAGCATGGCCTGATATTTGGTCTTGATGGTTGTAGCGTGTGATAGGATCAAAACTGAAGCAAGGTTAGTCACTATCATTAAAGGAAACGTCAAGTTGAATCACTCACCCTCGGCTATGAATTCTCGGTGTACCCTGGGAATTGGCTGACCCTCGATCTTTGGCAGCACAACCATGCCCTTTCTAACATCCTTACGCTTCACCTTCTTCAAGGCAAACGAGGCCGACTGTCCTGCCGAAGCAGCCGGGACTCGGATCCTCTTGCGCTCAATGGAACGAATCGCCGTGGGAGTGAAGTTTCCGAGGGAATCCGGGCCGACCAACACAGCGTCGCCCTCGTGAATTACCCCTGACTTGATGATACCCGAGACCACAGTCCCGGTGAAGGGGACCGAGAAGGTGTCATTGACGTGGAACTCGAATGGCGCATCCGAGTTGTATCGTCCGTGGTGCGGGAGGATGTTCAAAAAGGTCCGGACGAGATCGAGATTCTCGCCTGTGACGTTGGACACGAGGAATACGGGGCAGATACGCTGGCTGACAAACTGGGATGCCGTGTTGATGCACTCTTCGCGATTCTTGATGAAGGTGGGAATCTTGCGCGCGCCGGGACTCTTCATGATCTTCGTAATCTGCGTGATGGTCTCCTCGAGGATGTTGGGCGGACAAATGTCGATCTTGGTCACAACAACCATCACGGGAACATTGAGCGCGAGGGCAATACCCAGGTGCTCCTTGCTCATGCCAATAAGACCGTTGTTCGCCGCAACCATAAGCAGGCAGTAGTTGGGGCTGCTGGAGAGCAGCCCAAAGACAGTCGTTCGCAAGTACTTTTCATGACCGGCCAAGTCAGTGAAGGTGATGACCTTGGCGCTCCGCTTGCCGATTTCCTCCCACGAGAGCTTGCCTGACAGAGTCGTTAGGGGATACACGACACTTGGTGAGCTATTAAAGACTTACGTCCGGGGATATCAGAGGTGATGACATGTCCCAAAGTGTCAAACCCCATAATCTCCATGCTGACAGAGCTGGTACGTCCTGTTTCAATCTCGTGCTTGTGGCGGAACAAGCTGACTCGAGCCTTACCTCGGCCGTCGTCGAGGTCTCCTTTGACTAATACCCCCAGCATGGAGCTCTTTCCAGCGTCGACTGCCAGTTGTTAACACCGATCATGGCAAGTAAACCTCGCGCCATCTTACCATTGCCCACTACCGCTATTCGAGTCTCAATAACATCTTCTATATGAGCGGGGACCTGTCGGATCAGGACCTTTCCGCTACAGCTTTTGTCCTTGGGAGTCTTCTCGCTCGTGCAGGCGGCCTCCTTGTCACCACCCACGTTTTTCGTCAATAGGAGATTGCAATTGGCGCGTACTCGCTTCGCAGTGACTTCCAAAGTCTTGTATGCAAGGTCCCACTCGTCCGCAGTCAGATGCATAGAGTCGCCGTTATTCTCGTGGCCAAGCTCAAAGACGGCCTCGCCAAACCCTTCCTCTATCCGCTCGGCAACGAGGTTCTCTAGCTGCTTCAGCGAGGTTTCGTTGGAGTCCAGGAGTAGTTCTTTGAGGGGAACCCGCGGTGCAGAGTCAGCGAGGTCGAGGTTGTCAAAAAGTTCGTCGAGTTCAGCATGGTGTTGCTCATTGGCGTCCGTCGTGGTAGGGGGGACCTCGATGGCAACGGAGGCGGTTTTTGCGGTTGGGTAGCGGAGGTTCTGCTGCTGTTCAACGTACTCGGCGAAGTCGTTCAGAGCCTAGTCAGTCATTTTTAGCTTTAGTAATAGCAGAGTTGTAGGACAGGACTTGCCGACTCCCCCTTGCGCCTCTCATGCGCCAGCGGCTTCGTCGGGAAGTTCGACATTGTAAGCGACACAGTAACGGTGAGGGCATGCGGGTTTGCTGCATCACAGATGGATCACAGAGGTATTCGAGTTATCATTGGAGTTGCCAGGAGAGGTGACGACTTTCCGACGGTGGTCTGGCCAAGGAACAATAAGTACTCAAGAGCGAGAGGTGAATGCCTGATTGGCTGCGCCTCTCTCGCCGGCTGACTGAAGTGAAGTGACGTCGTGACAAGAAGAGTCATAGACGGAGTCGGAACACGGAAGGTTTCTGGATGAAGTGGCGTTGGCTGGACCGGCAATGCGCGGGGTGTTACTCACCAGCACGATTATCGATAAGAGCTACGGCAGGTGACGCACGAGCCATTGAAATAATTCGACCTTGACATCGTTTCATGAAACCCCGGCATCTTCATACCGCATTTAAGAGTACGTCAAAGCACCAAGCCTCATTTCTCATTTCATGAAGCTAAGGTGGCTAATGAAATCAAGGAAGGGGAGAGCTAAGAAGTCTACTCCAGCCCGTGCTTCGCTCAAGCATCAGGTCAAGCGAGATCATAGTTCCAATACAGCGGGCTTGTAGTTGTGGTTATTAACTATGTGTTGTGTCGTAAATGGTTCCCCGAGATATCAACGAGGAGGATAATACGTCCGCTAATCAATCATCCGTACCCACAAGCTGCATTCCATGCCACACTCTCGGCAGGCATGTGCAGGATACGGAAGCCAAATCCTTTGGCCAACGAGTCGGCTCAACTCGTCGTCTTGAAATTCGGCCAGTGACTCTCATGCCCGTCTATGTATGTGAAGCACTAGCTGGCAGCAAGTTCCACCGCCGAAGCGATGACAATGCACTCTCAGTCCAAGAACCTCTTCACTGGGGAGATGCGACGTATGATGCCGTGGGATTGCCGCTCCAGCACTCTAGAAGGGAACCTGAGGAGAAATAAGGACAACACTATCGCCTGCAGCAGCGCGTTAGTGAAACAACAGCGCGACTCGTGACTACTACAACTCACCTCTCACAAACAACATCTCAGATTTCCGACTAATGGTCTTCAGGTATCGTTAGCATTTATGATCCTAGCGTAGATGAGAGACTAACGGCTCACCTTGATCTCCTCGTCCTCGTCATCCTCATCAACTGTGTAGATGGTCTCCTCCACCTCACCCAGGACCAGGTTGCAATGGCTGTCGTAGGCCTATCAGGAGTGTCAGCGCCAGGGCTCTTATACTCTCAAGTCTCAAGTGGGAACAAGACTCACGTGAAGCTTTCCCTTGAGCTCGCGATCTCCTCGCAGCTTGACAAACACAACCTCGTTGAGCAGGAGCCTCACGAGATCGAGGGGCTCCGATACATGGTGGGTCTCCTCGCCAGCGTCGGCCATGGTGAGAATCTCAAAGGGCTCACAGTGAGTCTTCCTTATGTGCTGTATAATGTCCCTGGAGGTTGAGCCTTAGCAGGGGGTGTGAGAGTCAGGGGGGTGGGCGGCTTGAGGTTGTCGACAGGGCCCTTCGTAGATTTGGTGCAAAAGACGATTCTAGCCATGGATGGGAAATCTTCGGCTGCACCGCTGTGGGAAGAATACATTCAGCGGGGACTGTATGCATTTATGCCGATGTTTTACCCCACACTTTGGTCTTGTATCCTTGTATCCGTCGCCCACCTGCGGAGGCTGCGTGGGCGATTTGCGTTACACGGCAGGTTATTAATTACATTCTCCTTCTCCAACCGAGACCGTCGGTGCCATTGTTTCTTCTCCTCATCTACGGCGTCGCTTTTTGACGTTTTCAACCCCATGACGGCTGCCATTGTGCCATGCCACAGGGTCGGTTCCTCTCGCGAGGCCCTCGTCTCGCCTGCCTCTCACCTTCTCCACCCTCCGCCGCCGCGCTACTGCTCCAGCTACCGCTCCAGCTCCCGATCCTCGACCCACCGATAAGGCATCGACCCGCTGTGGATCAGCGACGATGGTTAGCAAACCTAGCATCAACAACAGATAATTTGGCCGGATCCTCGACATTGTACCCGGCTTCGTTCTCGGCTTCGTTTTCGGCTTCGTCCTCGGCTTTAGCTCCTCCGTCTTCTCTGTCTACTTCGAACCTGATCTCGAGGTTCCCTGACTCGAGGTTCTGCGATTATGGCGCGGAGTGGCCAGGTGTTCCCACGCCCCTCGACCTGCTCCTCCAGGCCATCCAATGTCGCGATGTGCCTCGGATCATCCCTGCGTTCCTCGAATGGGCCAAATACTTGAACTACAACTACAGAGATACCGATTCAGCTCTGGTCCAGCTACGTGAGCTGCCAGTCGCTACCTTCTCTGAGATCCTGCGTTGGGTCGACCCCGTCGCGAATCCTGCTCATGATGTCGCTCATGGCCTCAACATTGCCCTTGGCCAGATCCAATTCAGCGACCTCAGGGATCTCGTTGACCAGTTCGGCGTCCGCAAACAGTATCGCATGGTCCTCGATGCAGTCAAGGTTGTCGTAAACGCCCGCCACCTCGCCCAACGCGAGATGCTTATCCAAGACTACGAGGTCTGCATCCGCTGTGCAGGCGCCGCCGTCGACCCCTGGGCTGCCACAAAATTCTTTCGATCCATTTCCGAGCACGGTCTAGCGAATCGTCGCAACACTGCTACCTGGGTCGAGCTTACCAAGGCCCTGTTCTACATTGAACCTCTGTACTACCAGTTCGACCGCGCTCGCGTTGCCGTGACGGCGCGCGAGACACACAGCGCACGGCAACGTTACCCCCCCTCTGCCCTCTGGCGTATGGAGCGTATGAGATACAGCCTGAGCGCCTTCCGCAGAATGCCATACAACCGTAGTCTGCTGCGCCTCCATCAGGACCTCCGCATGTTCACCCGCCTCAAGTTCAGGACTCGCGATCACTGGACCAGATCAAAGTTGTACGGCGTGCTTCTCAACGAGGAGCTCCTCTGCTCCACCCTGATCATGTTCTCGAGGTCCAGCTCTGTGGCCAATATGAAAGGTGTCGTACTCGGTCGAGGCTTCCAAGTCAGCCTCAAGGAGGATACGAAGACGGGCGAGGCCATCGTTCTCACCCGCGGCAAGAAGTTCCGTGATGGCAACCCCCGAGAGCCCACCGAGAGGCTCCTCCACGCCATTGTCGAGAGCTTCTGCTCCATCTCCCGCATCAACGCAGCCATCAAACTCCTCGTTCATGTGTCAAGCAGTTACAACATCCCTATCCCCCACGAAACATGGTCGAACCTCCTGAACTGGACGTACGTCAATGCCTCTAAGCCTCTACAACCCATGCGCCGTCTCCAGGGCAACTACAAGGTCAACTCGTTCCGGGCTAAACATGTTCTCGATGTCTGGAATATCATGACATCCGAGCCGTTCAACGTTAAGCCTACCTTTGACGACTACACCGTCTACATCAAAGCCCTCGTCAAAGAGGGTCTCCTAGACAACGCCATCGGCCTCATTCGCAGCGAGGTGGTCCCTTACTACCGTCGCATTGAGGAGGAGCATGAGAAGCTCGTCTTTGATGAGCTCCTCCAAGGTGTAACCGTGCTCACCCATCAGCGTAGACAGATAGAGATACGCAAGGAGTACGTGTGGTATCACACCAACGCCCTCTTCACCAACCTGCTCAAGAGCGCCTCCCTAGTCAGACACCGACGCCAGGGGCCCTTCATGCAAGTCGACATCCCAAACCTAATCGACGAGTTCGGTGACTTCTTCGCCTACCAAGTCATCTACCGCACTGCTTGGGGCCGCGTCTGTTTAACACGCCCCAACATTGAGCGCCGCTTTGATTGGGCAAACCAGGTCCGTACCACGCTGCCCCAGATGCTGGGCAGTATGGAGGTCAGAGCGCGCATAAGACGCGGAGAGCTAGACCCAGAAGCGCCGGGATACGAGTGGCCTATGACCAGGCGATTAAGGATAGCCGAGAAGAAGCGCAGACCGCGAGGGAGGACAAGGGCCTTGGGGGATCCCCAGGAGTCCAACCATGAGATGGAGTGGTGGAGAGATCTAGAGAAAGAGTTGAGAAAATAAAGACATGTCTGCGTCTTTCTGAATATAGTTTCAGCTACATATACGAGCATCTATTCACTATGGCCTCAAACTATGTCCTCGTCTTTGCAAGCGAAGTAAAAGGCTCGTTCCAATTGATAACATTCGGGTATCTATCTTCCATCAATATTTCATAAATACGAGATAACCACCGGCCCAGCCGAGCCATGAGCAATCGTTTTCTCATCATGATAGCACAAAAGAAAATCCTACACAAAAACGTACAAGGAGCCGCCCAATTTTCTTACACGCATTGCATGTCCTGTAATCCAATACCAACTACGTCTGAACCTCTGCGTGGGTGGCGGTACGATACGCATTCCGTAAACAAGCCCAGAAAAGACAAATGAAAGAAACTAAAAGAAATCGACGGCGACAGTGAAAAGAAGTCGCGTGTGGTGGGCTCCCTACACGACGGAAGCTGCCTCGGCAAGTACACTGATAAGACTCACAGCCGCTCCACCAATGCCCACGGCCCCGAGCGTCTCGCCCCAGACCTTCTTCCGAGACGTGCGATCATCCCGCCTCGATGCGCGGCGGTCGCTCCGGTGGTGCCGCTTGCTGCTGCCGTAGTAATCGCCGGCGCCACCGCCGTGCCTGTCGCGGTGCCGCTCGCGCTGGTCCGCGCTGTCCGAGTACCGGCGCGAGCTTTCCCGGCCAGAGCGGCGGGAGGACCGGTCGCGGCGCCGGTCGTCCCGGTCGTCCCGGTCGTCCTTGAGCGAGCGCGAGGTGCGCGACTCGACCTCGTGCGGCTCCGGGTCGAAGCGCACGTGGTTCTCGTTGCGGTTCTTGAGGATGGGCTTGGGGAGGACGGTGCTGGACGGCGAGGTCCTGTTCTTCTTGGGCGGGGGGCTGACGACGAAGGGGTAGCTCTTAGTTCCCTTTTCGTACGTCTGCTCGTATTCGTCGCCGGTGGAGTCGCTCTCGTCGGTGAGGGCGCTGTCATCGTCGTCGTCGCGGCTACTCTTGGAGTCTGCGCGCTCGGCATCACGATGGCGCCCGCGGCGTTCGGACCGGCGAGGCGGCAAACGCCGGCCAGAGCGGGCGGCGCGAGCTTCGGCGCTTTGGCGCGCGTACTCCGCGATCTGCTCCCGCGAGAGGCGGCCCAGGATGGCGACGTACTCCGGCCGGGCCTCGTACCGCACGCCTGCGCGCTCGAGGACCTCGGGGCTGACGAGGGTGCGCCGTATCTTGGTCCATTGCGCTTCGGCGGGGATCTCCTGCCCGTAGCGGTCCGGGGCGAGACGGGTCGTGCCCGGGCTGGCGCCGTATGCGGGGGGGCCGCCGCCGTGGACGTATGGCGGCAGCGGGGGGACGGACCGAGGCGATGCCCCGAGGGGGTGCGAGTTTGGCGAGCTGGATAGTTCGGGGCCGGGCAGGGAGCCTGCCGTGTTGGAAGGGAGGTATCTCTGGCCAGCGCCTGACGGCGAGATGCTGTGCTGTTGCGGTTGCTGCTGCTGCTGCAGATTCAGGCCGGCCATGTCAGAGTTGAGGGTATCCATTGCCATGAGATCCCGTGTCGAGATGAGGGCCAGCGAGTCGCCCGGTTCGCTTGTCGTGTCCTGGGGCGAGGTGGAAATGTTCTCGTTCACCGGGGCCAGATCGGGCATTCGACGCTCATCCTTGATGCCAACAAAGTACTTTTCGTTGGCGTTGTAAGCTGGAACCTCCTTGGGGGACGTGGGCATAGACTTGGCCTCGCGCTCGAGCAGACCGCGGACGGTGGGATACGTGCCACCAGACATGTTGGACTCGAGTTCGCGGATGTAAGCTCGGAGAATGTCCTAGAGGGAGACACAAAGATTAGCATCTAAGATTGGGTATTCGAGGTAACCATCCGAGGTGAACTACAAAAAAACGAACCTTGTGTCTGCGTAGGACTTGGGGGGCAAAGCCAGCTTTTTCGAGCTCGGCCTTGAACTCGAGCCACAAGCTGTCCTCGTCCTCGTTGAAAGAGCCGTAGTCGCGGTCTACGAACAGCCTGTTTGCGATGGTGTCGACCTTGTCCTTGATGTCCTCGAGGCCGGGCTGGCGCCCATCGACCTGGTACGGCTTGCTGGCAGGGTTTTGCAGCTGGACGGTGTCGAGGAACATGTCGACGCTCGCCTTGTCGCTCATGAGCCGGGAGCGCACGACGGCGAGGCTCCGGTCGCGGGCACGGTCGTCGCCGGCCGGGCGGCCGTCGCCGTGCTTGTCCAAGACGGACTCGAGCTGGGCGAGGGTGAAGTCGCAGTCCTCGACCATGGGCCGCAGGCGGCGCGAGGAGGCGGGCGCGGAGGCGGCGTGGACGCGGCTGTTGAGGAGCGAGTCCTGGTCGGCGGCCTCGACGCGCAGGTGGCGCAGGGCGAGGTGCAGCTGGCGCACGGCGGCGGCGGCGTCGGCGAAGGCCAGGCCGGAGTGTTTGGCGCGCACGTAGAGGGTGCGGGCGAAGGCGTCGACGGCGTCGATGTGCTCGACGGTGGAGGAGCCGCCACTCATGATGGGGTGGGAGCCCAGGGTCGGCTGGGTGGTTGGGAGGTTCTGGGAGGGGAAAGTGGCGGTGTTGGGTTTGAGAAGTCGAGAGGAAAATTGAGTAGTTGTTGGTGCTGCTGCTGCTGCTGTTGTTGTTGTTGTTGTTGTTGTTGTTGTTGTTGTTGTTGTTGTTGTTGTTGTTGTTGTGGTATTGATGGTGATGGTGATGGTGGCGCTGGTGTTTATGTCGTCACAAAGCAGGTAGTAAGGGTGTAAGTCAGTCAACTAGACACACGACGAAGATTCAAGGTGCAGGGTCACAGCGATCGAAGGTGAGAGTGAGAGAGAATTGATTTTCTGTTTCGACCGGGGACATGCCAGGCTTGAAAAGGGAGAGAGGAGAAGCGAAGGGGAGGCGAGCTGGATGGACGGCTGGATGTCTTGTGTATGTGTGTGTACAACCTCAGATGGTGGCAGGGCGTTCAGTTCGCCAGGTAGAGTAACGTCAGTGGGCGTGCCGGTGGGTGACAGTGACAGTGGGTGTGACGGACGGCCTTCTGCTGTGTCCAGCTGCCCACGGGTGCATTCGCCCAACCCGCAGAAAGCCCAATGGAAGCAAGCCCGCCACCATCACCACCACCATCTTTCCATGGATGGATCCCTTTCAACCCGTCCCAGCCAGCCAGGCACCCAAACCTTGGCAAGCCGACGCCGTGTCGATGCTGCGTTACATCGCCCCGAGAACGGGAATGCGAGCGGATACATGGATTGGCTACTTAGGTAGATAGACCTAGCCTAGATACAACGGCAAGGAAATCGTTCTCGTCTCGGCGAACCAACAACCGAGCTCGTTCGTTTCCCCGTCCGTCCAATCCCCCGGCCGGGAAAACGGTGACGTAGCCCACCAAGCTGCATCCCCTCTTCGAACGCACCCAAAACACAGGGCTGACCAACCACGATCCGTCGCCCTGCACACACTCTCCCACATGTACATCAACAAGGAGGTAACAATTCACCTCCGCCCGGGACTGGATCCTGAAATTCTTCCCCCCGGCTGCAGCTGTCGACCCTGATCTCTGAACCGGATCCTGGGGTTGATTAGGTACTAGACCTATTTATGTAGTTGCGGGAAATCAGGGTCAACGTTCCATCAAACATGGATGTTTTTCTCCCAGGGATGGCGTCCTACTGTCGTCACCCGTTGCTGTTGCCCTGCTGTGCTTTTCTTAGACTCGGCCCGGCCAACCCAGAGGCACGGATCAACAGTTTCGCTTTCGCCTTTGGGCCTGAGAGGCAAAAGAATACCATGTATTGTACTGAGCATCTCTCTCCCAAGACTCCGTCCATCGGCGTAATCCGACACACGCACTCACACTCACAAGAGTCATCGCCATTTGTCATATTTCTACCTACTAGATAGAGCATCGCCCGGCGGTGTCCTCCGCGAGGCTGACTGTGGAAAGTCCCTTTCTGCCCTAGAAGTGCGGTAATCATCCCTTCCCGTCCCTTCCCAAGAACTCCTCCACCTCCCGGCCTCTAGCGCCAAAGCTGCCCTCGTGAGAATGACATCTCACACTCCCTCAGCCAATCAATTGCCTCCATATCCCATGCATTTCATCCCTCGGCGTCGACTAATACTCCACTCCCGGTGCTCACGCTTGACAGGGCTGTGCTGGCGTGTAGATGGGTGCATGGCAGTCAGTACTCCGTACCAAGAATGTAGTAGTATCTAGGCAGCCATACTTAATTCGTTGGTTCTTTGGTCCCCCGTCCTCGCCAACTAAGATCTTTGAACAACGCACAATCTGCACAATATCTGCAGCCCTGACGCTTTTGCACCATGCCAAACCGCATAGACCTACTTGCAAGCCCATCAGCGTCAGCGCTGCTGCACGTCATCGCACCAGGCATACTTACTAGTACATACCAAAAGGCAGATCTCGCCACGCCGGCCAATGGACCCTTCGAGCAGGTAGGACTGCATCTTCTGCGATCCCGGCTCTCCAATCGCTCCGCAGCTTCTCTGACACGGAAGTCCCCTACGTACGTAAGTATATTATACATCTACATGGTACAGTACCGTAAATATACGATCCCGAATGCGTACCTATCTATACTTGCACTTCGTAATCATGCACCCGATGACTCTTCCAGGGAACCGGGATGCACATCAAAGCCACATGTCAAAAAAGATGCCCATTTATTTTGATACTCCTGCATAGCCGTCAACTCCCCTCTCCCTGCTGGTAGACAGACAAGGGTGTCCTAGAAACTATCCTATCTCAAGATCAAGAGCTTAGTATCGTGGGAATACATTCCGCGCCCCCGCCTCATTCTCCGCCTAGGCCTCCCACCTTGCGCCGTGTATAACCGGTCTTTGTGGTTTGCCACGCCACCGTCCGGACTTCCGAGGCGCCGGCCTCTCGGACTCTTCTTCCTGGGCGGCTCGGTAGTTCAGGCATTGTCGGGGTCTCGCCTCATCCTTACTCCTTCGTCTGCTGACGCCGACGCCCAGCCGTGCCAAGCCAAGCCCCGTGCCGAATTCCTGGCATTCTGTTCGATTTTCAGCCGCATCCCATTGTCGGCGCCCCATTCGCAACATCTGCCCTATCACCGGGGTCCGGATATCTGTTGCCTGAACCTTCGGTCTTCTCATCTTCGCCCGAGCTGAACAGTCTGGCTCAAATCGCAAGCTTCTCCAGCGAATACGCCTCCACCTTCTGGCTGATCAGGTGGCCGCGCTCTCGCAAGCTCCTCTCCACCACTTCGCCTCCGGACACCACCTTGTCCTTGGTGGGTAGTAGCTTCGTCTTGAGACCTAGAGGTAGGAGTCGGGATTCCCGGCCTTCCAGCTGCATCGGGATCGGCTTGTTCGTGTTCCACGCCTGTCGTGCGGCCCCTCCCTTCTGGGCCGCCAGCCCAAACTGAACTGCCTCGCCCACAATGCCGTTGAGGTACACAGCCTCCTCCAGGCCTTCTAGCGCTGCCGTCACTTCAAGCTTCAGCGCTGTCAGGAAGTCGCCGGCCTCGGCCTTGTCCGTAGATGAGATGGAATCGTTGAAGAGCCAGCCTCCAGCTCCGACAGCATCCAGGCACCTCCCCAGAAGGTCTGAGATGAGCGTAATCACTCCGTCTGGTGGCGGGTCGTTACCTTCTGAGTCGAAACTAGTGGGGTCGATGTACAGCGACGTCCATGCACCTCTTACCAACTCCACACGGAGCGTGTAGACGAGCGACAAAATCTCCTCCGTCTTCAGTGTCGCCCGGAGAGCCTTGACCGTGGTCACGGCGGGCAGGCGCCAGAGCTTTGTGAAAGCCAGGGTCAAGCCACGTGAACGGCTGCTGCTGTCGTCTCCGAGGTAGCACTCGGTTCGGGTGAGGTCCCGCTCCAGATCGTCTAGATCCATTTCGTAGTTCTCGGTTCCCTCATGCGTCTCGTCTTTGAGCAGTTTGGCGCTGGCCAAGTTGCTCCGGTCGGTAATCAAGTCCAGGCTGAGCATCAGTGCCCGAATGGCCAGTAAAAGCTCCAGTTCCCCGAGCTGGGTGGCCTGGAGATAGTTGAGCAGCAGTGTCATCGATGGATCGGTATCCATTAGGCATGAGAGAAGGTCGTTAGCCAGTTTCTTGCTGTCCAGTGCCTCGGCATCAAACTCATCCCGGAACGCAGACTTCAGGTTCGACAGAGTAAGATGGCCGGCCACAACCAAGTAAGAGGCAACATTGCTGTCGGGCAGCTGCAGCTGCAGCACTGGTCGAGGTGACTCGCCCTCGGTCAACGAGATTGAAAAGACTCGGCTGATGGCGTACGAAACCCAACGGCGATCCACGGCGGCATAAGACGAAGGGCCTGGAAGCCATTCCCACTCTGGTAAGTCTTGGAGCTCCGCCTCTGCCTTCACTTCAGTTCCATCAACAGCGCTGCGAACACCAATACGGAATCGCTTGCGCAGTAGTGACTCCCATTGGGCCAAGTCACCGTTGTTGCCGGCGCCAAGGAACTTATCGAGGATCCCATCTGCCGACTCCAGCTCGCGACGGAGTTTGGCGAGATACTCCTCCGACATGGTACCAGGAACCTGTCGCGAAAACTCGAGTGAATACTTTTCCAACTTCGGCTTCTTGGCCGGTACCTCAACAGCAGTTCCTCGGCCAATGGAGTCGATCAGGAGGCCCTGCTTTCGTCGTCTGCCATGACTCTTAGGTGGCTCGACTTGAATTGACATGAGGAAATTATCAACCAGGGCCACGACAAGATCCTGGCTGCGAAGATAACTAATCAACTGGCAAGATTTGGGTTTTTGGCATTCGGCGGGCAACTCGGATAAGTCCAATTGCGCATTCGCATGGATGGAACGGTACTGGTGGTTGTAAAGGCCGATCGACTTGGACTTGAGCGAACATGCCAGGACGAATGGCCGAGAAAGGCGCGAGAACGACACGGCGCTGTCCATCTGAACCACAGACTTGAGTTTGGGGACCGGGGCACTGAGATCGTAGACGCTCAGGGAACCTTGCTGCAGTTGTAACAGGAGGCCGGCCTGGACATCCACTTGGTACGTGGGCACGTCGGCTTCAGAACCCGAGGAAGCATGAATAGGAACGATTTCTAGAGGAGACAGCTTTTGAATCTCGGATGCCGTGGGGGAAGACCCCGAGGCTGCTGCGAGAACAACCGCATGACGGCTCTCCTGGCCCTGGCTGACACATCTCGTCACTAGCACCAGGAGTTCAGGCTCGGAGCCTGGAGTTTTGGGGAGAGCACTGAAAACCTCTGGTCGCTGTTTGAATATGCCCTCGCTGAACTCTGCTACTGTGCCCGAAGTCACAAAGTCCACCTCAAACTTGTCGATGTGGTTTGCGACGCTGTCCTGCACAGTAGACTTTGAGGACGAAGTCCACTGGATTGCGAGTGTCTCTCCTGAGAGGGACACGAACTCTCCATTTTTGCAAACTGCGACAATGTCTCCCACGGTTGAGTTTTCGGAGGGACTGGAGGAACAGGTTATGTATTGAATGGGGGAGGTCTTGAGAATCTGTGAGGAAGTGGTCGTCGAGGTCGTTTTGCCGTCGCGATGCACCACGTCTTTGAAAAGAGTAATCTTCTGGCCGGAAGAGTCTCTGGTAGCAATGTAGGTGTACCGCGAGACATCGGTGTTCCCAGCATGTCGAATTCTAACCGAGTACGGGGGGCAGGTGAAGGACTCTTGGGGAGGGATCGGGTAGGAAGTGATCAATCTCGATGCCGGGATCTACCAGAGGTCAGCATAAAGCAAGAGTGTCGTATGGGCCAAGAAACGCACATCATAAATACTGGCAGTCTCTCCGTCCACGCCAACGGCCAGCTCCGTCCTCTTCCGCTTCTTCTGATCATCGCGCTGGCCGTAGACTTCCCGGGCAACGATGCGGCCTTCAGTATGGTCGAGAGGCCGCGGGAGCGTCGCCAGCACAGATGGCTTATGGATCCTGTATTCGGAAGCCATGGCGATGACTATATCGGTGCGCCGGAGAGATATCTCTGGTGGTGCGAGACGCAATTCTTTGTCGAGATCCAACCCGTCCGTCTAGACTTTCTGGATGGGCAATAGTGAAGCTCTCACAAAAAAAAATCTGGGGCGGGCCGACTCAAAAATCCGGCGGTGGGGCCTTTGCAACTTTGCGCATCCGAGTTGGTTAGTGGGGTTTTCAATGTGCACGGGCGATCTTAAGAGCCTGACGTAGAACGAGGGTACGTACCTCTGTCTCTTCAGTTTCCGTGAAGCGCGCCTCGACGCGTTCGTCCTCGGGCAGCACTTTAACGCGACCCTTGGCCATTGACAATGGCCCATTGTCACTCGTCCCAGCCACGAGACTCCTCCTCAACTCACCCCTTGGCGAAGGAACGTCAAGCGTCCTAAACTCAACAAGAATCTGCCTTGACTTTGATCCTTACCACTAGATTTTGCTACGAACTTTCTGACTTTTTATCCTATCTCAATCGCAAGTTTTCTTTACAGGCCATGCTCGTTTGACGCTGACCTCACGTTTGGTCAGTCCCCCTGCTGTCCTTCGCTACTACGCCCTCGAGATATCTCTACTAACGCAACTCTTTCACAGCCTTTTGCGAATCGATGGGATCGGTTTTGGTCGCCGCAATGGTCCAGGAGGGTGTCAGAGAGCCCCCGGCGAAGAAGTTCCACCCTTTCTTCGTGAAAGGGCCTCCGACTGAACAATCTACCAATCCCGTTCAAGACACCTCACAGCTTGACATCCCCAAACTCGACTCGGAACCGACCGGTATCCAGAGGAAGCGGCGCAAGACAGAGCCTCCTGCTCCCCATAATGGCAATGAACGAAAGAAACCACGTCGAAATCGAACAAGCGAAGGGCCCTCGAACCCAGCTGCCTCCACTAGACCGGATAACGACGAAAGGGTGCTGGATGAGACCTCCACTGAGCACTTTGTTTGTGACTTTCCCACTCCTCCACTGAGTGACATATTCGTCAGGCCTGCGGATCGGCCTCAGCCTACGACGAACCTGCCGCATCCCGAAGCGCAGCCCAATGCGGAATTCACGGCCTCGATCACTCCCCCGAAGACGAAGAAGGTGCTGAAATGGAATCCCAAGACAGGAACACTCGGTTCGCCGCCAAAGCCAAAACCAAGGAGTACTCCAACTCGAATGGTGTGCATCAAATACGGCCGCGACGATGAGACCCGGAAGGATATTAGCGATAAGATCTCCCAAATTCTTGATGGAAAGGTGCTATTCCCTCCAACACCGACCAAGCCTCGGGCACCCCGCGCCACGAAGAAGCCCAAGGATCTTACAGTTAAAGGCTGTACTACGAACCAAACAACCAGACCATCAAAAGTCACGCATCCCTTCTTCACAGGGAAAGCAAAGTCGCAGCCAGCCTCTACCGCGGAAAACAGCGCCGTTCAAGAAAAACCACCCCCTCCCAGGAATTCGGTCTTCATGTCGACGCCTGTGTCTCCTAAGAGAACACGAATTCCCTTTGACTTGGATAGGGTTCCTCGATTTGGAATCAAGGCTGGTGGTGTCAAAGAACCAGGCGCCATGCACCCTCTTTGGCCTGCAAAGGACATGAGCCACATCCGTGGTTCAGACACCCGCATTTGCTGCGCGGATAGTCTGAATCACAACGAGGAGCCTCCAAGGAAGTCAAAAGGATGCGTCGTCACAATTTCACCTAAGGAGTCTATTCTTGGGCGTCATCGTCAAGCTCTAGACCTCAACACCATGCGGGAAACGTTCCGAAGGGATAACGACAACTTCGATCCGGTCCCCGAGGAATTGCGGATCCCTAAACGGCACTTCGAAAGTGGGCGAAAACTTCAAACGCGAATCCGACCAGAACTTCGCACGTACAGAGCACCCACTGCAGAAGACCTCAACCGTAGTCAAGACGAATCCGACAGCGCGACCAGACGAACACACCCGGCGATAGCCCGGTTTTACGGAACTCTGGAAACCGGGCTTTCGGCCTACGATAGGTCAACGTGCGAGAGCCAGTCTTGGACCCAGAAGTACGCTCCTATCACAGCTTCGCAAGTCCTACAGGCTGGGAAAGAAGCGTTCCTGCTCAAGGAGTGGTTGCAAACTCTTCGAGTCCAGTCTATTGACACCGGGGGTACTGATGCCAACGGTAAGGCCAAGGCAAAATCGGAGTCGATCCCTAGGAAAAAGAGAAAGAAGGACAAGCTGGATGGATTCATTGTCGACAGTGACGAAGAAGCGAACGCCATGGACGAAGTCTCGGAGGACGAGGACGATTGGGCCCCCGCGGGATCAAGTCTCATCAAGAAAACGGTCATTCGAAGCGGAGACGCAGCAGCGAAGAGTTCCAAAGACCAAGGACGGCTAACAAATGCCGCCGTGGTCAGCGGTCCCCATGGAAGCGGCAAGACGGCAGCTGTGTATGCGGTGGCAAAAGAGTTGGGATTCGAGGTTTTCGAAATCAACTCGAGCAGCAGGCGAAGCGGAAAGGACATCTTGGAGAGGGTTGGCGATATGACGCGCAACCATTTGGTCCAACACCACCAGACCGATTCGACCACCGAAGGTGATGAGGAGGATGATGAAGTTGCCAGGGATCTCAAGTCGGGAAAACAGGGCACAATGACTACCTTCTTCAAGCTCAAGCCAGCAGCAGTGTCCAAGAAACCACCAAGGAAACCAGCTGAGAGAAAGGTTCAACCTAACAAGCAGAGCTCTGTCAAGAACCAGAAACAGTCTCTCATTCTACTCGAGGAGGTTGATGTTCTGTATGAGGAAGACAAGCAATTCTGGGCGACCTTGATGGGGATGATAGCACAGTCCAAACGACCTTTCATTATGACTTGCAACGATGAAAGCTTGGTCCCTTTGCAAGGTCTGAGTCTTCATGGTATCTTTCGATTCTCTCCGCCCCCGACCAACCTTGCTGTGGATCTGTGCATTCTCGCGGCTGCAAATGAGGGACACCTTCTTCGACGTCCGGCGGTTGAGGCATTATATAAGTGCCGCAATAATGATTTGAGGGCGGCACTGACCGAACTGAACTACTGGTGTCAAATTGGCGTCGGTGATCGCAGAGGAGGCTTCGATTGGTTTGTCCTCCGGTGGCCCAAGGGCTCTGACCTGGACGAGAACGGAAACGTGATTCGAGTCATCAGCGAAGACACCTACTGCAAGGGCATGGGCTGGATTAGCCGTGACCTGATTGCCACATGCCCTAACCCCCTGGAATCAGAAGAGGAAAGTTTGCAGCAATCCTGGGACTCTTGGAACCTGGACTTGGACGACTGGAACAGTTCGACAGATCTCCAATCGTGGGCACAGAGCGTGTCTAATACCATCGCGGACCCGAAACAGAGACTCGATTCCCTCACGGCGTACGACGATTTCTGTGGTGCCATGAGTGACGCAGATATATTATCCAGTGGCGGGTTCGGGACAAGCTTCCAGGAATCCCTGGACCCAACACTACCCGACATTCCGGCAAAGACCAAAGATGACTTCATTCTCGGACGGCCTCTCCTCGAAGCTGAACCCAAATCGGCACCATCCTCACTTCCTGTCGCCCTCTCAATATCACTGAAATCTCTTGCAAGGAACCACCTGCATCTGGTCTCTTCTACACTTGGCCAAACCGGATCCAACTCCACTCTGGGACCAGTGACCGAGGAACGAGCAGTTTCTAACTTGCACCACACCTTCGACCACACCCCAACCCATCTAAACCGATTAGATTTTGCTCTCGCATTCGATCCCATTGCGGTCTCGGAAAAGGTGACAGCATCAACGCATCTCGACCCGTCCGTGTTTGATCGCACCCTCAAGCTCATTGTCGTGGATATTGCGCCATGGGTGAGAGGCATTGTGGAATTTGACAATCACCTCATGCGAGAACGACTGAAGCTTAGCAATCTTCTCAGTGAAGGCGGCAAGAGAAAAAGAATGCGGACTACTCGAAGTGCATACTCGGCCTTGGAGGGCGGAGAGAGAAGGGCCACGCGCAGGGAAAGGTATTTTGGGGATTGCCTCAACGCCGAGCTCGTGAGACGCACTGCTGGAGAAGGATGGAAGAAGGCGGTAGTCACAACAGGGCCGAAGGAAACAGCAGAAAGCATCCCGAGCAGCCCTTCGTCATCAGAGGAGGAGTAAGGAGTACCATCACTAATTCTCTATATCAGAGTCCGTGCATGCATTGGACCTGGCGACTTGAACATTTGAGTGGATTGTGAAATGGGGTTAGATAAATTCGCGGAGTTACAGACTGGGTATAGGCAGCATAACATAGAGAACCTTCAGCATACGAAGTACACAGATTTATTCGCAAACTGCCAACTATTACATGTATATTTTAGTTGTCAATCCTTTCCCCTGACATATAGATCTGACAACCAAACCAAGGAAAGGTACCAGCCCAGCCCAAACGAAGTCATTAACACATTACCCAAGAACAGTCTTAATTTGGTATCATGCCGTCATATCACCGTAACTATCCGTTATTATTCATCATTGTCGACCTCGTTCAACGAGTGACAGGGAAAGACTCCGGGACGGGCGCCCTCCTGCGAGAAGGTTCGTAGAACTTCTCGTCGGGGTACGGCGTCTCGGGATACGGGAGCACCGCGGGCCGAGCTCTCTCTTCCCTCGGAGCACGGCCGTCCCGCACTACCCTCTCGTCGCTTGTCCGCTCAAAGGCCCTCGGTCCAAGAGTCATCCGCCGGTTGTCGCCGCGCCTGAAGGGGCCGACTTCCTCGACGAAGAGGACGTCTCCACGGCCGCGTGCGCTCCTCGCGTGGTCCACTACGCGCTCGGCGGAGGAGGGGCGGCGGCGGTGGTGCTCGTGGCGCTCGGATGAGTGATGATGATGGTGGTGCTGCTGCTGGTGCTTGGGCTTGGGCGTGGGTTCGGAGACCCATTCGTCTTCGTCGCCGTGGATGACACCCTTGGGCCAGACCTTGTGGGCGATGACGGTGGCCAGCCCGATTCCCGCGATGAGGCCGGCCGAGGTTTTGAATAGACCGTGATGGTGATGGTCTTGGTGGTGGTGATGGCGGCGAGTTGGAGAGCGGGAGCGGGAGCTGGAGCTTGACTGCGAGCTAGATCTCGAGCGGGAGTCGTGTTTGGAAGATGGGAGGCTCGATGCGAGACGGTCTCGAGATGCCATATTGGACCGGGCAGCGAGGGGCGATGGTGTTGGTGATCTTGGTTCGCCGTTGGCGGGTGAAGGGCTCGGCCGCGAGAACGAGCGGGACCTATCCATTTGATGATTGTATCAAGAATTGTCTCTTGATTCGGTTTGATGAGTTTGATTCAGTAGGCTTTTTGTTTATTGTATGTTGTTGTTCAGGAACGTGTAAGCTGTGGAAAGCCATGGATGGTGTTGATTCTCAACCACACGTAAGCCGATGTAAATGCCTAACAATGAATGATGCCTCAACCACCGCTCCAGGCGATGCCCAAGGCTCTAAATAGGCAAACGATCGGCGGCGGCACCGCAACATAACGAAAAAGACACCGTCACAGTTGCAGCCACCGAGTTCCAGCACCGAGAACTGCAGAGCCGGGATTCGGCGTCAGCAAATAGCACCCGCAGCCTGGGCGTTCTGAGCAATCACACGCTCCAGCGGCTTCGCTGCGCTATCGTGTCCTCGTGCCGAATGCTAGACGGGGCTATCCCGGCTTGGCGCCGCCATGACGTACAGCAGGCTGGGTAGGGGCTCCGGATATGCCGCGGGCCCGCGGTTGGCTCGACGGCTCGGAAGTTTCAAGGGCTGTTCTTTTTGGGGTTCAAGGAATAGAGGCGAGGATGAGCGAATAACTGGCACTTGGAGCTCGAGGCTTGAGTTGATGTTTGAAAGCGTGCGATGGAGGCTGGCAAGAGCTGGAAGGAGTTGAGGTGGCGTGGCGTTGAGTGAGCCGTTCTTACATAGTATACCTACCATCTTAACAGGCGGCAATATTGAATTAATCACCCACCAGACTAACTAGACCAACCTCCACTTGCGTACCGGTATTTCAAAGCATTCACATCAGTCAAAGCCCTAAGTTAGTGCACATTTCGTCTCTTGCGACATCGCTCTTAACTAGCCAAGGCGGACTTGCGCATTCGCAGGAGAATCAAGTCACAGGGCCTGTCCGGTGCAGTCCTAGGAAACCTGAAGCCATCTCCATCCCCGTCCCCCAATAAGCAAGACGACGTTACAATGCCAAGTAAAGTCTAATTCGCTCCTTTCAAACACCCGTTACTTTTTCTTCTCGACCATCAGCTTCTTCGTCACATGCCAGAGCTAGAGGCAGCCCGGCATACAAGGGCACAGGCCTACTATGAAGAAGGATGTGGCGATGGGCCCCCGGCAGTTCCGGCAGAGCGGCAAGGCACTCAACAAACTTGGCAAGGATCTCATGAACTGGAGTATGATTCATCTGTTTTCGCTTTCTCGTGATACGAAAAAAAAAAAGAGCGGACGGGTGGAGCGTGAAGCAACAGACTCGGTCACGGGGCTGGTGCGGCGAAGTTGTAGGGTAGGTTGACCGGGAGATTGGGGCGATAGGAGCGTTAGGACTCGTGCGCATAGGCATTTGTGAATTCAAGCCGAGGTTTCTACTATTTTCAGGAAACCTCTTTGCCCGTGGGTCGAAAAGAGTGCTCTGAAAAGGGATTGGCTGGTGTAAGTCGGTGCGAGTACCAGGCAACCAAGGTTCAGACGATGCCGGAGCCGGCGAGTTCAGCGTCGCCGATATTACGACGATGAATTCTTAGACATGTGTTAGGATCAAGGCAAGTGTCCTCTTTGTTTAGATTTTACAGATTAGACGTTTTCTCATAGTTCATAAATCGCGCGCTTCCTTTATGTACCACCATGTGCTGAATTCCGTCATGAACCATCTCATGCAGCAGCGTCTCTCAGTCCTTCCGGAAGCCGTTCCCACTCGCCTCTCGGCTTCTAAAAGATCTGAGAAATGCCTCTGTTGGAGTCTTCGAGTTCGAGAAGGTTCTTTAACTCTTGTCAAAGGGGCTGCTGCCCGTTGCCAAATGGACATATGATATCCACAGCATCCTACAGTCCTCGTGCCATTCGCCCCCCGACTCTCTGACCCGCGAGCCGTGTTCCGACTTTCACTTCGGTTCCATTAACTGGAGGATAAACGGTTGTAATTAAGAAGGTCCACCTCCAGGCCTAGGACCCGGCCGTCTCTGGCCCTTGGCACTCCCATGCATCGAAGCTCTCGCCGTTCCAGGTTTCCGGTCTTGGCCGAGTGTTACGACAAAGGAGGCGATGTCATCACTCGATATTATTGCCGGCTTCAACACTCCCGGAGCTAGATATGTCAAAATAAGTATTTTTTATGGCCGTGTCCATCTTCCGCTCCTCAACTAGGGCCCAGAACTTGTGAACAGCGTCGAGGACTTGACGTCCCGAGTCGTGTGAGTCGAGGATGAGTACAGCCAGCGGAAGCTCGTCGAGAACAGCCACGAGAAGACGTAGCCAATCCTCCTCTGCGCTGCAAGATGCAAAGTCCGATGCAGCAAGCTTGGTATCCGAAAATTCGTCCACGTTCTGGTCGAGGTTTGCTGAATGAATGTGCGCCAAATATCCGTGACCGTCATTGGCCCCTTCAGCGAAGTGGATGGCAATGGAGAGCCGACATACCATACCAACTGAACTTCGTCGATTTCACCAAGTCGATCATGTCGAAAGCAAAGTCTCGCGAGGAATCAGCTGTGATGAGAGATCCCTGCAGTTGAACAAGCGCCGAGCCCGGTTGAGAGATCCAGTCGCGAAGCTTTGTCGAAGCCCATATTCCATCATATCCCGAATTTCCCCGTGCTCTCCGACGGTCGCGTACCGCTCTTCCGAGACGTATAGCCTTCTCGGGATCAAAGGGGATAGTCTGGAGATATTTCGACACTTTCTCGGGCATAAATGTGATACGTGGTAGCGCCGCAGGCTGCTTTGGCGGAGAGATCTCGATAGCTGATGTGTGTGAGCACGAGCTCTGGTTCTAGCTCCCCTTGACAGAGCATTTTTGGACTGAAAACGCTTACTGAAAACTGGACCTTCTGGCTCAGGAACTTTGAGAAAACTTTGGGAAACATTCTCTTTTCGCGTCATGTTGCTGTTTGTGTTTGTGTTGAAGATGGTGTTTCGAGATTGTGTTGAAGGAAGTTAGCCTGGCTTGTCAGCTTGACGAGAGATGGCTAGGCCTTTATATTGTGTTAGCTGGATAAGTTTTTAGAAGCTATTAAGGTTAGAGAGGGAGGTCTATTGCAAAGTTATGCTTTGATATTTGAGATTGATGCTTTATGAATTGGGTTACTTATTAGGAAATGGATACTGTGTTTTGTGGTACTGGGTATAGTACCTTATAGTGTTTTTTTATTGTGTGCTATTTACTACATTGCTTTCTTTTATCTAACAAGATATCAAGGAAGGCTTATAAAACCAAATAATTTTCTTTTCGCAGATTTAGAACCTGTACACGAACGTCCGAGACCATCGAGCTGATGTGCCTAGTTTCAGCCTAGTGGGCAACCACGGCTTGCTCGCGCATCCTCGCCGTAGTCTGTTGGATCTGACGCACGACGTCTTCAATCCCAAGCGCCCAAGGGTTCTTGAAAGCCGCGACGGCCTTTCTGGAGAAGCTGCTTCCCGCCTTGCGGCACCATCCGAGTGCCCGGATGCAAAAGTCGACGATGTGTGTGTGCATGCTTGCCAATGTCCGTTGAATGTTCGGAACGGGGTAGAGCTGGCTTGCTAGAAAGTCCATCTCTGGGGGTGCGTTGCTGATGGCGGAAAAGGCTTCTGCGACCTTGCCCGCTAGCTCTTGGTGGTTGAGAGTTGCCTATCCCGGTCAGTTTGAGGTGCTTTTGACGCCGGTCTAGGCTATCTTACTGGAAACAGGAACTTGACGGTTCCCCATATAGGCGCAGCATACCATGGGTGGGTTGAAACCAATACGTCAATGACACTGCTGAAGGCGTTGATCTTGGACACGGCCGTTGTCCATCCCGAGCTCAAAGACTTAGACACGCGGTTCTTGCCCTCTCTCGTTACGGCATGCTGCTGTTCGGCGTTTTGGACATGTGTAAGAACATCTTCTATAGAAGTGGACTCGAAGAACGATGCAAGGTAAATTCCTTTCCGGTCTTTAGATTGATCTTGGTGGAACAGCATGGCTTTCTCATAGGCTAGCCTCAGAATCTCCGACTCATCTCTGGGGTTGGTAAGTTCTGGGGCCCGAAAGCAAGGGAAACAAGAAATGTCTTACATATCTTGTTGGCTCTGTGGCCTGAATCAGACTGTGACGCCTTTGAATCCCTCCAAAGGGCAGAGTTCTATTGATGTGTTAGCATGCTTGGCCATCGCTAAATCCCCGGGCTTCGACATGCTGGAGTATATGGCGTCTGGACTCAATTCTTCTCGTCTGCGCAAGCCGCAGGTCGACGATGAAACCCGAAGTCCAGGTTGTAAATACAATGTTCACACACGCCCTCCCAGTTCAGCCTGGGAAAGGGCTTCGAGGAAAGACGCGACTGAGGCCTACCGCAGCCCAGGCTGCATTGACAGGGGTTCAGGCTGAGCCACCAACCACCAGGACGCCTGAGAGGCCTGAAGTGAGGCTCGGAACCCCGCAGCATACGATGTTCTGACTGAGCCCACCTTGACGGAACTTGAGAGCGCGCCTAAGACTCTCGACGTTGAGTGGAGACAAGCTTGGCACAACCCCGCCTCTATGCATTCAGCTCCATGGCGTCAGCTTTGCTTGAGTTCCAGACTCATTCTGCTTCCTCCCCCGTTAATCTCTCTGAAGCCGCGAAAGGTAGATACCTCTTCTGAACCAGGCTGATTCGTCGCTCTTTTGCTGGCCATGGAGGTGTGAGACAATAGCCCACTTCGTCCTCAGCTGCAGAAGAATGTCGCCGATGATGTAGCAAGGAGCAAAACAATCTCACAGGACCACACAGAAATTGCCGAGCATATTTTCTCACGTATGTGCCACTTGGATAGATTTCTAGTACTTACAGAGAGTCTTCTAACAAGTCATGTCTTTAGCTACACCACCCTCAGGCATTTCAGGAACCAATACTTTATCATGCCCGAAGTCTGAATTCAAAGGAGGATTATCTCCGCCGGAAGTTAGTTCATAAACACTGTCTGTAGACCTCTGGAAACGTGCGGCTGATGGTAACACAGCCAGGAATTGTTTTTGTTTATAGACACCCGAATGACAGCTCTGAAGACGAAGGTAGCCACTGTCGGGAGGCAGTATAAGCTACATACTGCCATGTCATATATACTGGAATTGCTAATGAAACTAGAACCCGACTCGTTACCTACCCCAGTTTCATACCAGCCAGCAGAACGGCTGCGATCCGAGCTGCAAGGCTTACCCGTACTGGACCTAGTATCCTCGCAAGTGACGGAGCATCTCATATCAACCATCTCTCAGCTTCAAATTGAGAATGAAATGCTCAGAGCAAAACTCAAAGAAGGCAAAGGCACTGGGCTAGGATCATCCTCCGCCATCGAGAACAGCACGGGCGGTCAGCAGGGCAATGATGCCAACCCTGCCGAGCCACCACTGTTCGAGAATATCTATCTTGTCGATTATGAGAGTAGATATGGTCTTGAGGAATCCAGCTACTACAGAGATTGTCCACGCATGTTCAGCGGCGACACAAGAAGGGACCGGCCGAGAGGGACCATTGAAGTTGAGCCAGTGGATGTGTATTTGCAGAGTCACACGAACCTCGCATTCGTTGTGCTTGACGCATACTTTTATTCATTGAGGTCGGTTGCCGAATTATTCGAGACTCTAGGTCATACTCGCGGTAGGTTGAGCAAGGATTATTCCTCTCTGAAGGTCAGGTCGAGGAGCATTTTCCCCGGCCCCAGCGCTGAACACGCCATTCAATCGATCATCGCAGCATACCCAGAGCGTTTCCCTGGCATTGCCAGCCATCCTGGCGTATCGTATGTATCGCCATATAAGTTCTTCTATCTTCACAGAAAAACTCTCATGGATCTGGAGGATAGTAGTGGCCTGGAAGAGCAGTCTATACGGCACCTTCAGAACTTACTTGGATGGTTGGAAGACAACGTCGGAAAGAGCTGGAACGAGGCGGATGCGCTGTTTGCTCAGGGTAAGGTCAATGTGAAACACTATGGCAAGCTGTTTCAACCGGGAGAAATCGTGGTCTGGCCAAATGTGAGCGGAGAAGCAGTGTTTGAGGCCGCCAAAATCAACAATTTCTCCGATAGTTGGAGAGCCGATCCCGATCGATTATTTACCCAGTATTGGACTTTCAACGGCAAGCCTCGCATGGAAATAAAGGCTATACCGCCCCATCCCTCCGACAGCAAAAGGAATCGTCATATGGGCCACCGCACCTAGGATGACACAATTGACATTCTGAGTCTTGAGGCCTACCCGATACGCTTCGCCGAGGAGGAGGGCCTGGAGGCGAAGCTCATAGCTCGTGGTCGTAAGTTCTGGCGCTTTCGGGATACATGTCTCGTGTGTCACAACGAAGTCGAAGGGAGGGATTCTTTCCAGGTTTGTGCCTCATTTGTTCGATTTTGGACACCCGAAGCTTATCAATTCGATGATGTAGGCCGATCAACGATACATTGTTGACTACCCCATGTACCATCGCCTTCATCCGAATCTGTCATCGTTCGACCATTGCGACCTTCCTGGAATAGTCTCTACACTAGACGGCACCTTTTTTGCTTGTCTGCCTTCAAGGATTCATGGATTCGACTTTTCTAAAAAAGACGTGGAGTAAGCAGTCCGGCCTGGACGCCTCACAACCGTGGAAGCTGAACTAACACAGCCTTTTAAGGACATTTGAGAGTGGATCGCCTCACCGACGTGACATGGAACAAGACGGCATTCGAGCAGCTTGTTGCCCCTGATGATACCAAGGCGCCGATTCAGGCCATGGTGACGATACACGGCCAGCAGTCCAGTGCGGCCCAGGACATCATTGATGGCAAGGGCCAAGGCCTTCTCATTCTGCTCCACGGTGGGCCAGGGACAGGCAAGACTCTGACGGCCGAGAGTATCGCGGAGGTGCAGGAGAGACTGCTCTACTGGGTGACGTGTGGTGATATTGGCACTGAGCCTAGGGAGGTTGAGCAAGTAAGTCTTATAAAGCGACGGTAGTGAAATAAGCGGCTGACATAGGGTAGCACCTTGGCGATGTCCTGGAAACTGGCAGGGCCTGGGGTTGTGGTACGCTTACTATCCGCATCATATAGGGAACAAACGTTCATCACAGTCGTTCTACCTGACGAAGCCGACGTTTTCCTCGAGGAGTGATCATTCACCGATCAGAAGCGCAACGCAATCATCTAAAGTATGTCCTCCTAACCTACCGCTTTACGATTCAAGGGTATCACAGGACTAACTCGCCAGTCTTTCTCCGCGTCCTCGGATACTACGACGGGATTATCATCCTCACGACCAACCGCGTCGGCAGCTTCGACGAAGCCTTCAAGACGCGCATCTAGCTGGCGCTGGCCTACCCGCGGCTCAACGAGGAAGACCGGCTGAAGATCTGGCACAACTTCATGCAGATGCTACCGCGGGCGGACCAAGACGTCGACATGGAGGATCTGAAGATGAACCTGCACCGGCTGGCTCGCGTGGAGATCAACGGGCGTCAGATCCGCATCATCGTCACCATGGCGCGGCACCTGGCCAAGTTCCGCCACGAGATGCTGCGGTACAAGCACATGCAGCATGCTGTCCGATCGGTGCAGAAGTTCGATGACTACTGAGCGTTGCCAAAGGCTTCCCTGATGATGATTGGACTCGGGCGGATAAGTTGAAGTAGGAGGAGGAAGGATATCTGGTTGGAACAAACGCACGCCTGCTGAGAGGAATTTGGTTAAGGTGAGTATGCCAGTTTGAAACGTACGTTAGTTTGAAATGCACTTACAACCTGAGAGGGATTGCTTCCCAATTCCGTCGCTATCTTAGTGGTACCGAGAATACTAAGACCTGAACGAAAACTCTCGCACAGACATAGTTCCAGATGTTGAAGTACGATACCATGACCTGAACGAGAACTCTATCACACATCGAGTGCCTGATGTCAAAGCATCCAGCATGGCAAAGCTCCGTCTTGCATTTAGTCTCTCGCCATGTCTGGGTGCCAAACTTTCCGAGGGGTATAGATGACGCTGTCCAAAGTGAGACCCTCGCTTCATTCTAAGTATCCAGTGTAAGTAGCAGCTCGTAGCGTGGTACCGGCAGACTTGTTGGTGTACTTGGCCTTGTAAGCCGTAGGACTTTCCCGCTTGCAAGTGCGGTCCCCAAGTATCATCCAGCATTCCACTCCGGCGAGGCAGGTGGGACATGAGACAGACAAAAGCCCCCAGCTGATACGAATGGCGCCTCGCTTCTGGTCTCTCCGCGCCGTCGATCCGCAGCTGGAAAGGAGAGCATCATTTGGTCTTCCGCGCCTCGTTGCTGCCGCTGACGCCAGAGTTGAAAAGACTGAACTCAAGCTGAACTGGAAACGGGGGTCAACACGCAGCCAACCCGATGGCGGGGAACTGCGAATGCAGGTTTGAAGTGAAACCAACGACGCTGGCGCCCGCGGAAGCATGGCGTGTTGCTCCCCGACGCGCGCGGGACCGCGTAAAGTGCTTGCATCAAAGATCCAGGGCGGCGTCGTCCAATCCCAGCCATCATGATCATGATCATGACCACTTCAACCTGTTCCTTTATCCTTTTCCTTTGGAAGGATGTGGCGGTCTGGCGGGCCTTTCATCAAGTCACCTCACCCCCTTCCAAAACCCAAACCACGTTCGATCCATCATCCATCATCCAACAGTCATTATTATCCCCTTCCCCCTACCCATCCTCCCGTCTCACACCAAGCGCCCGTCTTCGCCCTGCAGCTTCTTCTTCCCCTTCACCCATCCCCACGGGCGACGGCGGCGCGGATTGGCCGGTCCCCACGCACCCTGCATTCCGGGTTTTCTGAGGGGGTGATCACAGTGACTATTACCACCACCACCACCACCACCACCACCACCATCACCATCACCACTCCACCGGCGGACCTGAGGGTGGGCAGGGTTGTCGTAAGGAAGCGGTTTAGTGTGAGGAGGACCGGGGGGGGGAGGCGCCAGCAGCCCAACAGACCGAGCAAAAACAACTCCTAGGTACCAGTGGGCAGTCAGTGGCAGCACCGGCACGGCGGATACGGGGCGGAATGACAACCTAAGCCAAGCCTGCTCCTCTTTCTGGTGGATAATTGAAGTGGACAATCGGGCCCCAGGAAAACAAAATACGACCTCGGACAGCCCGCTAATTAATATCTAATTTTTCTCTTTCTCTTTCTCCTTCTCGATGAAGTAGCTTAGCCGGCGTCTTGGGTCGCGGCCAAGCCTAGAAAGAGGAGGGGGGGCGTACTTTGTAAGAGAACGAACCTATTCGCGACCGCCGAACGCCCAGGATCCAGGGGGTCCGTCACTCAATCTCGTGTCGGGTAAGGGTTGATGAAACCGTGACGGCCTCTGTCCGCCAAGAATGAGAGTCCCGCTCCGAACATGAAGAAGCTCTCTTCCTGCCCGGCCTTTCGAGCTGCTATTCTCATACGCCGGCGAGACCGCGAAGGCGAGAGAAGAGGCCTGTCTAGATAATACTATACTGTTACTGTGCCCGAGCAAAACGAGAGCACAGGGCCTTGCAAGGTCACGCCACGCCACCATGGAAACTGATGAGTCTTGTCATCTTGTCATCCGACCCAACAGCATCAGCGAACGTCCTCCATCCATGCAAACCCCACCCGCAATGGCCTCACCCTACTACATAGATTAGTAAACTAGTCTACCTCTTCTGACCTCCTCTGACCTCCTCAGCCTCGACAGGCAACGAAAGGCCTTGGCTTGACTTGACTTGGCTTCACTTCACTTCACCTCAACGCCGCTTCCCGGTCTCCGTTATATGCCGGCCCGCATGTCCGACCCCGGATGCGCCGCCAGCCAGTCTGGACTCCGCCGGACGAAAACGCCTTCGGCCACCCATGATGGAGAGGACGAGGGACGGGATGCAAGGTATCACAGGCAGCCCGGGACGTGGACGCCGAGAGCGACGTTGCACAGCGAGCTGCAGCCGGCTTGAGTTGGGCAGGTCCTGATGCCGTCCGGCGCCGTGGGCTTGGATGGCCCGACGCTCTGCATGGAAGGATTGCAGTCTACTTCGTACATGCACAAGCAATCCTCGCCAGGTCGTCCTCAAGAGGGCTTCGGGTTGACAACTAGATTAGACACACAAGTCTACCAAGACCAGTAGCAGCAGTGACGCGGATGAGGAACGGGCCTTTCAAGTTTGCTTGGAGGCCAGCGGCTGCTTGCCGAGCGTCGAAGCCCGCCAACCCTCCGAGGGGTGTAAGAGTGCGGTTCTACAGCTGATGCGAGGCCAAGTGTTACGTACAAGACGATTAGGAAAGAAAGTGGCGAGCGGGCACTGCCGGCCTCTCGCCCCGACTGTGGGAGGGCCATGGCCTTCACGAGATGCGCTGCCTCGTCTTGTTGAGCTCGGATCCTGGCTGAGATGATCCTCGTACCTCGGTGAGGTCTGCTGTTCGTACTATGTAAATACGGCCGCAATGCCGCGTGTGCGCTTACTGGCTGTCGTGGGCGGGCAGCATGTCGAGCAACCGCGTGGAATCTGACATCTCCCAAAGCCTTTTCTTCGTCCCCGCCGATGCTAGATCTGTTCGTATGAGCCTCACGCCGGGACATGGTCCTCCGAAAGCCCCCCCATGAAGGGAACTTCGTAAACCAGCGACGTACTATGTAGGCAAGTCGCAGCCACCCATCCATGCGCGCCGATACGATGGCCGGACTTGATCGCTAACGACGCCGCCGCCCCAACAGGCTGTCGTTTCGCCACTACACCAAGCATTCTTCACACACTGTACAGTTCACCTCGTCTCACCACGAAGGCCCTCGATGGTCGTATGTATTCCCTTTTTTTTTTTGGCTCTGCGTCAACCAGGATGGTTAAAAGGAGGCCGGCGCCAAGGGTGCGGTCGGGCTCAATAGGTCGACACCACCAAACGATGCTCCAGCGCCATTCTTCCTTAGGAAAGCGGATCGGTGAGGAGGGCGCGGGCTGTGATGAGTCTGAGGCCCAGCCCGCGCCCGTCAATCAAACGCGCCCGTGATTGTTCCATTCCCCGAGTCTCGGTCGTCTCCGCACGCGGGAAGCTGTAACCAACTAGGTAGAGGACAGTACAGTCGGAGGAGACGAGAGGCCAGAATCGAGGAGATTGTAACTCATTGTCCTGGGGTCGGGTATTCGCACAGCGGCGGTTTCTTCGAAGCCCAACGGGACAGTGATTTCGTAGTGGAGACCGATTGGCACAAGATGAGGTGTCGCCGTCGCTCGCGCTCCACCGCTTGGTAAATGCAGCCCTGACCAAAGCAGAGTGCGACGGCGCAGGTGGCGAGTTACATAGGGTTGGGTTTAGATTACTTCGCCCGTGGTCAATCCGTCTCACGGTGGAGGCCACCAGTGGACAAGTCTGTCTTCATAGCCCACAACCGCCGTGAACTAGCCAGCAGCGGCCTCCCCCCATGCCCATGTCCTTGGTTGACGCCGCGAAGGCTTGGGAGAACTTGGGAGCAGGTAGAAACAGGCTAGCGACAGGGGTGGCTACTGTCAGTGACGAATACATGCCTTTGGCGCCGTCACTAAATCACAGTGATGAAGCAATTCGAAGTGTCCACGCCCGAGGAGGGCCCCTAGCAGTGTGTGATATACATATCGCATGGGATCTAAGGGGATGGGAGATCTACAACAACTCAGGAAGACACGCAGTCGAGGGTCATATGTACATACGCAATCACTCTGCCAGTGTACGAAGTGTACGACTCATCTCCTGCACCACTAAAACCTTAGTCCTGGAATCCGATGAGCGTCGAATCTGGGAGGGCTCCGGGGTTTCTTGCGGGGCAGACTGCAGGAATAGACATGATAATAGTGATCATCGAGCCAAGCGCTGAACGTTCGCGACACCAGGGATCCTCGTCACCGTTATTACGGCCCTTCGGCGACTAGAGGCAGGTATGAACGAAGTCGTCGTCCCGCACATCATCACTCAAGTACTACTTACGTCCTGTCGTGCTTCGTACGGGAATGGTTCCGCTGCTCATGGGTCCAGGGCAACGAAGGGCGGCTGCTATGTCATAGTAGGAAAAAGGAAACAGAACGAGGACCCTCGAGTGGATCATCCCGTCTCTTCGCCCCGGCTCAATTTGTCCATGGCGGCAAATCGGATCGAGGGCGCTTCTGAGCCAGTGACTGGGCGAGAACGAGCCGCTGGAAACAAGTACCTACTCCGTTGGGCACTGCGACTCTTGGCTGAAAACAGCGTATCCCCAAATGGTTACTGCACACTATCCTCTTCCGTGTATTCGTACTTCGTCCTTCGAGAGCGGCGGGGTTTGGGCGCCTTCTGTCCTGAAAGCCCCGTCGTACCGCTCCGTAGCGGCCATCTACTAGGCCAGGGCTGTTGAGGTGTAACGACGGCACTGAAGCTGCAACTGTGAAAGATGTCGGCCCCAGCGCTTGTGCCAATCCAAGTCCTGTTGGGATGGCTGGTCGGCATTGGCCTGGTACTACGGGCGGATAGGGAAGCCGTTCAGGCAATAGCACGGCCGACCGAATGTGGGTGGTGAGATATGGGTATGGGTCAGTGTCCGGGCCGGATGACGGTAGGCCACCGCTGATGGAGTCGTCCATTCGGAGCACGGGCAGTTGTCAGTTGCTCAGTGGCTTCCCAGGCGGGTTGTCCCCTACCGGTCAAGAGACACCGCACACGGCTCGTTGGGTGATTGGATCGTCGGGGGCGTTATGGCTAGGTAGGTGACTGGTCATTCGATCAGCCGTCTGACGCCAGACGAAGGAGTGTGACATCGCCGACCATGCTGAAGTACATATATTGAAGCGAAACAAGACATCTTGTCGACTGGCATCGCCAATGCCAATTGGAGCCGACATGTCTGTGGACAGGCACACACGACCAACAACGTGGGCTCTTGGGTGCCGTCTCCACTGCATGGGGCTTAAGAAGCAAATGACCAATCACGGGACACTTGGGGAGGGAGCATCTGTCGAGTCAAACTGCATTTGTTCGAGGGCGGAACATGTAAGTAAGGGGGAGAGGGGGGGTACGGTGCGTGTGCAAGAGTGTGGACATGGTAACGAGAAAGCCTCATCGGGTGGAATAATCCACCATGGTAGTGTACTATGTAATGCGACTGTGTGTACCTCCTTGTTTAGGATGTACATAGTAATTAATCCAAGGTTAAACCATCCATCAGCAGGGAGATGATGTGTCTTGGTCAAATGATCATCTAGCTCAAAGAGAAGGGAAGATCTCAGCGGCGTTGCCAAAACCCGAGTCTCCCGGTGATTTGATCCATGAGCAATTATATTTGGATCCGGCTTTATTAATTGTGGTTTCTTCGGGGTCTTGCTCTTGAGTACCCCATCACGGCCAGGGATGTGATCGCTGCGCTACTGACCTGGGGAAGGGTCTGTTCGGTGTCTGTACGAAGTACCTAATCAAGTCTACTTCGTACGACTGTTAACGCTTCTAGCTTTGTCGAGGAGGCAAACGATGCGACAGACGGAGCCACATCATGCAAAACCCCTGCAATGGCGTAATCCACCAATGTGAGCGGATGCAAACTTGGGGCGAATTCCGAGGATGCGGCTGGGGGCTTCCGGTGCTTCGAAGATCTCATCGTTCGGCACAAGTTGCTTGAGTTTTTGTAAGTGAAGGGATGGATGGTGTCACGTCACTTCAGCATCAGCCACCCATGGCCCATCGGTCATGCTCCCGGCATCAAACTTTGCCGGCCGGGCCCAAGGTGGGCTTTGGTACGCGGGTGCCCCAACTAAGGATCGGGCGAGCTGGGGATTGAAAGAGTCAAGACAGGCCGGCGAGAACGGCGTCACGCCCGGACGAGGAAGCCGGCGGTTGTGGGACGCTTGCGTGCGTGCGTGTCAGGCAAGCGATTTCGTCTTCCGTCTTTGACGGCCCAGCGTGACAAGGTTGCTAAAGACAGGCAGAGGCAGCGACAGGCGGGCATGGTTAGTCGAGAGGGGGGCCGGATGAAAGCTTTTGGCAATGGTTATCGTCGGCCTGGACGAGGCACAGAGTGTCGAAGGCCACAGAAAGTCATCAGAGTCGGAGGTCACGGAGGCGGAGGCGGAGGCGGCATGGACTGTCTCCACCATAGGCGACAGAGCCCAGAGGAGAGGAAGCAAGTGAGATGGAACCTAGTGCAACGCAACTAGCCGTGATTTGGGGAGGCAATCGCAATCCAAGCGCCGTCGTGCAGGGCTGCCATCGCAGCCAGCATATCATTCGAGACTTTTGCCATGTCTTTGGGTGAGTATTGGATGGTGCTCGCGGTCCATTTCATGTGAGAGGCCCCAGTCAGTCGCTGAGTCTAAACAGAGTCCCCTTCCAAATCTCCACCCCCCAGCATGGATCGGATGTCATCGGGCGGAGCGGACGTCGCGGTTGTAGCGGAGCGACAGCGGGCAACGCCAGCAATGCAGGCTCCCCAGGCAAGCCAAGCCGCCTGAGTGCATGGCTCAGCAAAGGGGGCGACGCAGACGTCGAGGATAAAATATGTACTTCGGAGTAGCTTGGGTGAAGCTGAAGCACCAAGGCACGAAAGCACGCCGGTGTTGCCTAGATGTGTACGTGATGAGGCCACGGATCGGCATGGATGCTGATGCATGAGGCAACAGTACCCAGACATCCAGACTGAAGCGAAGCCTGATCCTGAAAGCGTCGAGGCGAGCCTAGATCGAGAACGGAGGAAGCCTGGGGATGGCTGGCCGGCTGAAGCTGGTTGGCTCGCAGGTTGATTGATTCATGGCGTTGGCGTTGGCGTGGGCATGGGCCATGATCCATGGGCATGGGCATGAATTGGACAAGCTCGCACTGCCTCTGGCACCTCTGACCGAGCCCGAACTGTCCGCCGACGGAATACATCGAGGTAGCAGTTGACTACCTAAGGTATGCGAGAGTGTGCGACCAGCCTAGGTACCCGCGGCGGGAGTTGAGGCCAAGCCAAACTGCAACGAGGAATGGATGGGATGGGGCCGCCTTGGAGATGGAGGTGAGCCGTCGTGGTCCATGCGCCGCCCATGCTCATCCCCTCCTCCTCACCTCCTCCTCCCCCCTCATCTTTTTCAAGGCAACGCCCCGGGGGCCGACGTCAAATGGCTGCGGCCGAAGCATTCGTAATGAATGCATCGGATTATGAGGGGCACACTGTACGGCCGGGACAGAAATATGGGCCCGGTCTTGTGAGGTTTGAGGGCGGGGGCTCCGTGATTGACGGACGGCGGGATAACTGGAGGGAAATGGATGGTGGTAGGATGTGTAGTGGAGGTTAGGCTGGCGTACATAGCACTATGTACGTGGGGAGAATGGAGGACGGGGGATGGATGAGGGATGAAGGATGTAGCTTACGAAGTACGGAGTAGTATGTAGTACGGATGCGGGATTTGCAATGCCAAGTACGAAGCAGGGCCCGCCAAATTATTAGTTTCCCTCCATGGCATTGCAGTAGATCGCCTTGGAAAGCCCGATAAAAGGCCTCAGTGTAAGTGCGCTGCAAGTCAACGAGTGCATCAACGCCGAAGCACCAGACCTTGCAAGTGTGAGTGCACTACGGACGCAGGTAGCCAGTCCTCTCTCCCTCTCGTGTGCATGACTTCGTAATACTTTGTAGTTTTCCCCCCTTTCAGTTCGTTTTGCCTTTTCCATTCTCTCTCACCGTGACACCGTGACCCCACTCGTCTGGCGGGAGTCATCGAGCAGGATGATGAGCAAAGCAGCTGACGGTGCTCGTGCCGTGAGCATGGATACCGGCAGCGGGGCATGGATCCGACGGGCGCCTCCTTTCTTACGGGCGGCACAAACCAGCATCTTGTTGCTGTTGATGGTGAGGATGTGTGCTACGTACGAAACGTACATCGCATGTAAATAGTAAGGCGAGGGGACAACCTCTCTAGGCATTAGCACCGATCGTCCTGACGCCCTCGAACTACTGGCCTCCAACGCTGGAGGACTTGGCCTGGTCTAGACCGACTTGGTACCACTTGTAATTTGCCCTCATTGCTTTTCGTTGCCTTGCATTTTCCTGCTTCCTCTTCCCGTTCCTCTACCTGGTGAACACCCACGTCAATCCGTCGACGGCTATCCGTATCCCTGTAGAATACCCAGAGCGACGTTGGTCTAACGTCCAAGACAGAGGCCCCCTCCCCAAGGGACTCCTCACCCTCATGTGGTTGGATGGTTGGTTGGTTGGCTGGCCGTTCTGTCGGTTGGTCCGACAAACTAAGCCATTTCACTCATCCAGTCATTCGTTGACTTGTTGAGTTGCTCCAGGCTAGCAACGGAACAACCCCTAGCCCAAGCCAGGATCCCTCCAACGTCCTTCCGTCAGTCAAAGTGGCTCTACTACCCTAAGGACGCCTGGACTCCAATGAACCACCTTGTATTCGTACTGTATCCAAAGCCTGCTGCGAATTGCCTCGCGAGTACGCGACCTCCACGAAGTACATCGGAGGAGACGATGCGGCGGCGGGCGGCATCATGGTTTACGAGGCGACGGCGGCACGGGATGCACTACTGTACATAGTATGGAGCTTCCTGACGGATTGCACTTACCTTCCGCATGGCACGCCACGCCACCAGAGGGAGGCTCCCCATCCCCTCTTCCTGGCTCTCCCTCAGCCGGCCGGAAAACACGAGGTTGAAGAGAGACGAGACAGTCATTTCTTCTCGGTACCGCAATGGACGCCCGCCCGACACAGGAGGAGAGGAAGAGGGCACGGCTTACGGAATCGGTGCCATGGTCTCCAAGGTAACTCGACTTGTGCGGTAGCGTCGTACGGATCCCGCGACAAACTCGCAACACTATTCAACTAGATTAGATTGAATGGATGCATTCCGCACTCTCCATGGCCGTCGACGTCAATGAGGCGTGTGGATTTGCATTCAAACAGTGGGTGCGATGCAGCGTGCACCACACAACACGGCGCCGACGCAGGCGACCTTGCCTGGCATGCACAAGCTCGGCCAGACCAAGTGCCATCGTCCATTCTCACGGGCACATGTACTGTACGAATATCCGGTCCAAGGTACTTCGTACAGGCCCCGGCGGCCCCAGAAGGCTTGCTGCCTCAAATGTCTTTCCCGCCCTCCGTTTTGTACGAAGCACCGTCTCAGCTCCATGGCCCTCTGCTTTGTCCTTTGCCCCTCCATCCAAATTCACATTCGCCCTCTGCTAGTGCATGTGTATCATCCGTTTGGCAGGTACGCGACATGGAAACGCGGAATGCAGAGGCCGTGTTCCAGCAGCAAGCCCCCCCCTCGCATCTGTTCGTACGAAGCATACATAGTACCGGTACTCTTGACACGCCCGCCGAGGATCTGCCTCAGATGGCACAGCGCCGCTAGGTCTCGGCGGAACCACGTCAAGTTTGAGCAAGGGGTCGCGCCCGAGAGTTGGGCGTTGGAGCGCAAAAAGGACGAAAATATGTGTGAGCTTCGCAGGCGCTGCTCCCAAAGACAACAAGAAGCCATGTGCCGATTCCCAATGCCCGCGCCCTGACAGACTGACGAGCGCCTGGCTGACGCCGGCGGAGACCAACGTGACGGACTGGGCTTGGTTTCTGGATCACCGCCCAGCCAGCGTCATGGCGGCATGTACGACGTGCAGTGCAGGGGTTTCCAGGCTGACGAAGGAGCCGGACGGTGGCTTTGATTGACGGTGGTCTAGTGGCAGCAGCAAGCAGCAGCAAGATACATACTACGTACATCCGTTGGCTTTGCAAGGGAGAGAGGCGCACGCCGCACTCACGCTGCCGCACTTGCGTTTATCAGCCAGGCCTATCAGTTGGAACCTGACGCATCACTCTCGTAAGTTACTTATTCCCTAGTCCTCCCCAGCTCCGTTTTGATACGAAAGTGCCATGGCGCCGAGGTTCATCGCCTACATAGTACAGACCAAGGCATCTGATATGGGGGGGCCGCGTACGCTGCACAGACTCTATGGAGATTCAGGCTTTGAATATTGACCAGTATTCGTATACCGGAAACGCGAATGATGCTGGCCCCAACGAGCGAGGGCCGTATTTCCCAAGCGGCAACCGGATTCTTTCACAAGAGTCAAGCTGAACCAAGTCAAGGGTGTTCATCCCAGTTTGTCCGTGTAGTTGTGGGGGGATGGGACTGGGGCATTGGATTGATGCTCTCTGCTCTGTCCTCCCCTCTGGTCTCTCACACACTGAATCCTGGACGGTACGGTGCCTTGACCGGGAATAGCTCCGTCCCAGCATCAACTAGCGAAAAGAGCCCACTCAGCGAGCCGTCCATCCATCCAACCCAGCACAAGCACAGTATCGAAGCCGGCAATCATTGTGGTCGCCGCACTGGATCTTTAGTGCAGACCAGGGTCGAGACCAAGGCAAGCCCCCAAACTCACGAGTCGACGTCAAGTGAGGAGGAGAAAATGCAAGGAAGAGGGCGGCTGTTACTTTTACCAAGACTTAAAGGCCTTGACGACGTCTGTGGGCGAATGGCGAGACGAGATCTGCGACCGACCAGTCCGTTTAGGTTTCCGCTGCCTCTGGGTACCGTGATGATGGCTGCTTGAAGTTTTGGGATGGGCAGCAAGCCAGCAAGCAACCCACGTTCCTGAAGAGGTATAAGCGAGGGATTACTGTGGGGCAAATGGCGACGGCCGTGGAGCTTTCTGGGCCCAGGTTGCCAGATAATTATGCGGTTTGCCAGTTTGCCAGTGTGCCAGTCAAGCCCCAGGTACCGCCGCCCGAGAAGGTACCAGCACCAGCACACCCTTGCTCATGGCGGGAACGGACAACTCAGGGTCTTAACTCTCGACAATGACGACGGTCAGATGAGGGAGTGGTGAGTGGGTACAGGGATTGTTCAAACCTGCAAAGTCGGGCTTGGAGCCGCTGAGAACCTAGGCATGATGAAGTTTTCATCCTTTGCTTACAACTTGCATCATCGTGCCAACTTACCATGTGGCAAGTCCAAAGCACGGCTTAACATGAGCGAACAATAACAACAACAACAGCAACAGCAACAACAACAACAAGATGCACTTCAATAGAACACAAAAGCCCACAGCTCGCGCACGTATTCGTAGATGGGATGTGCTCCAACCAGAGCCATTGTTGCAGGGGGTGTGGGGCAGACGGCAAGGCTCGAGGGAACACTCCAGGGGCTGCTGAAGGAGCCTGCTGAAAGGGGGCTGCTTCCGCTGGTGCTGGTGCTGGTGCTGGCCCCGGCGAGCCAGGGAGGGGCGGCTTGGATGGAGGCGCTGGAACAGCCCCCCCGCGAAGGCCTAGAGACGCCGTGGGAACGCCCTGACGAGACGAGACGGGGACCCATGGATCCATCATGATTGATTGATGTGGATAAGGGGTGGGGGTGTGATTGGAATTCCTTAGGGGTGTGATTGGCAACCTGGATGGACGGACTCGTTTCCTCGCTCTGGTGTCAGCTGGAGAACGCCACGACGGGCCCTAGCTCCAGTGGAGGGGAAGGGTTTCCAGTGGAGGGTTCCAGCGGGCGGCGGGCGACTTGGACTTGGTCCTGGGTCTAGAGGGGTTCGGGTTCCAGTTAGCGGAAGTGCAAAGTGGAAGTGGAAGTGGAAGTGGAAGTGGAGGGTACGGCAAGGTAGGGGAGTGTACATGGGCGACATGGGCGGGCTACCTGCGCCTCTGCGCGAGCAGCGTGCTACGCGGTTGTACCCAGGCAAAGGCCCGTGGGTAGTGGGTACCTCGGCGGCGTCTGCACCTGGGGCAAGGGGAGTGCCAGTGACGGGGGCCGCCACGGGTGGGCGTAATGTCTGAGAGAGGAAGCGACACTCCGCCAACGGCATGAGTGAGTCTCCAGAACGACCATCGAGCTACGCACGCAACCACCAGGCATGGACTGACTTGCGGCTGCGATTCTGCTTTCTTGCTTTCCTCCTTTCCTTCTCTCCTCTCCTCTTTAATTCATTCTCCTTCTCCGCCTCTCGCACCTGTTTCGACGCCCTCCGCTCTCTCTGTCTGCCCCAATTGACAACTCGACGCCGTGAATCCCTGCTCCTCCACCGTCCCGACTTCTGCGATACCTTCAAGTATCTCCGACGCCCACCCACCGGTCCCCGGGCCCACACCAAAAAATCGACGCCTGTCCGAACCGCCTCGTCTGCAGTTGTTCTGCCTCGTCTCCGGTTGACCAGCCATGGCCCTGGTTCGCATTCAGGTCCTCTGAGCAAACGCGGCATCCGACAGCTGCCCACGGCGCATAACAACAATACAAGACGACAATACGATACCCACCACCCACTTATACCAACCTGACAACAAGGCCGTCTGACCTTGAACTCACCTTCCGCTACATGAAATTCTCCCAATTCCTCCATCTCCCGCACTCTTAACCCTCGACATCCACCAGCAAGTCGACATTGCCCCTCGCTACGGCCCTCCGCCAAAGACCACACTCACCACCCATGTCTTTTGGCATCCTCCCTCCCTCGACCTCGCTCTTCCCCCCCTCGCCCGTCCACGGCTTTGGTCCTCGGAGAGCAGTCCTGCCGCTGCCGAGCATCGATTTGCCAAAGCCCCCCCCTCTCACCCACGACCTTGCGTTCCTGGGGAGTGGGCTGAGGACGCCGCCGTTCGACGACATGAGCACCGCCTTTCAGCCCGCGCTGGCCTCCTACGACAGCCATGCCATGCACAACTACCCGGCCGCGGTGCCCCAGGCTGCTCGCGCAAAGGCAGCGGCCGTGACCGACTCGAGAAACTCGCAATACTACCGATACCCCGTCCAGCAACAGCTGCAACAATCGCAGCAGCAACTCCAGCCCATCCAGCAGACCTACCAAGCGCCCTCAACCTGCCAACCCAGCATCAGCACGGCGTCGTCGGCAACGCAGCCCAGCCTCGTTTCTCGACAGGCCACCTGCCCCTCGACCCCCACCTCGGGGACCATTGCGAGCTCGCAAAGCCAGAGCTCTACCTCGAGGAGAGGCTCCGAGACGTTGATCTATCACAGCCTGCAAATCCCCAAGTGCATCAGTCCTGCCGGTGGGAATCTGGCCGACTTTGCTGCGCAGGTAAGCTTTCTGGATGGTCCCGCCGCGAGGGGCTCAACTAACTTTGCCAGATGACCTGTCTTTTCTGGTTCGAGTCCGCCGATGAGCTGAAGCAGGCCGGATCAATCCTCTCCAGGCCATCCAATGCCCCAATTCCTCGATTACCACTCCTCGCCAAGCCTTATGATCAGTTCCGGAAGTGGGTCTACAACGTCTTGTCCACGACCCAGGTCACGCAGAATGTCATTCTTCTGGCTCTGCTCTTCATCTACCGATTGAAGATGTCGACACCGCAGATCAAGGGTCGCGCCGGCAGTGAATTCCGTCTCCTGACGGTGGCCCTCATGTTGGGAAACAAGTGTAAGTAGTGGCATGCCGGCACGCTGCTGGGGACACGGTGCTAATCGACGTGCAGTCCTGGACGATAACACCTACACGAACAAGACATGGGCCGAGGTATCGTCGTTTGCAGTGCAGGAGATTCATGTTATGGAAGTGGAGTTTCTGAGCAATATGCGATACAACCTCGTGGCAACCAAGGACCAGTGGGATGAGTGGTTGGACAAGCTGGCCTGCTTCCACGAGTACTACGAGCGAGCCCTTAGACTCCCAGCAGAGTCGGCACACATCCCCTCGCCGACCAACAACGCGTATCACTCCCCTATCCCGTCACCCACGGGCACGATGCACTCCATCGTCAACCTACCCGTCACCCCCACCATCTCGTCCAACTTCTCTCCGAGCTCCAGCCACTCGCAGAACTGGAACGCCTACCAGGCCAACACCGTTTCGCCCTTGGCCGCGAAGCCTACTATCCAGTTCCCCATCACGCGAAAGCGAAGTCCCGAAGGGGACGCCGTCGACCACCCCGCCAAGCGACCCGCCCCGCCCCGTGCTACTCCGGTTAACATGGCCCCCATGAGAACCAGCACGGTCATCGAGGCATCGAGGTTGCCGGTGCCCCATCTCACTCTTGTCACCGAACAGCCCCAGGCCCAGGCCCAGCCCATCCAGGCCGCCTTTACCAACGGCAATGGGTACTCCCAGGCCCCACAGCCGATGCCTACGCCTCAGGGTCACGCTTCACTTCCACCTCTGCAGCCCGGTGTGCGTGCCATGGCCACTGTCTACCAGCCCACGCCAGCCCCCTTGGTCCAACAACCTACTCTCCCCGTAACGACAGGCATCAGCATGGGACCTATCGGCTACGCTACTCACGCTCCGGTCAACTTCAACACTCCTGCTAAGCACCACAGCCCGGGAAACCTCGGACACTTTAACTCATCACCCCTGACTGAGCAATACGGCCAAGCACCCGCGGTGCCCGCGCCTATGGTGCATACCCCCATCTCCAACTCGCCGAGCGTCTACCTCCAGCAGCGGCCCAGTCCATACAAGCCCGTTCGTCACGTCAACACGCTATTGTACCCGCCTCCCTCGGCGTCTCTGGACCAGTATCACCTCTCTGTGCCCGTTCCGCCGACGCAGATGCACTACCAACCGCTGGGTCGACGGAACGATCTCCGGACCGGAATCGTGCCGGAATTCCTCGTTTACAACCGGGGCCAGCAACAACTTCAGCTCCCGACTCAGCACCAGCACCAGCACCAGCACCAACAGCTGCCTTCGCAGGTTATCCCTCAGGGACACTATCCGTCTTAGGAGTGGCGGCATGGTTCCCAACCTGGGTGGCATCTGAAGTTGCAGGAGCCCTCAATCCGATACTAGAGGTTACATTTGACCTCTTAAGACGCTCCGCAAGCAATGCGGAGGTCTGAATGTGTTTGTTCACCATTGTTTTTGTTTCAGAATTTTTGCATCACATTGCATGGCATGGCACGAGGCGTTGGGTGAGGAACATGACTTTTACCAGGTTTGACCGGCTCGACTCGGCCGACCAGGGCATGGAAGCCGAGCGAGGGTTATCGAATGCATTTTTTGGAGTTTTGCTCTTTTCGCGTCCTTGATGATACATTCGAAGTCTTTTACAGGGCCCCGGTGGGAAAATACATGATCACTTAGCTGCCCATATGGTACTAGGGGACAAGGGCAAGGGCAAATAGGATGCATTCGCGTCACATGGCGGCCACTGATAGCCGGTACATAGACGCGGTGGTCAGCAATGACCTTATATAGAAGCAGTTCAAATAGGGAGATGGGTGAGTCAATGGATTCGTGCTGCCTGAGAGCAACGACTAATGACTGCATTTTATTGTTTCGTGGCCTTGCTACGTGAACTGGTTCGTAGAACCATTTTACGACATGACGATTCAGGAGGCGGTGCAGCGCGTGGAACAATGGCTAAGACTTATTAAGCCCATAGCCAAGGTTCCCTAGTTGACTGAGCACCATAACGGAGTGATGCAGGAAGAAAGCTGTCAAGGGCAATTCAGGTTACAGACAAGTCCGAGCGGAAGTAAACAAGGGAGACTTTATTATTGCTTGCCTGAGGGATGCATTTGTCGAGGTTGGATTATTACTAGACTACAACAATACATGACAGGAGATGAGCATGTGTACTATGTAACGGCAGTGAATTGATCTTGTCGCATCTGATGATTCAAACAATCAATAGGTAGCCTAGTCAAGTAGTCATAGCACGGCAAGGCTCGAGTGCGACGCAATCCAATTGTCTTTTCACAACGCAATGCACCCGGTTTCAGACGAGTAAACGAGCGAGTACATATCTAGTACGACCAGCACTGATGAGAGGATGATCTAATGGCCGCTTCAAGTCGATATTAGTGGTCCAGGGCGGAACCTCTTCCCTTTTTCTCTCCACAGCAACGAGTTTGGGGCTCCACGGCGGTTGGGCAAGGATACCAGCCAATCAGGGCGCTCCACTTGCCCACTGCCACCGCCCCCCCAGTCGACGGCACGGCAACCAGATCCTGTTCTCTCTCCTCCCCGCGCAGTTCGCAAGAGAGAGTGCGCGAAGAGGTGTGACGGATCATAGCCAAGGGCCGCAGCAACATCAGCAGGAATTCATCACACTCGCTTTTCTCGACTTCCATCTTCAAGCGTCGTTCTGCCCCCCCCGCCCTCCTCCGTCATCGCGTCTCGCCATCCCTTGCTTCTCGCCATCCCTCGTTTAGCCGCCGTTTCCTCCTCGTCAAGAAAGGGGGCGCTCCGAGGACGCATCCTCTCAACCGACGACGGACGAGAAATCCCAGGTCCACGCCCTTCGGCCACTTGAATCATCCGTCCTAGCCTCCCTCGACTGTTTTTCCCCCCGAGGCTTCCTTGGGTGGCGATCGAAGGAGGATTAACCCTCGAAGCTGTTCTTCAACCTTTTACCGCCTATAGTTGCGCGCGTTTGGGAACTCCGGTTTCCCGTCTCGATCAAACCTGGTCTGACGCTCCGCTCGTTTGATTTCCCTCCGCGAATATCGTCGACGACTTTGACGACCACTCGCGATTTTCGACTCCGTCCCTCGTTCCCCGATTCACCCTCCCCGATTATCTCGACGTGTCGACTTCGATCCTCGGCAGCCTCGGCCTCCGTCCATCATGTCGAGCTTCGGCGACTTCACCTCCATCTGCGAGACGGCACCGCTGCCGCTATGTGCCTCCATCGGTCCCGTTCTTAGCTCCAACGGCCACGTGGGCATCGAGCCCGACTGCTACGCTCGCAACATCGAGCTCGCCAACACCATCATCTTCGAGGGCGCCACGTCGGCCATGCATATCGTCGCCCTCCTCATGACCGTCGTCATGATCCTTCACGTCCGCTCCAAGTTCACCGCCGTCGGCCGCAAGGAGATCTTGAGCTTCTTCTACCTCTACATGCTCCTCACCTTTGTGTCTCTCATCGTCGACGCCGGCGTCGCGCCCCCCGGCAGCGATCCCTACCCGTACTTCGTCAGCATCCAGAACGGCTTCAGCAGCGCCGTCGTCACCTGCCTGCTCATCAACGGCTTCGTGGGTTTCCAGCTTTACGAGGACGGCACGCCCCTTTCCGTCTGGATGATGCGCATCAGTTCCCTCGTCGCCTTCGCCATCAGCTTCCTCGTCTCGCTCGCCACCTTCCGGGGCTGGGCTGGCTTGGGACCCACCAACACTGTCGGCCTCTTCGTTGTCCTGTACCTGCTCAACGCGATCCAGCTGTTTGTGTATGTTGCCATGCAGATTCTTCTGGTGACGAGGACACTACACGATCGCTGGCCCCTCGGAGACATTGCCTTTGGCATCTTCTTCTTCGTCGCCGGCCAGGTGCTTCTGTATGCTTTCAGCGCCAAGATCTGCGTGGCTATCAGCCACTACCTCGACGGTCTGTTTTTAGCGACTGTCTGCAACCTTCTCAGCGTCATGATGATTTACAAGGTATGCTTTACCAATTCATATGCCCTAATTGGGATAATCTGTTGCGTGCCGGGGAAAATGTAACTGACAATGAGCTAGTACTGGGATTCCATCACCAAGGAAGATCTCGAGTTCTCCGTGGGCACGCGGATGAACAACTGGGAGGTCAAGGAGTTACTTCCCGAGGACGAGCGAAGAGCCACCGTCTTCTCCGAGGACCCCTATGGTCACTCGAGCGCCTACGATCTGCCCTACTCACCCGGCGCGGCACGCTACTCGGCCAAGTACTAAGATACTCGCAAGCGTGACGGACAATATTCACGCCTTTGACGAGACGGACTGCATATCTTTTAGTTTTCTTTTTATACCTTCTACGGACGCCTGGCCTCGTCTCAGGACCGCGGCGGGGGAATGGATACGCGCATTGTGCACGGAACATATATACTCTTTCCGTTTCTGGGATTGCTTTACATTGCATGGCGTTTGGATCATATCGAGAGTCGGGGAATGGGACACCAGGCAAGGCAAAGGACGCGAGGCCATGGCGCAGGACCAGGACCAGGACCAGGAGGGAGCCTGTGAGCAGCGGCGGACCGGTAATAGCAGGGGGCATGTTAATGGTGGGTTGGGCCGGCACGAGCGAGCAGTAAAGATTACGCGCGCATGTATGCATTGCATGTAGTATATATAAAGTATTGATATACGTATATCTCGACGAAGTCTCATTAGTACCTTAGTTGCCAACAATTAGACTACATGCTTTCAGGAGTTTCAGGGTAGGGCGTGGATAACTGGGCGAGTCACCGTGGCTGAGTTTGTGCGCGTGACGGTCCCGGATGCAGCTAAATGTACGTAGCACATAGTATGGCAGCACATGCAAATAACAGCCCAGTATAATCACACAAGCAACCCGGCGAGTGGCCAAGTGGCCAAGTGTTAGCCAACAAACACGCTTCGCGGCGGGTTCCGACGGTGTGGTTCGCGCGGATAGGATCAGAAAAGGGCGAAGGCTTTTTTTTTTTTTTTAGTGGGCGGGGATTCCGAACGAACATGGTTTGTTTGCTACTTGGAATAGAAGACTCGGCATCGGTAGGCGAAAGGGGGCAAGTAGGACTGGCTATTATTACGGTCGGGACGAATAAACGAGACACAAGGCCGTGTGCGCTGGATATATAGAAACAGTACGAATTGCTGGCGGGTTTTTATTTCGGTGACTTCTTCATTGATTACAGTACTTAGATGCACTTATTAGCCGCTGCTTGTTCTTATTCGTCGGGGTTCGAGCAAGGCGGCCTATCGTGCTAAATAGCCCCACGTCGGTAACTGGTGTTCCAGGCGGGGCGCCACAGATTGGGACAAGGAGGGATGTATAGTACTTGCATATTCGTACATGCCAATGCGTATGATAATTATTAAAGCGTCTGCGGCTGAGTAAGTCGCGATTTGGATTTGCAGGGGGGTATGGTTATTGAACCGAAGATCCGAACAGCGAAGAAGGGAAGAAGTGCAGCGAGAGAAAGAGAGAGAGAGAGAGAGAGAGAGAGAGAGAGAGAGAGAGTATGTGTGTGTGTGTGTGAGTCAAGCTTTGGCTTCTGCGCGCACGAGTTGTGTTGGTGATTCGCAGCCAACGAGCGGCCGCCCTGGGCGGAATCTTGCCGAAGCTAAGAAATGCACACTGGAGCAAGGGTTTGCTTTTATTTATTTTAGTTCTTTTCTTTTCGTTCGGAGCTGCCTAGGTCAGCACAGCGTGTTATCGTCAGCGCCAGCCAACAGGTAGGGCAAGGTATGAAAGTACCAGACGGGCACTTATACTACTATGCACATCGTATTCGCCGGTGCGCGGGCCACTTTCCTTTACGTACGATAGACCAGTCCGCAATGCGAGTGGCTCGAAATCCTTAGCAAAATACGCCAAGGGAGCATCGGGCATCCAGTAACAAGCTGCTACATAGTAAAAAAGGTCTAGCAGGCGCAAGGTCCGAGGGCAACCGGCGCAGGGGTGGTGTCACTGTCACGGGTTAAGAGAAATTCACTAATCACTAATCCCAAGTTATCCGCCCCATATATTCGTTTGCTTCCTTTTCGCACCGCTCTGTATTTCGTGCTCCGTGTAACAATATTTGCACGTATACTTGCCTCTCTCGGCAGGAGCACTTAGGCCTGCCTAATTAATGTCAAGGTTATCTGCTCTCCTTTATGCTTGTTTCTTTTATTCCCACCCATTTTTATTTTTATTTCTATTTTGCAAACTCACAAGAGCCCGTGAGACTATTGCAGGGCACTGGCAGTATAGTCCCCATACCATACACGAACTCGCTTCGTTTCACTTTGGTTTTTTGTTTCTGGGGGGTGGGGGGTGGGGGGTTTGTATTATGTATTTGTTCTTACCTTCCAGGGTGGGACTGGTGTTGCGCTCATTCCCCCTTCCACCCCTCGCTGCATAGTCGATACGCACGTGATTATGCGCTAACGGAAACCGGACATTGGGAGGCGACGCCCTGGGGCTGGGGAGCAGGGGTGTGCTTGGAGCTGGGAATTGGTTTCTGCGTTGGTCGGGTCTTCGTGGTGAGCAAAAAATACCCTGCTTGCGGCGGTGGCCGTTACGGTGACCATCTGACTCGTTGACTGGTGTTAACTTGGTTGGCTGATTGGTGGCCTGTGTGGCACTGTACTTGAATGTATCGATGCTAGTAAACATATTTTTCTTTTCTTTTTGTAGTAATACTCCATGCCACTTCTTTTCCTTCGCTGTTGGGTTTGATTGGGCCGTAGATGGGAGGGGGGTGTGCGTCCGCGCAGAGGCGGTGTTAGTATCCGAGGAAGGAGTACCTAGGAGTGCAGATTAGCAGCAAAGAAGGTACGAATGCAGACACTCGCAGGGACCACGCCGGCGCGCTGCCATGGATTGTTACTATCGTCGCAGCGATCCCTCAATTCCCGGAGTGCCTGAACTGTATTTCCGTGAGGAGTGACTGCCGAATACTAACTAGTCGTTGCTCGGTTCGTTAAGCATTGCGTTGTATAACTTAGATGGACCGCGAACTTTAGTCACCGAGCCTTGACTAGTAGATTAATTAGGTAGGCTATAGATTGCCTACTAAGTATTGCACTCTCACTTACTGCCTGCACTGTATGAAATGAAAAAAGAACTTTAGTCATTGACCCCTCGGATACATCTGTTGCTTGCTCAGGTTTGGTGCATCGACGGCTGCAAGATGGGTTCTTCCATTCGTCCACCAGACCTGGATACTGCACTATGCTGCATAGTGGTGTGGCGTGCTGTATCGTAATTTGATCCCTTGCCCAGTCTCTGTCCCGCCTTTTCGCCTTCCGCCTTCACCGTTTGCTCTCAGTAATCACTTCTCTCATCTGACCCGGTATATTGGTTCGCAACGCATGACTTGACACACACTCACTCGCGCACGCACGCTGACTTGGGGGGGTTCTTATTCCCTCTCGCGCTCCTCCCTAAATAGGTACATACATATCTACCTAGTACCCAATCTAACCAATCCTGAGAAAATACCTTCTAAACCTTCCCTCATCTTCCCTCTCGTTTCCTTTCCCTTCTTTTCTCCCCCTCTCACAATCCCTCTCTCGCTCCCTCCCACTCTCCCACTCTTCTCTCTCAACTATCGTGCGCCGCCTACGTATCATTAGACAGGTAGGCAATCGTCCTTCTTTCGTCTCCCTCCTGGACTCTCCACTCCCGATCTCCACCGGACCGACGCCTCTTTCAATCCGAATACAACTTTATCTCGACGCACTCTTTTCCCCCAAGACGCAAGCGGCCTGTTTCGCCCGGGAATAAAGCGCGGATACATACTTTACAGAACGTCCAGTCTCCTTCTACAGGGGGGGCGACGCAGGCAAGTGTGGGCTTATTTACACTAACAAGGGGGGTGGAAAGGGAATTTGGTTGTTGGTTGGGGCAGATTTCAAGACACGCCATCGCGCGCATCGGCAACGCCAAGCCAGAAAATAAGGCGGCGAGCTGCAACGGGGGGGAAGGAGAAAAAATATCCTCAAATCTGCGCAGCGGCGCTTCCGGCGGCAAAAGGTCGCAAAGGATCCCCCAATTGACGAGCGCAAAAGGACCATCGCCGTGCGGTTTCGGTCTCTTCTTCCATCCTCACTTCTACCCTTTTCGTCCCGAGCGTGAGGCACACACCCACTTCAGCCGACCCCACGGATACGATCCCAAGGATACGATCCCACTTCCAACATCTGCGGTCCACCCGAGCCAAGGTCCCTTTCTCGGCCCTCGGACTATCGGTGCTGGAGCCCACTGCGATAGGGTCGATTACTGCGACGGATCTGGCCTCGGCCTGTCTCTTTGCCCAGCTTGACCAGGGGCCTATTAGGCGATTAGGCGACTAGGCGACTAGGCGACCAAGGACTAGTCTAAGCGTGGTGGATCACCGCCGAATTGGCAACCCACCTTCAACCGCAACCACTAGCACAAGCTCAAGGACCAAGTTTCTTCACAGGACGCAATAGGAAATCACGTGCACCCCCAGCAATCATCTATCCGTACCCACTTTCACTCTTACATTCATCAACCTACTTGCGCCACTCTCATCGCCACTTATACAATCAGCATATTTTGCTGCACTCTCTGGCATGACGACCCCAGAGGAGGCCGCATGGGAGGCCCTGCCTGCTGATGAGCATGAATCGGTCTGGAATGACACGGAACGCAACTTTTGGGCCAACCAGCAGCGCCAGTATGAAATCGCTGATAATGAAGCCGACAAGGCCTATCATCGAGTCATCACCGACGCCAAGGTAGAGCTGAGCAATCTCACAGGACGTCGCAGTCTGCTTGCAGAGTCCCAAGCCCGGTTGATTAGGGACCTAGCCAAGGTCGAGGAGGAGCTCGCACGCGTGTCTCAAGCATGCGATGAAAAGGCCGACCGCCTCAACAAGACTGAGCAAGAGTACCGCGATGCACAGCAGGCGCGATTGGAGACCCGCCAGAAGATAAGGAACACTATGCGGAGATTCTTCAAGGAGAAGCGCGGCGAGGACCCCAATGCAGTCGAGTCAGAGGAGGTTGAGTTGAATGGGATTGCGCCCACGCCCACGACCTCGCCCGAGGAGAATGGAACCACGACTCCGGAGAGTAGCGGGACAGCTGCCTCAGACGGAGACTTGACATCAGAACCAGCGGAGCTGAGTGTCGTGGAGGATGCGAGGATGGAAGGCATCGAGCAACAAAACGAGGACCACGCCTACGACAGAGCGGCAGTCGATGCCATTGTGGATGTTGTCGACGCCGACGGTAACGTCATTGGCCCGGTGGAGCGTATCGAGCCTTGGAATCAGTGGGTTGAGGGGATTCAAGATCTCGACATTCGAAGGCCAGTCAAGATTCGCCGCGGCCGCCGTTTCAACGAAGCTCACCTCGCCACTATTTACGAGCGTACCGAGGCCAAGGGCGTCAAGTGGCTGTCCTGCATGATCCAGGCTACCGGCGAGATTCAGTCGAAGCGATGCCAGTCATGCGATAAGAACCAAGGCGCCTTCGACGACTGCATCATTGTCGGCGGCGACCTCTTCCAGAAGTGTGGGAATTGCGAATGGAATCGCCAGGGCTGTCACGGAGCTTCGGGAGATTTCATCGATGTGCCGACTGCTAAGAGAAGATACAAACAGCGAAGGGAGACGAGGGATCTTCAAGAAAGTCCAACTTCCCGAGAGCCTCTGGCCGCCAAGCTTCAACAACCACGGCCCGAGCATGAGTCGGTGCGTTCTGAGAAGCCAGTTCTTGCGCCTCCGCGGCTCACTCCGTCGCATCCCTCGAATCTCCCTGTTCTAGCCCCTCAGCCGGCCCAGCCCATTCATTTTAGCCAGCCTGTGCTACACAGCCAGCCCGTGCTACCCAGCCTACCAATGCAACCCAGCCATCAGTTGCAATCCACTCAGCCTGTGCGATCCACTCAGCCCGTCCAGCCTATCCGGCCAATTCAACACATCCAGCCTGACACGGCCCAGCCTAGCACTGAGATTGACACCCCGGTGAAGGATACACCGGTCGTCAACGGTAGTCCGATAGTTCGCGAGCCTGAGCAGATGCCGACGCCTCATCAGGAATATCGAGTGACTCCTAGCTTCACCCCTGCCAACACGAGGAGTAGGCCACCTTCGCCTGATCGCCCTACGCCAACGTCTATGCACATTGAGCCTTCTCCGCAGCCGACCGAATCGATTATCTCCGACGAACCCTTGGAAGAGATTACTCGGGAGAACATGGCTCTCAGGAATGACGGTGCTGTTTATACATATCCTGCGTGTGTTGAGGGCGTCCCGCTGGTGAAGATTGACGAGACTCACCCTTACTGGGAGCCCAGTTGGCCTAATGTGCGGACCGTGATCGAGCCGCAATTGGCCAAGTGGCGGGAGAAGCACCAGGCGGCAGTCGAGGCTGGTCCTAAGCAGGAAAAGGGCGGGTCCTCGAAGTACCAGATAGGGCGTCAGGTCAATCGAGGTTTGAAGATTCTCGAGTTTCTCGATGATGGCGATATCAGCCCCTACCAGCTGCTCGGCAAGAAATTCATCCAGTCAAGCAAGGGCGGTATCTGCTCTTACGACACGCTCTTTCGGCTTTCAGAGACTATGTCGGAGTTGGCCAAGTTCAAGCTGGATATAAAGCCAGTAGACTGGATGCGCCAGCGACTATACGAGTTAAGCCTAACCGAGGGCTCTGGCTTTAACCTACCTCGCACGATTCACGACTTCTACCATGACCCTAAGCTAACAGCTCTGCGGTATAAGCATGGATTCAAGAATATCGGTCGCCCATCGGGAATGAGGACCAGCCGGCATAGTCTCGGGAGCCCAAACCACACCCCCAAGCCTCTCAAGAAGCGCAAGAGCATGCACTCCCTCACCAGCACCCCGCGCGACACCCCTTTCGTCGATCAATCACCTCTAGCAACACAAATGACACTGCCTCCCGAAAGCCCTTTTAGCTCTCACCTCCAGAAGCGCCCCAAGCTTCTCTCGCCGGCCCCAGGGCCTGTTCATGACGAGTTCCAAGCTGACGGGCATTCTGACGCCGACTCGTGGAGTGGTGTGCCCGTTGAGAAAAGGGATTACCGCCTCTATCAGGTAAAGACCCGCCTGTACACGAGTTCCACTCGTGTGACGCAATATTGGTCCTGGATGGAGGTCGACCAGTCTTTCGAACACCAGGTCCTTAAGGGCCTGGACCCGGTGTCGTGGGCCGTCCACAAGGATCCTATCGACTTCCATGTGAACCTGGAGGAGGTTGCCGAGATTGTGTGGAACATCGAGGCGCTGCGAATTCACGCCATCATGCGCACCGAGAACTCGGTTCGAGCGAAGACAGACGGGCAGCTCCGTGGCGATATCATGGCGGCGTTCAAACGCGAGCGGACAATGCGACGGTTCTTGAGATTTTGTCGGGATAAGGGTATCCGGATGTTCAAAGAGACAACGTGAGTTTAGGGTTTCTCTCGGACTTTATGTATCCATGCTAACGATGACGGTATAGCGAGGAAGTTGACCGTCGCTGGAACAGTCTGCAGTCAGAGCAGCTCCCTGATGAGAACGGAAAACCTAGCAAGGAGTTGTTGGACTAGCTGTCCCGTCCCGAGCAGGAACAACCGACTCACAGTGAAGCTCCTCCACCTAGCAGTGGAGATTAATACATCGCGGAGAACACCTGGGACTTTGATCTTGGGAGTAGTCCATCATGGTTTCGAACGCGGGATCCAATCGAGGCCAGAATTCTGGTCATCCATTTCGGAAACCTGCCTGGGAATGACCATGAACCGAGTGACCGGCGTCCAATCTCGGATTATATTCAACATCAGTGTCTCAAGAAGGTTGTTGCCCGCCCACACAGGTACACTACAGGACGGGTTGCAGACCGGTAATTTCAACTGCAAACTACCTGGGTTTTCGCCTCCTCGCGTCTTTTTGCCTCACTCCAGTCTCGTACCCAGCGCGGGAGAACCGAGAACCGGAGAGGATAGAGTCATGACAACAGGGGATGAGGTTTTGGCTGCGCGAGCACTCTGGGGGTGCAATGGATGGCGCCAATGCAGATACGGGCTCTTCTTAGTCCGTTTACATAATGCTCCCTCTTCGTCTCTTTTTTTTTAATTCTTTTGTTCTTTTTCTTTCTCACTTATAGAGGGAACCGTTTGGTTCCCAATGCCAACACTGGCTCCTGACAGGAGAGTCGGGTGAGGGGTTATGGTTGACACAGCGCATGGCATGGGAGAAAGGCACCTGTGGTGCTGATAAAACGACGGGTCGGATGGATGGGTCAGGTGGGGGGAATGGGAAGAACGGGAATAATTCGATGTGTGCGAGAAGATCAGCGCGATGAGGTTTCGTTATATTCGTAATGGACATTTGAACGCCGGCTTACATGCAGCGGCTTGGCTGGCCATTGAACTCCGACTACCTACCTACATTACTTGCGTGCTGATTTACCTACCTTGTCCAACCGACCATGCCTGTGCTCCCGTCCGTATACAAAACCCGAATGACGATGTACCCAACAGGGTGACGCAGGCCTATAGTTCCAGTAACATCCCCACCCCTTCCCAAAACATCGTGCCATCATCGCCTCCTCATAGAACGCCCCCCCACGACTCCCGCGCTGGAGCCGCTCTTTGCCAGTGCGGGCTTCGCATCGGCGCTGCCGCCCATCATGCGGCTCATCAGCTTCGCCTTGCACTCCTGCGCCTCCGGGTCCCGGTACTCGAGCTGCGTGGACGGCGGTTCCTGGACGGCGGCCTCGGGGTCACGCAGGCTGTCGGAGCGGGCGGCGTCGCTGCTGGCGTTGGAGACGTTGCTGATGGCGCGGCCCAAGATCCGCCGGCGGCGCGGGCGCGGGGCTTCGTCGTCCGGGGCGGCGTCGGCGAGGACGCGGGATGCGGCTCTTATGGTTGCGGAGGCCGTGGCTGTGGTGGTTGAGACAGTGGATTCCCCGATGAGGCTGCTGAGTTTGGAGGCGAGGGCCTGGCGCTCTGCGGCCTTGGCCTGTTTCCTGGCTTCCCCTGCCTGCTGCTCCCTGCGCTTTGCGTCGAGGACGGGGTCCTCCGGGGGCGGCGATGGCCGGGTAGTCTTGGTGGGCTCGGAGCGGGTGCGCGTGAAGGTGTGCTTTCCTGGGGACGGGGACTTGTTGAGGCGCGCGGAGGAGACTTCGGCAAAGGGGCCGTCGTCAAAGCCGGGGTGGTCGGGCGGTAAGCTCTCGGGGGCAGGGTGGGTGAGGGCTGTAGCGAAGGCGGCAGAGACGGGAGAGTCGTGCGTGTCTACGGGCTTCGGGCGAGGCTTTTCTGGCGAGTCGTGGTCGAAGGCGGTGGTGTCGACGCCTGCTCCTGCGGGCGGCTTGGGCTTGTTAGGTTTTGACGTCCTAGGGAAGGGCTCGGAATGGGTGCGTTGGATGGGTTTGGTGGCTGCTCTGGGCTGAGCGTCGGCGACAGGCTTTGGCTGTGGTTGTAGTTGTGCTTGCTGATTAGACTCGTATCGGTCCTTGAGCTCTGGGAAGATGAAATCCTCTGGGGGAACTTTGAAGCCCGTCGATATACTTTCCCAGAGCCACTCGGCCGAGACGACGGGGACGCCCCATTTGATAGCCATTCGCAGCTTGTCCTTGCGCATGGAGGCCAACGACTTACACACCAGCACGCTCGTCCCGCGGCGGAACTCCTCCTCGAAACGGGCGCCCAGCTGGGCCAGGCCGCGGGCGACCTGGTTGAGCTCGATGCCGGTGAAGGCGGCGGTGCAGACGGTCAAGTCGGCGAAGCCGGGTATGGGAAAGAGAGGGAACGGTCGGCCGAGGACGTGCTCGTTGGGGTCGAAGAAGTGCTTGTTGTGCAGGCAGTTTTCGATGTAGTATTCGGTGACGACGTAGAGGTCGTCGTAGTTTGCGGGCGGGTGAGACTCGGGCTGCGAAGTCTGGGGCACGATGAGGAAGCGGCCGAGAGGCGTGGCGGGAAAGGGGCCGAGGGCGGCTTCGTGGAGAAACGAGCAGATGGAGCCACCGAGGGTGGCGATGGTTTGCTCCAGGACTGAGGTACGCTGCGGGGTGAAGCCGTGGACGTAGAAGTAGCAGTTGGCGAAGACGCCCTCCTTCTCCTGGAGGACGGGGATAGTGGGCTGAGGCGGAGGCTGTTGCTCTCCTCGCAATTGAGGGCCATCTACTGGTGGGGTTTCCTGCTCTTGCGCGAGCGCGCATTCTCTTGGCGTTATCCGCCCAAGGATGTCTCCCCAGAGGTTGTTCCGCTGTGTATTGAGCTTCATGCTGGCTGTCTTCCTCAGCTTCCTGGGGCCGGCCTCGGTGGCCACCATGGCTGACCGTGATCGCTTGCCCAGGGCTCGTCTCGGGTTCGTCCTAAGCCATGCGCCCTTGCCCTGCTCCTCTAGCGGCAGTGTTGGGTCGAACTTGGCCTCTTCCAGTATCATCCCCCTGGCCACGGACTGCTCGAGCCAGGCGAGCGTGACGGGGTGGATGCCCCACGACTTGGCGGCCGCGAACTTCTTACCCTCGGGCTTGTTGACGATGAGATGGGTGCATCGCCTCGTCAGATCGCCCGTGTACACGCCGCCGCCCGCCGCAATCTTCTGCGCAATCGCCTCGCGCTGGTCGCCGAAGCCCGTCAGGCAGATGAGCAGCGGCTCCCTGGCCGCGGGCTGGTCGCTGGAGGCGTTGACGCCGCGCTTCTCCAGAGGCTTCAGCTGGTGCTGGGCCTCGAGGGCCGCGTAGTCGATGTCGTCGTCGTTCTTCCACAGCTCCGACAGGGCCTCGATCCAGGCGGCGTCCATGGCCTTGACCTCGGGGCGCTCGCAGGCGACATGGCGGTACTTTGGGGTGTCGTAGTCGCCGACGAGGAGGTGCGTGACGTCGGGTGTCAGGTCGTACCTGTGGATGCCCCCGAGCTCTTCGACTTTGCCTGCTATGCTGGTCTTTCAGAGGAGGGTATTAGTTGGCAGGGATGTTTCGTATGATATTGTGTCTTCGGGGAAGAAGTGAACGGGGGGGGGGGGGGGGACATACCNNGGGGGGGGGGGGGGGGGGGGGGGGGGGGGGACATACTCGCTGGTCAGGTGGGAAGCTGGTGCAGCAGACGACGATGCCTTTGAGCGGTTCTGACGGGTCAATGACGACGGACGCGAACTCTTCGTCGACAGAGCTAGGCGACGCCATGGCGGTGAATACGCAGGGACCTCAGGCCTTGCGAGTGGAAGTTGGGCGTCGTGAGGCTTTGCCGTTAATTATATGTATGTATGTCGACTTTTTGGAGATGGCTCCGTCGCTTATCGAATTAGGAACGCGTCGGGACACCGCGTCAAGTGGCCCGGCCCCGCCTCGCGACTGGCCCGGCCCGACGTCATGCCATGGAATCCAACGTCGCCCAGCAGCCGGCTAAATCTACATAGTAAGGCGGGCTCCTCTTTAGTGGTAAGTCCCCGCTGAAAGGATGATGGTAGGGACTTGAGGAAACAGCCGGTTGGGGGTTTCGGCTTTTTGAGGAGTGCCAACCACTTGAGGAGAATAATTATAGCAATCACTTCGTACAGCTTCTTTAATGGCTACTTAGCATCTAGAGTCGTGACCCACCTTTTCGTGTGCCCCACCCCTTTGC